>JAKFHU010001990.1:9000000-9585000 GCA_023783475.1 Daubentonia madagascariensis
ACAGTTGATCATTTGTTCTTTCATTCTTTCAACAAATGTGTCCTGTGACCCTATCTTATACCCTGCACCGGACTTCAGGTTTGGTAATTACAGGGTATCTGCCTCCTACTCATGTTCACAGCCACACACTGGAATCTGAAAGCCCTCAATGCCAGCCCCACAGTGCCTCAAGGACCTAAAGCCAGCCTTACTGGGAGTGACATGTCAGCACCAGGTCCAGAGCATGCCCTGCTTCTCAAATTGGAAACACATCCTGGGGGTAAGGAATTACAGTTCCTGTTCTCCTTTGTGTGGCCACATGACTAAGTTTTGTTCAATTAATGTAGGCAGAAGTGTTGTCTGTATGTTACTCCCAGGAAGTGTCCTTAAAGGGAAGAGACACTGAAAGGAATGTGGACATGATGCGGAGTTTGAGAAGCCTCCTGGGATCGTGAAGTGGCCTGACTCAAGGACAGCAGAGCAACAGGATGGAAGGAGCCTGCATCTCAGCTCTGGGCTGCCTAACTCCAGCCTTTTTACACAAGAGAACAAACCTTCCAAGTTTAAGCCAGTGTCTGCTTACTTTCATGAAAATGTTCATGAGGCTATGATAAGGTATCCAAGGGCTCAGAGACTTGCAAAATGCTAGACCCAGGAAGGACCTCAGAAACCTGGATCCCTGTTCCTGCCTACCATAGACCTGCGATTCCCAACCCCCAGGCCTTGGACCAGACCGGTACCCTCCCGTGGCCTGTTAGGAACTGGGCCACACAGCAGGAGGTGATGGGGGTGGGGCATGGGAGGGGAGAGCAAGCAAAGCTTCATCTGTATTTACAGCTTGCTCCCAATCACTCGCATCACCGCATAAGCTCCACCTCCTGTGAGATCAGTGGCAGCATTAGATTCTCACAGGAGCACGAACCCTATTGTAAACTGTGCATGTGTGGGATCTAATGGAGCTGAGGTGGTAATGCTAGCACTGGGGAGCGGCTGCAAATACAGATTATCCTGAGATTGCCACAAAAGCACTGAAAAGCCTGCTTCCATTTCCAACATCCTATCTTTGTAAAGCAGGGTTTTCTGCAGTGACAGCAACCAAAACGAGATTACAGAGTAGACTGGATATAAGCAACACACTTCGGGTGTCACTGTCTCCCATCACCCCCAGATGACACTGTCTAGTTGCAGGAAAACAAGCTCAGGGTTCCCACTGATTCTGCATTATGGTGAGTTGTATAATTATTTCATTATATATTACAGTGTATATAATGGAATTAAAGTGCACAATAAATGTAATGCAACTGAATTATCCCGAAACCATCCCCTCCACCCCAGTCCATGGAAAAACTGTCTTCCATGAAACTGGTCCCTGGTGCCAAAAAGGTTGGGGACCACTACCATAGACCATACCAGATCTGCACCTGCCTAACAAATTCCCTGATAGGGCCAACAGACTCACTTGCTGTGAGTCAACTCATGAAAGCAGATAGAGAAATGCTTTTTCTCTTAGAAGGAAGTAAGGAGACTCCTCCTAGAGGGAAACCTTAGAGAAGACCTCCACCACTGGATAAAGGCTCTGATGAGCTATTTGGACTAGAAGTTGTTTCTTCAAAGCCTGAATGAGGCTTCCAAGAAAGAATAAAGCTGTTCTGCATAATTGAGCATTAAGAATTGGCAAAAGGGATGGGGAGATCTGGAATGAAGGGACTGAGGAGAAAGAGAAGAAGGTGTGATTGTGATGGAAGAATTCTTTACCCTGCATGACTACTCCAAGTGACCCCCTAACCTTCATAAAGTTTACCAAAGCTGCAAAATGCTGGCATGATGGCATGACTTGTAGAACCAGTGAAGCAGCTGAGTTTGCAATCAAGGGTGACATGGGGGAGGAATCTGAGATGACACACCCAGATGCAGGTGCTGGAGACAGGCAAGATCCTGGGATCATGAATCTGAGGATGTTTTAAAAAGTCTCGAGAAGGGCCTTTGGCTTCCCCAGGCCATGAAAAGTTAGCGGGTGATAGTGGTAGTGGTGTTCAAAAAAATTTCACTCAGAATGCAAGAAACTTACTGAAACACCTGGGTTACTGTGGACACCTGAACAAACCACTGAATCACAGTGCAGCAGTACTATGCTCATTTACTGTCCCCTCCGCTGGCCACCAACCCTCCCCCTTCTTCTTGCAACCAGAATCTTGAGTGGAAGTGGCATGCTACCATTAAAAACTCCTCTCAGGGAGCCAGAATAGCCAAAACAATCTTGAAAAAGAAGAACAAAGTCAGAGGATTCTCACTTCTTCATTTCAAAACTTACTATAAAGCTACAGTAATCAAAACAGTGTGGTAGTGGCATAAGGATAGACAAATAGATCAGTGTAATAGAACTGAGAGTCCAAAAATAAACCCTTATGTTTATGGTCAATTGATTTTCAACAAGGGCAATAAAAAAGACAGACAATAGCAAGTATTGATGAGGCTGTAGAGATATTAGAGCCCTTATAAATTACTGGTGAGATTGTAAAATGGTGCAGCCTCTTTGGAAAATAGTTTGCTGGTTCCTCAAATGATTAAACATAGTTACTACATGATCCAGCCATTCCACCCCTAGGTATATACCTAAGGAAATTAAAAACATATGTCCACACAACAACTTGCACATGAATATTCACAGCAGCATTAATCACAGTAGCCAAAAAGTGGAAAAAACCCAAGTGCCAATCACCTGATGAACAGACATACGAGATATGACATGTTGATAAAATAGAATAGCATTCATTAATAAAAAGGAATGAAGTACCAATATTAGCTAAAATATGGATGAACCTTGAAAAAATCATGCTAAGTCATAGAAGCTACACACAAAAGGCCACATATTGTATGATTCCATACACATATGGAAATGTCCAGAATAGGCAAATCCACAGAAACAAAAGGTAGATCAGCGGCTGCCTAGGACTCGGAGGAAGGGGGAATGGGAGGGACTACTAATAGTTACGGGATTTATTTTTGGAGTATAAAAAATATTTTAACATTAGATAGTGGTGGTTGTTGCACAACTCTGTGCATATACTAAAAATCACTAAATTGTACACTTTAAACAGGTGAATTTAATGATATACAAACTATATCTCAATAAAACTGTTATGTAAGAAACAAAAACAAACAAAAAATCCTCCAAGTGGGGCCACTTCAGCCCATAGTCAAAGCCCAGAGCATATTACTGCACCTCTTCCAACATTTACCTTTTCTACCTTCCTGGGGAAATTTTAAAAACTATTTGTTGATGTTCCTACAACATTAAAAAAAATAAGCCCAGTATCTTCATTCCACCCAGGACTAGGGAGCAATAAAGTATACTCATGGAAATTACAATGGCACAGAAGCCGGAATTATGATTATGGAGCACCATATTTTAGCTTAGAAGAGTTCATTATGATATATGTTTTTAAAGCAGTGCTGAGAATGCTAATCAACACTCATAAAATTTAATCTTCTTGCTGTTTTATACGTAATGAACATTGCTCACCAGTATATAAAAGAGGATCGACCAGCAGGGATACAGGATCAGAACGACAATAGAAGAAGACAAGTGCACCATCAATATGGCCTCATTCCAGATGATGTGACAGTGATAGACCTGAAGCCAAAGGTGTGTCTTGAATTTGGGATGACACAGGTATGTCCCAGCAGATGCCACATTAGGTGCCAGTGACTCTGTAACACTCCTTGCCATGGCTTGGTATTTTCCAGTAATTATAGTGAATTGAAACTAATATCTTTTTGATAATTTTTTCAAAACTTTGTGATATCCTTAGAGATAACTGGAGCTACCCTGGAGTGCTGAATGCTACACAGAAACTTCGGTGCCATGGAAACCACTGACAGGAGAAAAATATGAAAATGTACACCCTTGTGAAACTTCCTAATGTGCTAAAATCAGCAGTTCTCTTTGAAGAGCCAAGTGTAATACTTGCCAATCGATTTGTTTTAGGATCCAAATGGCTTTGCTCAAACCGCTATAGCCCCAGTGGGCAAAAAAAGCTTTGGCACTTAAAAAAATGATTAAAAACTCCTAGCTATTTATAATGATGGAGAAATGTCACAGAGATTTAAATGTTTTGTCAGTGGAAAAATGTGGCTGTCTGGAAAAGGCTGTAGATACATGCAGGAAATTAATGACAGGGTGGCTGCAAACACTCAATACCCTACTCCAAGGAGCTCAAAAGACAAGTTGTTTGTTTGGGGTTTTTTTTTTCTTTTTCTTTTTTAACTGCAAGGTTTTTCACTTCAATTCACCAGAACTCTGGGATAGTATGAGACAAGCAAGCTAGACTTCCAGGGTGTTACACTTTGCTCACTGCAAGGTGTCACCATTATTTTCCTCCATACTCTCAAAATAAAGTCATCATCTATCACCCTACAGCAGATTTTCACTAAAGCTGATCTAGAAAAAAAAATTGAATCTTATACTGCCCAGACAGAGAAAGCAATGAAGACAAAACACAAATGGCAACACTTGGAATCTGATGTTCAGGATTCTGTTAAATGTTCAAATAACCAGGGTAGCCGTGGCAAACTATTCAACCAGCAGCCAAGAATTCACCAAGGGCCTTACCAACCTCTCATCCCATGTGGAACTTCTACACCACCCAAGCAAATCTACTCACCTCCTGGAGCCCTCCCACTTTGTCCCTACTATTGATTTAATGCAGCATGTATCACCCCTATGTCCTTCAAACTCTAGGCTGAAACTTTCCATTTGCTCCACGGTCATGTCTCTGCTGGACATGTTTTTAAAAGAAATGTTGCCATTGTTTCATTAGCATGAGTGTGCTTGTGTTCTGTCTCCTACTTATTAATCACAACGTGCTTTATTATAGAACAAAACATACTGAAGTTCTCATCTCAATAAATTCTAGACTGCCTTCCCACCCCTCACCTCTTCCTCTGAATTTGAAATTCTCCAAATTTTCAATTAGTACTTTCTCATGTATGTCAGGGGCAGGTCAATCAACTTAGCCATGAAAAAATATAAGAAAAACATTAACCATTTTTCAATGTGTACTTGTACAAAAGCATGAACAGTTTCTGTTTTCTTCATATTGACATAATGAATTTATGATCCACTCACTCAGTAATGTCTATTAACCTCCTACTCTGTGCCAGTCAAAGTGCCAGCCACTGAGGACTCAAGGGAGAACAAGGTCAAGCCCTGTCTGTCCGGCACTTCCAGGCCAATAGAGAAAGACAAATTTATAGGAGGTGGTAAAACTATGTGATACTAAGTGCTCCAACAGGGTTATACATGCAGGGATGGGAAGATGCAGCAGGGGCCCTGGACCAAGGCTCTGGGGTCAGGGAGTACTTCAAACAGGAGGTGATGGTGAAGGAAGACAAGAAGGTCCAGTGGGAGTTGGGTAGGAAAGGAGGAAGGATGTTTCAGGCAGGGAGAACCCCTGGGGCAAAGGGCCGGAGCTCAGAGACACGGTTTGTTCTTAGGTTCCTTAGATTTGCAAGAAGTTCAGCAGAGCTGGATCAAAGACGTGGGGTTGGGAGACGACACAGAGCTGAAAATCTAGACTGAATCCTAATGGCATCACAGAAATTCCATACAGCTAAATAAAGCACTGGGAGGTGCGGGAAGCTGCAGGGTAATCAAGAAAGGGCTAGTGAACCTTGCTAAGAAGTCTGGACTTCATCCTGGGGCCATCGAGAGCCATCAAAGAGTTTTAAGCAGGAAAGTGATTTGAGCAGATGTGGATCTGGAAAAATCACTGGGGATGCAGTATAGACAGGAAATTTAAAGAGACATGGCAAGGATGAGGACATAGCAATCCTGACTTATTTGAGCAGGTAAAAGTTAATGTTACTCAGAGAAAAAAGTCCACAGGCCCCAGCTAGCTTGTACACAAGTGTGTACACACACACACACAGAGCTCTGCAGGATTCAGGCCTGTGATGTGTCACTGTTGGCTTGTCTGCATTCTCCACTGGGATATAAGGTGGGAAACTTGAGTCTTATTCATCCTTGTATCTTAAGGATCCAGCACAGTGCCTGACACCGAGCAGGCAATGAACAAATGTTTGCTTACTGGATGAATGATTGAGTGCCAGAATGAATGGATGGATGTATGGATAAGCAAACAAGTGACATAGAATAGGACTTTGGGAAGTATTGATGAAAAAATTATGGGCTTTGGAACATGGGTGGTTTTCATTTAAATCATAGATCTAGCACTTACTCTGACTGTGTGATATTGAACAAGTTACTTAACCACTTTGAGATTGCTTCCTCATTTGTAAAATGAAGATGACAATATCTGCTCACTATTATCACAGGATCAAATGAGACGGTGGGTGTCAACTGCCAAGCAAGGGTCTGGCACAGGATAGGCACTAAACAAACATATTTCTGCCCCTTTTCAATTTGATTTGGCCCCCTCCTCCCTGGCACCAGCATAGTGCTTCAGAAATACAGCACAAGGAGAGAAAAACTATGAAGTAGAGATTCTGGAACTACATCTGAGGCAAAGTGGAAAACAACTTTTTAAAAATTCCTTGTTAATAATGGGAAGAATTGGCCAATCCTCATTCCAGCAGCTACTGAGCCACTAAATAGGCAGGAGTTTAAAATAATTGTTTAGGGAGCAAAGAAGTTAAAGCACTTAGAAAAGTGTCATAGAGAGTAATATAAAATAGCATACAACAGTCTCTCCCAACCATGCTCGGCTGAGGAGAAAGAGATTCGACTCAGACTGCCTGCGACCCACAACTGCCAACCAGAAAAATAATCCTTCATTTCAATCCAGCCACTTTTTCAATGGTGCCCCCGGGATTAGCCTGACAACAGGTAGTTGTCATTTCTTTTTCTGTGATACGAGAACACGTGGGTATGGACTTGGTTGTTCTCTTGCCCAAGACACTGGTATTTATTATTTTCATTTTTTATTATTCGGGGTAGTCTCCACTGGTGGTAGTCATAATTAATGCATCTTACAACACCATCTACTTTTTTTTCAACTCATTTGGCTTTCCAAACAGATAAAACAAAATGAATAAAATGGAAATAAAAGAAGAGCTGTTAAGAGGAGAAAAGCAGACGAGTCAACAATAGGGATGACTGTGGTTCCTGCGACTGAGTGTGAAAAAAGGAGGTAATGACATTCCTGAGCTAAGTAACGTGTGTATGGCACCTCATGTAGTTCTTGCAGTAACCCAGTGAGTGAGACACCATATTTAAACGAATATAAGAAATCACTAATAAAGAAAAAGCTGCCGATTAAGTTATGACAAAACACTTTGACTTCAGAGATGTTAAAATACACAAAAAATGTATATCTGAGAATCAAGGAAACATGGTATTATCATTTCCATTTTAGAGGTAAGGAAATTGGAAAACAAGGAAGTTAAGAAACTTGCTGAAGGTCATTGGTCAGTGAGTGGAAGAATCAGGTTTTGAGCCCAAGCAGTCTGACACCAAAGAGGTCAGGGCCCTAATCACTGAACACACTGTCTATCTAGTGCTGAGCTTCCTGGAAGTCAAGGTAAAGATGGATATAGGTTGAATTACATAATTCTCATTATTTTGGAAAGTAACAAAACAAACTAGCTTCTCAAGGAGGCCAAAACTTTTCTTAGTATAAAACTCAAGAGAAAAATTTCTTACAGATAATTACATAAGGGGTAAACTGCAAATGATTTTGTTGAAACTTTCAAAAATAATTAGAAGGCTAACATATAAACACAGCCTAACGAAGACAATTTTCCATGGCTAAGGTCATGTAGTCCAGGAATGTCACCGTCTCATAGTCTACTATTACCCATGGATGGAACTAAATATATCCAGAGAAGTATAGAATTTGCTCCTTAAGTTATCTTTACTAAATAGTGTTGTTCTCCATCTATTTTTTACTGGAAACTGACACTTCAAGGTACTCTCTAGCACAGAACTCTGCTAATTGATGAACTCTGCCCATATAGTGATCCATTTATGCATTTAGGAATTGGCTAGACACTAAATGATTCAGACATTCTTTGGCATTCAGCATATACCAGCCTCTCCTCCAGAAAGAGCCTCCACAATTCTGGCTATAACATGGGAGAGGCCTACCATTCATAAAGCAAGACAGAAACACTTTCTTCAGCATTGTGTCCTAATGAGGCATATAGCTCTGGAGGTGACTGCCTAGGTCCTAAAACCAGCTCTAACACTCACTAGCTGAGTGATCCTAGACAGGTTGACATCTCTTGATACCTCAATTTCTACATCTGCAAAATGAGAAACGTAATAATATCTACCTCCCAGGGCTGCTGTAAAACATAATGAGACAATTCACATAACAGACTTAGTACATCTGGCACATGGTGAGCACTCTATAAATGTTGGCTGATTTTATTATTTGGGTAGATTTTTTTAACCAGATAATTAATTTAGCAATAGTAACAATCAAGTCCTTTGGGAGAAAAGGTTGCACAGGTGTGAACCATTTTGCTATTCAGGCATGAGCAGAGTGAAATGTCTAGGGACAAACAGCAATTACAAGGTACAGCAAACACCTACAAGACCCCAGTTCTGGGATCCTGGATGCCTCCGTGCTGAGGGAGGCAGCCTGACATATGGGAAGAACCAAACTTTAGAGTCAGGCATTTACTCAAATCCCAGTCCAGCACTCACTATTCAGGCTTGTGCAAGTTGGTTAACCTCTCTGTATCCTGTTTATAAAAGAGGACAATTCCATCTACCATGTGGTGCTGTTGTCACTGAGTGATATGTGGAAAGTACCTATTACACAGTACATGCTCAATACATAATAGAAATCATGCCCCTATCAAATTTTATTTAAGTATCAATTTTCCTCTTTATTGAAAGGGTGGTCTATAAGAATGTTTTGTCTTCTTTTTCATCAAGGGAAAAAAAAGTCCTTTTTTTGAGACAGAGTCTCACTCTGTTGCTCGCGCTAGAGTGCAGTGGTGTCATCATGGCTCACCACAACCTCAAACTCCGGGGCTCAAGCAATCCT
Source organism: Daubentonia madagascariensis (assembly GCA_023783475.1). Lineage (NCBI taxonomy): Eukaryota > Metazoa > Chordata > Mammalia > Primates > Daubentoniidae > Daubentonia > Daubentonia madagascariensis. Next base: position 9,008,997 of record JAKFHU010001990.1, read on the forward strand.
CCTGCCTCAGCCTCTCCCTGTCTCCCCCAACCCCACCGAGTAGCTGGGACTACAAGCTACTATATATAACAAGCGTGCGCCACCACAACCTGGCTAATTTTTCTATTTTTAGTAGAGACAGGGTCTCGCTCTTGCTCAGGCTGTTCTCAAACTCCTGAGCTCAAGCGATCCTCCCGCCTTGGCCTCCCAGAGTGCTAGGATTATAGGCACGGGCCACAGCACCTGGTCAAAAAAAGTCCATTTCTTATGAAAACATGAAGTAGAACTGATTATTCTTTAGAGAGAGAGAATTATGTATATAAATCAACCCTCCAACTCAATTTTAATGCTATTATTTTTAACTATTTTTAAAGACCTCCAGCAAAGCAATTTCAATGCAGAAAAATTGGAAAATACAGATAAATAAAAGGAAGAAAATTAGTCTCCCATAATCCCACCGTGCAGAGATAACCATACATGGCATTTTGGTGTCCAACCTCCCAGAATGTTTTTCTCTGTATATAAACATATACATGTAAATCCATTGTTAATAATCCTACACAGCAAAGACCAGGAACTTCATTTCCCTGAGGATCATCTCCACCTGCACCAATCTTTGCAAGGAACAAAATGTAAATGCTTAGAGGGATTTTTGTTTATGTATTTATTTAGCAGAAGCACATAGGTAAGGGAATTACTTTTAATTAAACATACTATCCTAAGGCCTACAGCCTCTCAACTATGCATAAATCTCCCTGTGAGCAACAAAATGTAACTGGGTACCAGGAAGACAAATACACATACATTCACAATAGATGCTCAAGCCGAATATAGTCAATGGACACATACTCAGGCAAGCTAAAGATATGATTGAATGTGTCAGCACTCACCACTCCATGTTCTTAAGCCAGTAAACAGTTCTAATACACCAGGAACCCATTAACTCACCCCTCACATACATGTACATATCCATATGAGTCCCACCAAATAGAATTTTTCCATCCCACAGCCCCATCCTCACACACAGCAGACTTGGGCTGCACTGTTGTGTAATGATCTATATTCTTGAGCTCTTCAAAATCAGTACATGTATGTATGGTCGCCCACCTCCCCCAGCCACTCCCTCCCACCCAGAGGTCCTACTGAAAAGCCAGTTTTCTACTTCCACTCCAGTGGAGCCAAGGTCCCTCCTTGAGGCCAGCAAGCACTTGGGATTAATTGTCATTTGCTGTGTTTGAGCAATACAGGTGGCCCTGTCCAAGGCACCCATGGTCAGTGAATGCTCATACATTTTAGTCACTTTCTTTGAAAGGAATTGCTCCCACAAAGAGTAGGAGTGTGGTGAGAAGCATTAAAGATATGCTGTGGGTTGCTAAGGGACAGAAGAAAAAAAGATTAAAGGGGCAGGTGGGATGAAGGCTATTTCTATAAGCTAAACAAGAGGAAAGACTGTTGGATGGTTCAGATGGAGGCCATGAATCAGGATTAGTTTCCCATTTCCTCTAGGACACTGGTTTTTCAACTCCTCACTCCTTTTACAGTGCAAGTAAAAAGTAATATGTTATGCTGCTAATAGGACACTGTGGCACCAAGCAAACCCTCCTGGGCTGAGTGTTGTAAGACAGGACTTATGTGAGACAGTGCACAACGACATGGCCAAAGGCAATGTGACATTAGATGGCAGATCTGTCAAGTAATGGCTCCCAATGTGTAATCATTTCCAAAGTAGTGACACAAACCGCCCTTCAGAAAGACCTCCCATGTCATGTCCCCCTCCTCTCCCCAAAATGCACACCTGAAGATGGAGGAGTAGAAACCTGAAGGCGTAGGCTCAGGTTATAGCTCCAAATGAATACAGATGTGACGCCCCCCACTGACATGGTTAAAAACAGCAGCATCTGAGCTAAATGGGTAAAGCCCAGCATTCTTTCACACAATTATCAATTCAAGCTGCTACAAAGTTGAAATAAACTCTCCACTAGCATCCAAGTGCCCAAATTTATAAATACAGTCCATTTAAAAAGCCCATCTTATAGCAGTTGGCAATGGCAATAAAAACGGGAAGATTAGGATTATAAAAAGCAGTGTAAGTAATAAACATGTTGTTTAAAAGCTTGAAACTCCTCATATTGCCACGCCTACCATCACAGCTATCACTTTCAAACGCCACTGTTTCCCAAATTCCAAGTCTTGTGCTCTCAAGTTTAATGCAATTCTACACTTCCATAAATCTACACAGAGCTTCCCGTGGTGGGGGGGAGACCACCAGCCCAGTGGTCACCCCAAGCTCTCATCCTGACCACAGCAGCAGCATGACACCTGTCACTTGATCAGCACAATCATTAGTGAAAAACACAAAACACACCTAGGTAGGGGCCACCTGCCATTTCTTCCTTGTCAGATCCCCCTCTCTCCCAGTTGCCTGGACACTGAATACTATTGGTTCTACAACAGAGTGAACCATTAAGCTGCCAACCCACAGTTGTCCTCAAGTCCTGCTCTGCGCAAGGCATCATCTGTAAGACAGACCAACTTTGACACAGCTCCCCTCAAATATCTTTATCTCCCTACCTGCAGATGGTTCTACCTCACCAAACTGCACCTGCCTATAATTGCAGGTTTCACCTAAAGTTCATCTGATTCTTGGATTCCCTCCTAATTAGGATTCTTTTCTAATTAATCTAGAACTATCTTCTGTCCTCCACGACCTGAGGCCATCCAATAACCCAGATTAACGTGTTTACCTTCAGCCCCACTCCTAACATTTACAGAACCTAGGGCAAGAGTACAAATGGCAGCCCACATGCCATAAATATAAATATTTAAAAGTTACAAATTAAGACAAGTTATTAAATAAAGTATGTTCTATCCTGTCTTGATATTGATTCCTTCATCATGACCTGAAAGTCCAGCTTCAAATACAGAATTCTCACACTGGCCCTTGGCCCATGGCCCTCAGCCAGCCCCACCTTCTTTTCTCACACCCAGCTCCATCCCATGCCACAGGCTGTCTTTCACTAAGGAAATGCTGGGCTGCATATGCAAGGCCTTCTATCCCAGCCTCCTCACATAGCCACTTCTTTATCATCCCTTGGACCTAAGGGTGCACAGTCTGCTCTTGAGACGAGAGAATGAGGCCCACACAAGCCATGGAGGCAGACGTGGACAGGGAATTCCAGGGTCCTGGGTACTCAGGGCATGACATAGGTTCTGGACACCAGAAGGGAAGGCATGGGCTCTGGGTGGGGCTGGCCTCTCAGCCCTGCACATCCCCTGCCCCATGGAGACACACGGACCGAAGAGGGCCAGAGTGGGCCCCCTATTGCCCAGGCCCAAGGATGGTACCACTCCCCCAATGGGCATAGCCAATTCCTCTTTCAAAACCTAGCTTAGAAGATGTCACCACCCCTAGGAAGTCTTCCCTGACCACCCACCACCACCATCATCACCACCCACCCCCAAGTAGACTCAATGAATGCTTGTTAAATGAATGCTGTGGAAACACTAGATGAGCATGGATTACCGGTAACACGGACTAAACTTGTGTTTATCAGTCTTTTTTCCCAGTAGAGACTTAGATCCTTGTGGGCAGTGGCCATGTTGAACTAAAATGCCATGAACGTCTGGGTTCCTTACCAAGTACATGGAAATTAGGGTTCACACGTGAGAAGTTAAATTAGGCCTCTCCCTAGCGGAGAGGTCCAAATGCTTTGCTAACAGGATGTGAAAGGCCACTTCTGTGGTCTCAGAGTTGTTGAGGCCGCACAAAGCAAAATCATTCAACAGATGCCAAGAATCCTCAAATCTTGGTGCACCCTCCCAGGACTTGCTGAGAAATTGAGTAGCCAATTCTGCCTGCTTGAGCCCACCACCCACCTCCAAGCTCCAAGAGAGGGGAAAGAATCCACTGGGAGGTCAAAATATTTCTATAGAGTTATCAACGTGTTGTGTATTTCAACACACCCTCACCCCGTCCTCTGGAGAGAGGACTGAAGTGCTTCCCCCTCACTTTGAAAAATGAGAAGACTCAGCAATGAGGGCCCCAGACAACCCTCAGAAGTACCCCACAACCAGCCAGCAACCATGCACCTGCTAACCTAGAAGGCCCTGATACCAAACTCTTATACAATGTCCAGTTCCTCACCCTTGATCCTTGACCTGTTGTCCCCCATCCCCACAACTGCCCCCCCCACTACAGGAAGGAGACAGGGAGCAAGAAGTAGAGATGAAACCCATTGCACATCTCTCCTCCGCGGTGCCTGATCCCAAGCCTGAGGTGGGGACGGGGACAAGTTTTAGATCGGATGAGTGCATTAAATTGGATTTTGATATTACGTTGGACTAACATTTTAATACATGGGGAAAGAGACTTATTTGTCTATCATCTGAGAGTGGCTAGAAAAGCTAAGAGACTGAAAGGGAACAACATAAGAAAGAGCAAAGTTGCTTCCTACATGTGCCCTACCAAGTTCATCATGTGCATAAGCCAATTATACTTCCATTAACTCATGTGTATAAATTACTTTGGTGGCTAAAGACACACACAGACCATTATGACTTTCTCATGACGCCCACCTCCAATACAGCATCAGCTGCCCTTGGAGGGAAAATAAATGAGGTCATCAATCGGAGTTTTGTAAGATTGAGAAAGTCATTTTGTTCCCTGCTCAAATTATAAGTCACCTATTAAACTGAGACTTTAGTTTCTCCTCTTTTCATTTTAAATCCACATATATCATGAAGACTGTCAGCTGGCTAAGGAACCTGGTGTACTGATCTACTGCCTGTAATTGACTCTTCTAAAGAGTCTCTATCATGATCCACTCCAGATCAGGCACTGGTGACTGGACTCCTCGTAATTAAATGATGTGACACTGGACATGTTATGAGAGACATTTTGTCCTAAATCTTTGAGACCCGTGAATCTCCTGTTCACATATATTACAGAGACCTAAAAATATAAGTCTCAATATTAGCAATACAATCCTGGACCTCTGTTTTCTGAACTTCGGTTTAGAAATGCTCTTAGCCCTTAGATGCTCATATTCTACTGCCAACTATGCAACTATACCAGAATCTCGATACAGCATTTCTATCATCTGAAGAACCAAACTAACTGGAATCCACTATGGTGTTAACTCAAAAGCTCAAATACCATAAGCCAAACAAGAAACCAATACTGAAAGGTATATATGTGATTGCTTTCATACCCACATGAAGCCTTGCTGATCTACTCCTGCCCGGAATCTTGTCTCCTCCTGACTTTCTAAGGCAGTAATGTCCAAAAGAATTCTCTGTAATCATGGAAATATGTTATATCTACACTGTCAAGTATGGTAGCTGTTAGCCACAGGTGGCTAGTACAACCGAGGCACTGAATTCTTCATTTTGTTTATGTTTAAATAGTCATAATGTGTGACAGTGGCCACCATTTCGGACCGTACAGTTCTATAGCATTTGTTATTGTTGGCCAATAAGAGATTATCTTAGAGAGTAAGTCTTGTAGCTAATCAAGCTTTCTAGAAAACTAAGGAGCAATCACTAAACCTTTGTTTTGCCAAATGGCTTTCAAATTTATTTTTAAGCAGCAATTCCTTTTCATCTTATTTATCCTTTCTTTTCAAAAGATCTCTCTTCTATGACAATACCACTGCTTGAGACATTAGGATGGATGTCTTTCTAAAACGATTTAAGAAAAAAAAAAATACAATACAACCATATACCTTCTGGAACAGCATCCACTGAGCATAATTTAATCTTTCCTGCAGGCCTCAGGGTCAGTGTTATAAACACAGGCTATCAGACTCAGAAAAAAATGCATCAATTACTATAATGCACCTTAATGCAATGAAGCCCTCAGGGTCACTAAGCGCAGTGGGACTATTTAGACCTACCCTAGGCATGGATTTTTATAGCTTTCTGTCACATCTGTTGCCTAGCTATTAATGTCAAGCTCTATTACTGTCAAGGTGTCTGCCTATATTTATTTACTGCCTACCTGGTTTCAAAAAGGTGCTTGCCTGTGTCTGTAGTAGCTCTTTTCTCTCTCATTCACTGCCTCTGATTTGCTAACTTTCAGATGCTAGAACTAGAGTTAGAAACGTTTGTAAAGTAAGAATAGTTAAGGTACAAACGAGAGTGTGAAGAGTTCTCAGTAAATTTCACTTTTAACACTGAGACCTCTTGACATCTATTTCATCAAGGAGCCTCCTCTACTTACTTCTTAGTTCCAGGCAAAGCGCTTCCATAACAGCTGCTTACAGATGGGTCAGGTCTGCTGGAAGGGATCTTATTATTGCCCTTAATTGTTATTTAACTTTTTATTCAGTATTACTTATTTCCCTAATTAGCATATAAACATTTGGTAATAAAGAAGTAAAAACCTGGGGGAACAAAGGGGAAAAGAATATGCTATTCTTATTTGTATTCCCTCCAATATTTTGCCTGGCACCATAAGGATCAACTGGATATTGAATGAACTAATAATGTGTTTTACTTTGGGGTTTATTTTCACATAGCTTAAATATAATAAAAATGATTTTCACAGTCAAACATTATTTAAAGCAGAAACTGCAGATGCTCAACAATGATTAAGTATTGATATTTCTTAGCTATTTTTATCTGATTTGTTAGGAATTGTTGAAACTTAATTCCCATGGCCATATTCAATTACATTCATGATATGATCAGATGCCTATCACTCCCTGACAATTCTTGCTTTTTGAGCCCAGAAAAGCAACCCAGAAATATTCTAGAATTCCCTGAACAAAACAGAACTGAACTAGTGAAATTCCAGAAATGAACCCAATACTCTAAGAGAATCTCCCCAGCATCCCCAAGTATGAGAGAACAATCACATTTCTGGTTCTAGATACCACACTTCCATTAATGCAGCCTACGAGTGAATCAGCTTTTTTAGACAGCCACATTACACTCTTGACTCATATTTGAACTTATAATCAACTTGAAGCCTCCTCCCATTGTACTTTAACAATTATTACGCTCCATTCCCTATCCTGGCCAGTCATCCCAAGATTTGAAGGAAGCTGAAAGTAAAACCCTGTCTGGAAAAATTTAGAGACCCCCTTCCTTGTAGATGTTCTTTCCAGAAACAATATGACTCCATGAAATCTCAAATTTTTCACAGCATTCACTGACACCCTCATTGTCTTGTTTTCTTCATCTATCCTGAGACATCTGCAAGGACCCAGCTTCGGCCAGAAAGAGCAGTACTATCCTCTGTGAGCCACTCAGAATCGTGTGGCTTCCCAGGAATAATCGGATTCATCAAAAGAATCTTAAAAGTGTGAATCCAGCTGGAAAGATTCCTTTTTAAGCTTAAGCATGAGTATATTCTCACCATGTCTGAGTCACCGGAATGGGCAGTGGGAAGCCTGTCAGAAGGAAGGAAAACTCCTGCTTCCTAAAGAGATTAGACGAGGGCGCTGGCCCCACAACCTGCGCCCTACTCATCCCAGCTCCCAGGTCCTTGCAAATTAAGAAAATCCACAAAAGTGGAGAGGAACCCCACACACGAGAGCAAAGGGCCCTCAGAGAAATGCCCAACAGGTTGAAGTACAGAGCAGGAGGCAAAACCAACTTATCAACAGCCAATCACCACAGGGTTTCTGGGGTAGCAAAAACGTAGAACCACCTTCTATTTCTCAGTGGGAGCAGCTATGATAGGCAGCTCCTTTTTCCTGCTATTTCATCCAGCTTTACCAACCTCCTGGATATGAGCAGGGCAGGAGAATCATGGGAATATCAATATGAGAGCTGGATGAATGAAGGCTATTTTTTAAAGCCTGTGGATTTTGGAGGATTTCAGGGGTTTTTTCGTTGAATAAAATGGCATCTTCTCTTTTATTGGGATCTTTGATTTAGAAGTAGCATAGCACAGTGGGGAAAACATCAGTTTTTGGAGTCAGGCAGACCAGAGTCCAAACTCGAGCTAGGTGATCTTAGCCAAATTACTTGACTTCTTGGGCTCAGTTTGTCTGATACTGTGAGAGAATTTGAGGTAAATATACATAAGCACTCAATAAACGATAGCTAATTGCTCTTGGACTCTAGAGGAGCCCCAGCAAGGCCTAAAAGAGTGGAAAAGAAACAGTCTGGCTGGCTAGGGACTTGTCCAAGGGGGAGGAAGGTTCTTGCTTTTGAGGTTTTTTAGATTGTCTAGTTCATTTCTGGAGAGAAGCTCAGCACACTTTTGCTGAAACACAGCTGATAAATGCAGAAAGGAGGGTGAGGAGTCGGCACAAGTGAGACGTCTGTTTTCTGTCTTCCAGACAAGACCAGAACAGCCCTTTGGCTACAAAGCAAAAGAATTAACTCAGAGTAAAGAGTGAGTAGAATTTAATGACTTTTATGCATGATGATAAATTTGTCACAGCGTTTGTAATAAATAGAAATGATGTAGGGGGAAATGGCCATATGTCAGAGAAACTTCAAGAAAATAAACACGGTTCTTTATGTGCACATGGATGCTTATAAATATATCCAGGTTGGTTGTTTATGTTGTCCTCTTGTAAACAGTCGAGATTTAGGCCCATAACACTTTATGCCTTTCCTGAGGAAACATCCACTTTTGATTTTGTAATATCTATTTGTGCGTGGGTCCCATCAGCCCTTCTAGGACTATAAATTCCTTGAAGAAAAATTTGTATCTTCTTCCTGTTTGAATCCTCAGTGAGTCGCACATATTAGGCCCTTATAAAGACAACTGCTGAAGGGATGGATGAAAGAAAACCTAATGGATTATCTACAAACCTGAAGGTGTACATGTGTGTGTATTTTAAATGACACTGTTTTATCACCACCAGCAGAAGTGGTCTGCATGGGATGGTGGGTGTGGTGAGCTCAGGGTATGTGTGGGCTGTGAAAAAGAATGGAGATCGGGGGGCTGGAGGGAAAGGGGGAGTCTGGAGGCCAGGCCTACGGGCTCCTCAGATTTGCTTGTGGGAATGGCCAGCTTTGATGACAGAGTCATGGCAAGTCACAGGTATGACAATAAGATTAAGAAATTCTTGGAAATCTAGCTGCCCATCACAGTTGAGACCCAGTTTCTTCATCATGCTAGTCAAGGACACACCGGGTCCTTCTCATTCTTTGTGAAAGCAGCCAATTCAGTACTCACAGTGTTTAGGAACTCCCTCTTGGAGAGTTTGCAGTTGTGATGATGTTGTCCACCATACTTCTAGAAAACAGCAATCAGGAACTCGAGGCACCACTCAGTCTCCGTAGGGCTGAAGATTTTTACAATGCTGGAGTCGAGTGAAGAACCATATGTGGTGATTCCAGAGCAGTTTTCTAAGGATAGCTTCTTTGATCACAGCTGGATTAAAAGCCCAACTTACCCATTTTTATCCCAGGTGGTTGTGTATAAGGGGATTTTCTTATATTTGCCCTTCTCCATCTTCAGGGTAAAGAAGAATTTGAGGTTATAACTTAATAAGGTATTTGGTTATGCCTGAGTGTTATCAGACGGAATAACCTCTGAAATCTTCATCTAAGGAAAAGCTACAAGCACACCATTAAGCCACGTCACCAACAAACCACTCAAGCAGCATTGCAAATAGCTATGTGCTCAAGACAAACAGTGATGGATGGCCAGTGGGTCGGCTGGAAGGCTGATTTCATCTACTTTGTCACCTGCATGTGCTTTCTGCAGAAACCAGAGCCTGGGAGTTGAACACTAGTGAGCTGGTCGGTTATGTGGGGCTTATTTTCAACCCTGTCTTATTTTTGCTCAAAGCTGCTGCCTTCTTTTTCTTCTGCTAACCTTCTCCAGGCAAGTCTCAGTTAACAAATGAGAATCCTCCTCTGCTGTTTGAAACCATCGCTCAATCCACCATTACTGACATCAAAAAGTGAACCCCAAAGAGGCAAAGGAGTGAGGATCAGGATCCACTTGGCTAAAAAAAAAAATCTCTAGAGCTCACATATAGGAAAAATGTTGAAAAGCAAATTTTCCAAAACATTTCTTGGTTTTAAACCCATTATAAAATAATAATTCCTGTTCATTATTGACATTTTAGGGAAAAAATGAAAAGTAGAAGGAAGAAAAAAATACCCGTAGTCCCACCACCCAAAGACAATTACTGTTAACTTTTTATTCCAATTTAAGATCAAATTTGAGTTCTACTTTTTCAGCGGAAGCCGAAATTAATTGCCTCTGGACACTGAACATTTACCTTGCTAAGTGTGAGTAGAGGTGGGTAACAATCAAAAAACTTAAGTGCATTACTGACGGGAAAATGCAAACCAGTGAAAATTCCTGGCCCCAAGAATTTTGCTTTTTTTGAAATGGTTTTCAAAGGCTGTGTGTGTTAATACCTTCAGATGACCTGAACACGGCTGCTGCTGAGGAGAGATTCCATAAATGCAGTATTTGGAAATCAATGAAAGTTTTATCTTTCCTCTGAGCAGCTGTTTTCTGAAGTTCACAGAAAAGGTACAGACAGGGGCCAACATTCCCGCACTGAGGGAGAACACTGGCAAAACAATAACCAAAAAGACCTCAGCTGGCCCTAGAGTATAGCTGTATAAACCATATATGAATCAACCTATCTATCCTCATCACAGACCTGCAAAATATCCCAAACTGTGGCTCCACCTACTACCAATCTGACATAAAAAAAAATCTTCAAGACAACAGAGATGCCCAAAACCACATCTCACATGAACTCTACAGAGCAGCAAGGAAATATATTTTGAGAGATTAAACATATTATTCTCATAGAAATATATATTGAGAATAAAGCTCAATTGTGCGAAGGACACATACAACTCTGGTATCCATGTTTCTGCATATACTATTATAGCTGCAGCACAAAGACCATCTATCAACTAGTGGGATTTTAAGTCCATAAATATCTCCAAAGATGTCCTCAGATGTATTTTTTAAAAATATAAGTTATTAAATAAAAGCAGCTGCTAGAAGATGCTCTTTTTGCCTTATAATTATACTTCTGGTTTCACACACTACATAGAGAGAGAAAAGCAACATCTAGAACTGAGGCCATGCTCTTACATGTCTCCATCCCTTGGTCAAGAGATCTCCTATATCTTGAATGCTCATCCTCAATTCATCCACCCGGCAAGCTTGATTCATACAGCAAGTACTCTGCAAAGCCTTCTCTAAAATATCCTTCCACCACCCAAAGAAGACCTGGACATTTCCTCCCCTCACGTTCCCACAGCATCTTCTGCATACTTCACTCTTGCATTATTCCACTACATCTTTATTGAGATTCTAATATGTGCTAGGCATTATTCTTGGCACCAAGGGTATAATGTTGTAAACATAGACAAAGTCCCTGATGTCTTGAAGTTTATATTTAGAGAAAGACACAAGCAAAAAACATAAAATAACATATAATGGCAAGGAGTAATTAGTGCTATGAAGAAAAAGTAATGCAGAGGATGCTAAAATTGTATGTGTATATGTGTGTGCACATGCACGCAATGAATAAATATTGATTAGATGGATGGATGGATAGGTGGATGAATGGATGGGTGGATGGATCCATACATGGGCATCTTAAATACCACAAAGGTATTTTAGAGGGTAAGTCCTTAAAGAAAATGAAATGGTTTTCACTCTTTATAAGTGTAAGTGCAGCTGTCACAACCTGTCTAAACCATCACATCATTCTCATATAGGGAGGTCAGTACCAACATCCTGACATCACCATATTTATCTTCTTGCCAGTGCCCCACCAGACCCTTTGCTCCAGGCCAAGAGATGTCCTTCAAGCTTTCAGGGTATACTACGCTCATTCTGAACTCTGCCTTTCCTCCTGCCCTGAATGCTCCCTTTTTTTCCAGGCTAAACATCATCTTTTCCTTTAAGATTGAGCTCAAGTTTCACCTTCTCCTTTCCTGACCAGACCAAGCTGCCTCAAGAAGACCCCAGTGGTATATCACCACACTTTTCACATGATTATATGTATTCTTCCCCAACTATGATAGCCAGCCTTCAAGACAGTCCCCAAGGATCCACACCTCCTGGTACCCAGGCTTGTATATAGCCCCCTTCCATAATGAAATAGGACTGAGCTGCGAGACCAATAAAATATAGCAGAAGTGATGGTGTTTGGCTTCTGAGGCTAGGTCATAAAAGGCAATTTCTGACTTGGCCTCTTGGATCGCTTGCTCTGAGGAAAGCCAGCCACCATATTTCAGGACACTCAAGCAGCACCATGAAGATACCTATGTAGAGAAGAAGCAACTTTCCAATCATATGAGTGAGCCACTTAGAAATGCATCCTCTAGCCCTGGTCAAGCCTTCAGATGTCTGCAGTCCTGGCCAACATTTTGGATATAAACCCATGAGAGACCCTGAGCAGAACTACCCAGCCAGTGTGATCCTGAATTCCTTACCCACACAAACTGTGAGAGGTAAGTAATGTCTATTGTGGTTTTAAGCCACTAAAGGTTGGGTGGCTTTGGAAGGGCCAAAGGAAGAGATAACTAATACACCAACTACCAGCTCAGTTCTTTGAAGACAGGAATGATGTTCTCCATCTCCACAACCCCTAATACCTACAGCAGTGCCTGGCACATAGCAGGAGCTTCAGAAATGTTCAATGAGGCTGGACACAGCGGCTCACTCCTGTAATCCCAGCACTTTTGGAGGCCAAGGCGGGAGGATCACTGAGGCCAGGAGTTCAAAACCAGCCTGGTCAACATAGCAGACCCTGTCTCTACAAAACATAAAAACATTAGCAGGGCATGGTGGCACGTGCTAGGTACTCAGGAGGCTGAGGTGGGAGGATCGCTTGAGCCCAGGAGTTGGAGATCACAGTGAGCTATGAGCTTGCCACTGCACCCCAGCCTGGGTAGCAGAGTGAGAGTCTGCATCAAAAAAAAAAAAAAAAAAAAAAAAAGTTCAATAAATCAAAAAAATCCTTTTGGTTTAAAACAACAGAAACTTATTTTTCACAATTCTGGAGGCTAGGAAGTCTAAGATCAAGGCACCAACAGATTCAGTGTCTGATGAGAGCCCACTTTCTGGCTCATAGATGGCTGTCTTCTTGTGTCCTCACGTGGCAGAAGGGCTGAATGTTTTTTAAACACTGACATTTATTGAGTCCTGATTGTGCCAGGTACTGTCCTAAGCACTTTACATCTGTTATCTTATTCAATCCTACCTAATATGCACTACTATCCCCATATTAACAATAAGGGAACTGAATCACAATGAGATTAAATAACTTCCTCAAGTTCGCACAGGTGGCAAGTGATGGAGCCAGGCTTTGAACCCAAGAATCTGAATCCAAGATATCATTCTTAACCATTATATAAAATTATTTTTTACTGATAAGCTACTTGGGGACAGAGGACCTATCTAATTCCTCTCTGTATCCCTCATGGGACAGAATGTCTCAACAATACATTTGGAGTAAATGAATGAATGAATAAATGAATGAACATGACCAGACATCCCTTTCACACTTGATTACAAATCCTTTCAATAACTGACACAAATTATTTCATACAGAGTCTTGATATTAACCAGCTTGTCTGTTTCTTCTGGATTAAAATCAAATTCTAAATATAAATTGAATTTCATTCTTGAAAGGCACTGTGAAATTTCACTGAACAACTGCTGTTATCCAACTTCTCTCTGGTTCTCTCCTACCTCCTGCTCCCACTGTTCTGCTGGCATTGTCTCCTCCACCAGCAGCCACCCCCACAACAGAGGTTTGGGATAAAATTAGGGATGTCAAGGAATGATACCCTTATCAGACGCAGTCATTCTTGGTTTCGCTTCATCATCATGGCCCTGTCCTTTGCCCCTCATCCAACTGAGACCCGCCAGGACATGGGGACTGGTTGTGCTGCCTGCTCCACTGTAGGAAGACTCAGGTCCTCCTACTATTTCTGTGTCCCTAGACTTCACTCCCGGAAGGATCAAGAGTGACTCATTCTTTCATCATTTATTGTAGGCCTGCTCTGTGCCAGGCACTGTGTGAGACACGTGCCTGCAAGAGTTCACAGACTAAGGATAGGAGCAGAAGAGAGCATAGCCAGCTATAAAGCAGTGCAGTGTATGTGCTGTAATACAGACAGCAGCCCCAGGAAGACATTCAGAGGGCATGGGGAACATCCAAATGGTGGACCTGCCTGTCTTCACTCCTGATCTCAAGTACCAGTCAATGGGTCTTATTTGGGGCAGGCCTAGTTGTTAAAAATTTCTACTTTTCATACAGAGTAGTGTATTAGTTAGTGAAATATATTACTTGACAGGCTTAATTAGTACATATTCTTTATATGTTTTCATTTCATTTCAATATCAGCTGCTAAAAGCAAAGACAGTTCATTTTTTAATGAATTAATTAGAGCTAATACATGCACATGGCAAAACATTCAAACAATACAAATAGATATACAATGAAAAGTCTTTCCCATCTTCCCGCAGACCTCAAGTTCCTTCCCAGAAACAATCACTGTTACCAATTACTAGTGTCTCTTTCCAGAAATGTCACATGCTTTATGAATGGACAGATTTTTACAAGTGAGAACACACAATGTACTGATCTTTACCTTTCCTTTTCCATTTAATGACATATCTTAGAGTTCATTCTATAAAAGATTATCTATCTCTATTCTTTTTAATAGCTGCATAGGATTTTATTATATGAATATAACATAATTAACCTATCTTCTAAGGATGCTCAATTAGATTGTTTCTGGTGATTTGAAACAGTTCAATGTTTTCTTAGCTACTGAAAAGAACAATGAATAAACTATTTCATTCTATAATGACAGTTAGTTAATCAATCAAAAACAGCTTTCTAAGATAAACTGATTCCATTTATTTTCCGTTCTTTTTGTTTGTTTTCTGAGATCATCATTAATACATAAGGTCAATAACCATAGGTAGCACTGATCTTGTTTAATTTCATATTTTACTGGAAACTCTATGGGTAAAAAACTGAGAATTCAGGAGATTCCTTTCCAAGGTACCATGTTGTTACCACAGCAGAAACTCTTTACTCAAATATATATGAGAAGACTACAGGCTTACAGTGCCTCTGTATAGGTAGCTGGTACCAGCTCCATTTCCTCCTTTAAGAAACTGAAGAAATAAGTCATATCATAAACCACTATTTTCCATCAAGAATAGAGATGTAACTACTTAAATGTGTCATACAGGTTAATAATCTGGACACCTCTACAAGATCTGTGAATAAAGCTGTATTTCAATATATTTGGTGTCCTTTTCAATTCCACGGATATTGTTCTAAGTACAAAAACTATCATCCTGAGAAGGATGCAAGATCTTCACCAGACTGCCAAAGGGGCTCATGGCACCAAAAAGGGTAAACTTCTCTGGCTACCAGTGAGTTAAAGTCTATTTGGGGCACCAAAAAAAAATCAACTACTTTGAAAAAGTCTCTCCTGAAAATCTTTAACCAAAAGCCCCATTCATTTAGGTTTAGGACCAGAATTCACACTAACCAGTGTGGGCTGGAAGAATGATAACAACAGCCTGAGCTGAAAATGTGACTAAAGCAGCCCTTGGTTAGCACTGTCCCATGGCTGAAATAAATGCAAATCCATTCTGTCTGGAGACAGTCACTTTAAACACACACAGGGCTCTAACAATCCCCACAGATAAAGTTTCAAGGAACATGAATTTTCAACCAAAAATAAGAGTAATCAAATTATTCATAAGTGAAAATCATCAGAAAACTGGAGACATTGTAATGATCAGATACAGAATATAAAATAAGTTTAACATGTGTAAAGAAATAGAACAAGGGATTAAAGAAATGGTGGAAAAGATAATCAAGTAAACAATTTTTTAAAAGCTGCTAAGAATTTCTGAAATATAAAATATAATAATGAAAACTAAAACAGACAAGTAGCATATTAAACACAGCCAAAGACAGAATTTATGAACCATAAGACAGACTTGAGGAAATTACCCAGAATGCAGCACAGAGAGACAAAAGTTAAAATACACGAAAGAAGTGACATAGAGGACAGAGGAAAGTTTAACACATGTCTAGTCACATTTCCAGGAAATAAAAAAAATTTTTTTTAATTGGGTGGAAGCAAAGAAAATAAGGAATAAGGGCTAAGGATTTTCAAACATGAAAGATGTGAATTCTCAGATTAAAGAAGCACAATAAATCCCAAACAGAATAAATAAAGAGAAATCAATATCTAGACATTAAAAATCTCAACATTTAGTGAAATTAAAGAAACCAAAATCCAGGAGAAGAGTATGAAGGCAGTCAGAGAGAAAAGACAGATCACTGACAAAGATTGTGTTGAGTTCTCAGCATCAAAATTGGAAGTGAAAATATACCTTCAAAGAGGTGAGTGAAAATAACTGTCAACCTCAACAAATATATCCAACAAAACTATCTAGCAGGACAAGGGTGAAATAAAGACATTTTCAGGCAAATAAAAATGGATAGAGGTCAACACTAATAGACACTCACTAAAGAAATTTTAAAAGGATATACTCAGAAAGAAAGCAACTGATTCAGAAGGAAGGTCCGAGATGCCAGAAGAAACATTTAAGTAAATAAAACTATAAATTTGGATATTAAATTAAAACTGATCATATAAAGTTTGAAAACAATGACTGATTAGTTAGTTAAAAAAAAAAAACAATCAATGAACTTCTGATTCCAAAATGGCAGTGTAGAGGCAAGCTGGCTTCTTTTACCCCTCCTACAAAAACAAAAAAACAAATATACAGCACCAAGATCTTCTCTAGCAACAACACAGAGCTCAAGTATGAGGATGAGACAGTACCCAGGGCCACAGAGAAGTGGAAAAATTCTGAGCAGATGGTAGGAGAACCAGACTTCCACATCTGCAACGACCCAAACCCCACCCCCATTCTGCCAGGCACCAAGTGCACAAAAAAATGCATGGTTCCTACACTGGGAAAAGTAAAATTGAGGTGGTCAACCAGCTTCCTCACCTTCTTGGGCTCTCTGGCAGGAGACCTATCCTTGCCTTAATTCACAGGTAGCATTGCACTGCCTGAAGGGAGAAATATCCTGGAGACAAACAGAGACAAATAAGGAAGGTGGGACTACCATCCCCAACCCAAAAACTCTGCTCTGTATCTCAACCAAAGGAGACGCCAAATAAGAGTGGCTGTAGGAGGTACATTCCCCAGCCCCTCTGGGCACCAACCCCTAGCCACACCGCTGAGATAATCCCTTTGGGACTCTTCAGGCCAGGCAGTGCTCCAACCTTGCACTAGAGCAGAGGTGAACCAGGGCTTAAGATGCCACCTAGAGCCAAAACGGAGGCAGCAACCTAGCAGTGAAAATTCACTAAGATTCAATAAAAACCAAAACGAGCTGGAAAGAGAAAACTAGAATAAATAACTAATCTTTCAATGCAAAGACACAGACATATACCCACAAGAAACAACAGCATAAAGGGGAACCATGACCTCTTCAAAAGGACAAAGCAAAAATCCAGTGACTGACCCTAATACAAGGGTGATTTTTAAGCTCTCTGAGCAAGAATTCAAAATAGCAGTTTTAAGAAAACTCAGTGGTCTCCAAGATAACACAGAAAAGCAATTCAGAAATTTATGAGAGAAATTTAACAAAGAGATTGGAATAATAAAAAAAAAAAGTCAAACAGAAATCTTGGAACTGAGAAGTATATTTGCTGAACTGAGAAACTCTTTAGAGGCTCTCAGTGGCAGAATGAACCAAGCAGAGGAAAGAACCAGTGAGCTTTCCTTCTATCTAAATGTATGTTTAAAAAAAAAATCAGTGAGTTTGAAGACCAGCTATTTGAAAATATACAGAGGAGAAAAAAAGAAAAAAGAACAAAAAGGAATGAAGACTACCTACAAGATACAGAAAATTACATCACAAGACCAAATCTAAGAATTATTGGTGTGCAAGAGGGAATTAAGCAAGGGGTAGAAAGCTTACTTTAAGAAATAATAACCGAAAACTTTCCAATACTTGATAAAGATATAAATATCCAGGTACAGCAAGGTCTTAGAACACAAAACAGATTCAACCCAAATAAGACCACCCCAAAGCATTTAATAATCAAACTCTCAAAGGTCAAGGACAAAAAGAAAATCCTAGAAGCAATCAGAGATAAGAAGCAAATAATTTATATAAAGGAACTCCAACTGGGTTGGCAACAGACTTCTCAATGGAAACCCTACAGGCCAGAAGGGAGTTGAATGACATTTTCAAAATACACAAAGAAAAAAGACTGCAACCCAAGAATATTATATCCAGCAAAATTGTCATTCAAATTTGAAGGAGAGAAAAAGTCTTTCACAGACAAACAAAAGCTGAGAGAATTCATCACCAGACCCGTCTTGCAAGAAATGCTAAAAGGAGTTCAATCTGAAAGAAAAAAAACACTAATGTGCAAAAGAAAACTTCAAGGTATAAAATCCAGTGGTAAAATCAAGTACATGGACAAACCCAGAATCCTCTATTACTGTATATGTGGTATACAATCCACCTATAACTCGAGTATGAAGCCCAAAAGACAAACCTATTAAAAACAATAATAGCTACTGCAACCTGTGAAGAGATAGGTAATTCAAAAATACATAAATTACAATAACTAAAAGTCAAAATGTGGCAGAGGGGAGGAGTTAAAGTGTAGAATTTTTTGTATGTTTTTTGCCTTTGTTTTTATTCTTTTATTTGTGTTCTAGAATAAGTTGTCACCTCTTTAAAATAGCTTGTTATATCTACAAAAACATCTTTTGTAAGCCTCATGGTAACCACAGAAAACCCAGAAGAAAGAGGTGAATTCCTGGACATATACAACCTACCAAGATGGAATCATGAATAAGTAGAAGACCTCAACAAATCAATAAGGAGTAACGAGATCAAAGCTGTAATAAAGTCTCCCATCAAAGAAAAACTCAGGACCTGCTGGCTTCACTACTAAATTCTACCAAATATTTAAAGAAAAACTAGTATCAATCCTACTCAAACTCTTCAAAAAAACTGAAGAGGAGGGAACACTTCCAAATTCATTCTACAAGGCCAGCATTACCCTGATACCAAAACCAGACAAGGACACAATAAAAAAAGAAAACTACAGGCCACTGATGAAGATAGATACAAAAATCTTCAACAAAATACTAGCAAACCAAATGTAACAACATATAAAAGAGATCATTTACCCTGATCAAGTGGGATTCATCCTTGGATGCAAGGGTGATTCAACATATGCAAATCAATAAACATAATACACCACATTAACAGAATCAAAAGCAAAAATCATACATTTATTTCAATAGATGCCAAAAAGCATTTGATAAAATTCAACATCTCTTTATGATAAAAACCCTCATCAAAATGGGTACAGAAGGAACATATCTCAGAATAATAAAGGCCACCTATGACAAACCTACAGCTAACATTGTACTGAATGGGGAAAAATTGAAGGCCTTTCCTCTAAAGTTTGGAACAAGACAAGGATGCCAACTTTCATCACTATTTTTCAACATAATACTGGAAGTCCTGGCCAGATTAATTAAACAAGAGAAAGAAATAAAGGGCATCCAACTGGAAAGGAAGAAATCAAATTAGTCTTGTTCGCAGATGACATGATCTTATACTAGAAAAACCTAAAGGCTCACCAAAAAACTGTTAGAAACGATAAACAAATTCAGTAAAGTTTCAGGATACAAAATCAACATACAAAAATCAGTAGCATTTATATATGCCAACTGTGAATAATCTGAAAAAGAAATCAAGAAAGCAATCCCATTTATAATAGCAACAAAAAATATAAAATACCTAGAAATCAATCTAACCAAAGAAATGAAAGATCTATACAAGGAAAACTATAAAACTCAAATGAAAGAAACAGAAGAGGACACAAAAAAATGGAAAGATATTCCATGTTCATGGATTAGAAGAATTAATATTGTTAAAATGGCAATACTACTCAAAGCAGTTTATAAAATCAATGTAATCCCTATCAAAATACCAATGACATTCTTCACAGAAATATAAAATATATCCTAAAATTTATAGGGAACCACAAAAGACCCCGAATAGCCAAAGCAATCCTGAGCAAAAAGAACAAAGCCAAAAGCATCACACTACCTAACTTAAAAATTTATTACAAAGCTATAGTAACCAAAGCAGCACAGTACTGGCATAAATACAGACACACGAACCAATGGAACAGAATAAAGAACTTAGATATAAATCCATCCTTATACAACCAACTTGTCTTCAACCAAGGTGCCAAGAACTTAACAACAGGGAAAAAACAGTATTTTCAATAAATAGTGCTGGGAAAACTGGGTAACTATATGCAGAAGAATGAAACTAGACCCTTATCTCTCACCATACACAAGAATCAAATAAAAATGGACTAAAGACTTGAATCTAAGACCTGAAGCAATGAAACTACTAGAAGAAAACATTGGGAAATCAAAGATTTCTTGTTCAAGACCTCAAAAGCACAGGCAACCAAAGCAAAAAGAGATAATTGGGATCACATCAAGCTAAAAAGCTTCTGCACAGCAAAGGAAACAATCAACAAAGTGAACAGACAACCCACTGAATGGAAGAAAATATCTGCAAACTATCCATATGACAAGGGATTAATAACCAGAATATATGAGGAGTTCAAACAACTCAATAAGCAAAAAATTAAATAATCTGATTTTAAAATGGCCAAAGATCTAAGACATTTCTCAAAAGAAGACATACAAATGGCCAATAGATATATGAAGAATGCTCAACATTACTAATCATCAGAGAAATACAAATCAAAACCATAATGTGATATTATCTCACCCCAGTTAAAATGGCTTATATCAAAAAGACAGACAATAACAGATGCTGATGAGGATGTGGAGAAAGGGAAAACTTCATACACTGTTGGTGAGAATATAAATTAGTATAGCCACTATGAAGAACAGTATGGAGGTTCCTCAAAAAACTAAAAACAGAACTTCCATATCATCCAGCAATTCCACTACTGGGTATATATCCAAAAGAAAGGAAATCAATATATCAAAGAGATATCTGCACTCCCATGTTTATTGCAGCATTATTCACAACAGCCAAAATATGGATGCAACCTAAGTGCCCATCAAAAGATGAATGGATAAAGGAAACATGGCATATATATATATATATATATATATATACACAATGGAATATTATTTGGCCATAAAAAAGAATGAAAACCTGTCATTTGCAGCAACATGGGTGGAATTGGAGGCAATTATGTTAAGTGAAATAAGCCAAGCACAGAAAGACAAATGTTGCACGTTCTCACTCATACGTGGGAGCTAAAACAAAGTGGACCTCATAAAAATAGAGACTACATTGGTGGTTACCAGAGGCTGGGGAAGGGGAGAGAAGGGGGCGAGGAAGGGCAAAAATAAAGAATATAAGTGTATTTATTACCACTGACCTGTATACTTGAAAATGGTAAAGATGGTAAATTATATATGTATAGTTTACCTCAATAAAAAAATGTTTTTAAATCAATATAGAAAAAAGTTATGGCTAACAATGCCATGCTAAGTCAGGATGGGGAAAACTGGATTCTAAGGCCCTTTCATACACTGTCTGAAAGGAGGGTAAAGATATTAATTAACTTTAGACTTTGTTAAGCTAATACACATGTTACAATGTCTAGGGTAACCACTAAAAGCATAGAAATATAAAGTGTTTAAGCTAATAAAGAAACAAAAATAAATGAGGAAATAATGAATCCAAATAAAGACAAAGGGGACAAAAGGAGGTCACAACAGTAAGTTGGAAAAAAACAGCCAAGTGTTCCAGTGATTATAATCAGCTTAGACGAAATTTTACAGATAAAAAATTTGACAAAGACTGTCAGAATATATTTTAAAAGAAATAATCTAGCTATATGACATTTGTCCTTATGTTCATAAGGATATGGAAAGGTTGAAAGTAAAAGAGTGGGAAAAAGATACATCAAGAAAATGCCAACCAAAGTAAAGCTGGTGTGGCTATTTCAGTATCGGATAAAATAAATTTGGGGGCAAAAAAACTATAGATAAAAAGGGTCATTTCGTAATTTTGAAAATTCAATTTACTAGGCTAACAAAGAGTCTGAACTTGTATGAACCTAATAATACAGGTTCAAAATATATAAATCAAAAATTGACAGAAAAGGGAATAGTTGGTTAACCGGCATCACAGGGAGATTTTATCACACCTCTCAGTAACTGAAAGAAAAAAAAGAAGTAAATGATTTAGGAGATTGTAACAACACTAGTAGCCAGCACGATCTAATAGACATGGAAACATTACATTGAAGAATGCAGATTCTTTTTAAGCATATATGGTTTATAATCACAAAATTTAACAATGTCTTAGACCATAAAGAAAGTCTCAAAAGATTTCAAAGGTTCAGTATCACACGAACACATTATCTGACCATAACAGAATTAAATTAAAACTCAGTAACAAATAGATAACTTATTAAAACAAAACCCACATATCTCAAAATTGTAAAACATACCGCTAAAAACAAAATGGGTTAAAAATAAGCCATAATGGAAATTTTGAAAATATTAATACTTAGAACTAAACAATAACAAAAACCACTATTTATCAAAATGAATGAGCTGCCACTAAAGCAGTACTTACAGAGGACACACCATTTTATATCCATAGTAAAAATGACAATGCCAAGTGACGACAAAGATGTAGAACAACAGGAAGTCTCACATACTCCTGGTGGCTGTATAGATACGAGCAACTACCTTGAAAACAGTTTACCATTATCTAGCAAAGTTGGACATGGGTATACTCAACAATCCAGAAATTCAGTACCAATAAATATATGTATATGTACACTAGTAGACAGGGACTAGAGCTATTATGTACTGTCCAGAATAGCAAAACTGGAAATCCAAATGTCTGCCAACAATAGAATGGATAAACATGCAGTGGTATATTCATAAAATGAAACACTGAAAATGAGTACAAATGAATGAACTACAGCTACACACAACGACATGGTTAAAATCTAAAAATATAATGTGGAACAAGTAACAGATTTCATACAGTGTGACTCTATTTATATAAAATTCAAAACTAAATAATATATTATCAAGGGATAAATACTAGGTAATAAAATGATAAAAAGGAAAAGCGAAGGAGCAATTAGTGCAAAATACAGACTGGTGCTTGTGTCTGGGAGGACAAAAAGCCATGGGATCAAGGAGGCTACAAAGGTACTGGAATTGTTCCATCATTAAGCCAAATGCTACAGGTATTAATTTAATTATCATTCTATAAACTATACAAATACAAATGCACACGCTCTTGTATGTAGGACGTTTCACAATACAAAATATTTAAGTAAGCAAAAAATGAGATATAGGTGTAAAGGAGCATTGTACACTTAAGAGATTTTTTTATTGTTGTTACTAAATCAGGAGATACGATTTCCATGTCACTGCAGTCGAACAATATAATTTTCTATCTGTTAAAAACACTAATAGAAGGGAGCAAAAACATAAATAACTTAGAAGTCATTTAGATGTTCTTAGGGAAATAATAAAAATAGTTCATACAAAGCAAGCTTTGTGCTAGACGTAACTCTATGAAGGAGACACTTTTTATACCCATTTTACACATGGAAAAAGAAAGGCTCAGAGAGGTTAAATAATCCGGCCAAAGTCACCCATTTAGTGGTAGAGTCAGGTTTTATGAGACTACAAAGATCAAACATTTTATGTGTCTCCTTCATATGAAGATGTGTCTTTGGTCAAGTTTCCTTCCTTGGAATGTTTACTTGGGCTTTACAGCTGGACAAGTCTGCTCTCTCTGAGCCCACTCCGGCTGAGTTTGAGACTTGTTCAAACGATGCTAGTCAGAAAGGGGAGGCAAGCTGAGGGCTTATTACTCATAAAGGGGATAAACTAGACATGGCTAACCATTAATTTCTCAACAAGAAATGTTGGACATAACTTATTCTTCCATTTCCACACAAACTGTAACTGCCGTAATTGAATTCAACTCCACAATATAACAGAATTCTTTATGCAAATGAAATCAAACTTTTCAGAGTAAACACCAAAACTTAAAATTGTCAAGGGAATGGTAATTTCACCAAATCCTTTGTGACAGATTATTATTAGGCCCCCTTTGGTAACAGCCTGTTAAATTATTTCCATCTTCTATCCAAGACTTTTTCCTCTAACAAATGAATGGCACCTGATGGATCTCATGGGCCTGTGCAAAATAAGAATCACAATTTCTGAGAGTCCCAAGGTTACATCTTAAAAGACCTTCAAATCCCTGCACTTTGATCACAGAGGAGCAGAAAGGGAAAAAGTCAATAGAGGAAGAACATTTCTCATCCCACAAAAAGTGCTTTCAGGAGTTACAGCCAAGTAAATGAGTGACTTTGACTAAAAGTAGAGACTTAGAGACCTGGATATAAGACCTGCAACTGAATCTTAGTCAAAAAGCTCAAATGATAGAAATTCCAAAAAGTTACATGGAGTCAAATAGTCAATGTCACAGGTTCCTCTTTAATGAGCTGCCTCCTTGTTCCATGAAAGGCCCAGGTGCCACCTATATCCCTGCCTTTTTTGGCCTGGGCTTACTGGCCAGTGTGACCACTGGCCCGGCACTCAGGGCCCTGCTGGAAGCAGCAGCCCTCCACCTGTCACCGCCAGCACAGCTGACATCTCTCCAATCTTGGCTCCCATACCCCAAAGCTGCCAGATCCTTTCAAGGCAGTTCCAGTAAAGCAAGGACCTGGGTTCTAATGAGTTCTGCTGTTATACTCCAGGCACAAAATAAGGAGAAATCAGGGTAAAAACCAGGAATGGGACATCAAGTCTGTGTCTAAACTGGTCACCAGCTCACTTATTTTGAATAAGCAGGCCAGTTTTGTGAAGCCACCAGCCCATTAGTGGAGTCAGTAAACCACCAGCTTAACTGATTCTCCCCCAGAAATGACCAGGAATTCGATGCAATTAACCAAGTCCACTATCTCTCTTGAAATAGTGTAGCTCCTTCTAAAATGACCCATGTGAAACAATTCCTTGTCCAAAAGAAAATTAAGAAAGGAAAAAAATGATTGCCCATTTTCACACCAACAGTTAGCCAACAGTTGGGAAAAACCAGGACAGGTACAGCTCAAGGGAGAGTGGTCTGGACAGGACTGGAGAAGGGTAGGCAGGGAGTAGTGAGCCGACCAGGTTCCAAGAAGGAATCCAGAATGCAAACTAGGAACCAGAAAAGAGGTCCCTTTATCTGGCCTGGGCGCACACACACATGGGGGTACGAGACAGGTGCTTCTCCATCTACACCTGGCCTAAACTGCAGGATGACTTCCAGCTAACCCACTGGTGGGGACAAGAATCCTAATAAGTAGTCAGGTCTGGTCCCTGTAAGTACAGGAGCTGGGTGGGAAAAAACAGGCAGGGCAAAGGCCTTTAGAACATGCAGCTCAGGCTGGTAAAGACAGGCCCTATTGGTAGGAGGTGGGGGAATTTGTTATAGCTACTATTTATCAAGGGCTTACTAT
Source organism: Daubentonia madagascariensis (assembly GCA_023783475.1). Classification (NCBI taxonomy): domain Eukaryota; kingdom Metazoa; phylum Chordata; class Mammalia; order Primates; family Daubentoniidae; genus Daubentonia; species Daubentonia madagascariensis. The sequence continues at coordinate 9,034,503 of JAKFHU010001990.1, forward strand.
GGGCCATGCACTGGACAAGTGTTTCTCATCCTCACAACCATCCTATAAGGTAAAAAGTGTAACTCTCATTTTACAAATGAGGAAAACTTCAGAGAAGTGACATATTGTGTCTCAAACGGCAGAGCCAAGATTCAAAGCCAGAACTGTCTGGGTTCAACGGCCAATTTCTATGACCATACCTCCCACTCCAGGGCTCTTCAATCTCCATCAGAGCTGCCTCCCAGTGATCATGCTGCCTGAAGAAACACCCTCTTCTCTTCCGGCATCTTCTCATAACTATTTTTCTCTTTTTTAATCTTGGCTAAGAGGAGGTAAAAGCCTTCTTTTCCATTCATATCCAGGAAAGGCCACAACCCCAGAGTAAATCCACTTTGTCAACCTAATCCATTTTAAAGTAATGGGTATATATGAGAGTGCTCTATAAAGTTTGAAATGTTTTAGAAATGGAAGGTAGTGTTATTAAAATAATTGCTATACTCCTCCAAGCAGGCCAACTCACCTGAGAATATTTTAGGACTGGAATATTATAGACACAAATTATAATGCTGATAAGGTAAAACAGCCAGAACTACTGCATAGAGTGCTTAAGTCAACAATTCAGGTGTATAACTAAAAGTTAACCTTTTTCCTCTCACAAGCAAAATGTCCATTATACAGGGGATACCCCATGTCGGAGTTGATGGACTCCTGGGGGCTGGGCCTGATGTCAAGAGACCTGGGTTCAAATCCCAGCTCTGCTTCTAACTAGATGGATACTCTTAGCATAATACTGGACTCCTCCACTTCACCCCTTTCCTGCCCCTCCTCTGCCATCTCAGTTTCCCCATCTGAAAGCTAATTTGCTGTACCAACTAAGAGTGAGGATTTGGGGAATCAGACTACCTGGGTTTGGGGTTCTGTCTCAACCATTACTGGTCTGTGACCTTGGACAAGTTGCCTAATCATTCTGCACCTCTATTTCCTCATCTCTACAAAGAGATCAAAACAACACCTACCTGTGATAGTTAACTTTGTGTCAAATTGACAGGGCCATGGGGTGCCCAGATATTTGGTTAAACGTTATTTCTGGGTGTGTCTGTGAGGGTGTTTCTGGATGAGATTAACATTTGACTGAATAAAGCAGATTCCCCTTCCCAATGTGGGTGGGCCCCTTCCAATCCATAGAAGGCCCAAAGAGAATAAAAGGCTGAGTAAGAATTTTTTCTCTTTGCCTGACGGTCTTCAAGCTGGGACACTGGTCTTCTTCTGCCTTCAGAATTGGGCTTGGACTGGAATTTATATCATCGGCTCTCCTGGGGCTCCAGCTTGCCAACTGCATATCTTGGACTTCTCACCTCCATAACTGCATGAGCCAGTTCCTTATTATATATATTATATATTATATATTACATATATAATATATATTATACATATCTTATAGGATATGGTCATCCGTCAGTATCCAAACAGGATTGGTTCCAGGACCCCCTCAGATATCCAAATCTGCAGATGCTATGATATAAAATGGCATAGTATTTGCATATAACCTACACATATTTTCCCATATGCTTTAAATCATCTCTAGATTACTTACAATACCTAATGCAATGTAAATGTTGTATAGTTGTTACACTGTATTATTTTTTGTTTGTATTTTTTGTTGCATTGTTATTTTTATTGGTTTTTTAAAATATGTTTGATCTGTGGTTGGTTAAATCCATGAATGTAGAGCCTGCAGATGTGAAGTGCTAATTGTAATATATATAATATAGGAGATATATATATAATCCTATTGGTTCTGTTTCTCTGGAGAACCCAGGCTACTAAATATGCTACCTCAAGGTTACTTTGGAATTAAATTAGATATTACTTTTAGGATAGAGCCTGACACATCATAAAGCCTCAATAAATATTATATTTGGCCACTAGACATTTAAGATCCCTGTCCTGAGTCTTTTAAAGAGAACCATAAAATGCGTAGAAGCAAAACACTTTTTAAAAAGTTACAGAATTGTGAAAATTTAGGTTACTTCACTTGCAAATGCAAATTTCTTCATTTTCCCTACTATAATAGATGTGTGATTTACAGAGACTGTAACTATGGTGACATCTATGAAAAACTACCAAAAAAGAACTGATGCCAGGGTCTAAATTACAGCCCCATTTGCTTCCTCACCTTTGGTTTTAAGCCTCTCTCTAAAGCAAATGTCCAACCCATCCCTATTTAAGTGGCCTTTGAATTTGCTGAACTGAATTAGAGCAAGTCAAGACACTAATACTCTAGACATTAGTACTCAGATTTAATTAGCCAGATACAATGCAATTCTTCTTACTGTGCAGATCAGAGAAATACCCTTGGAAGATCTAAAAGGAAAAGGGCATATCATTCTGTGCTTAACAGAACAGGCTGAAATACAAAAGTCTTGAACTTTTCCAACTGATCTTTTATTTTTCCAGTTTCCAGAAATAGCAAGGCTCTTTTATTTTTTACCATTTCTAGGAAATAAAGTATCAAACTACAATTTACATTGTGGGCTGACATCATTCCTTCTATCTTTCCAAATTCAAAAGGATACATGGATCAGAGTAACTTTCTTCTGGGAACGCTGATCACACAAGCCACTTTATACCTGTTATGGTGGCTTTCAAATTAGATACTCAAGTGGAATCTTTTTTTTTAAATGTATTTATCACAAACTGTTTGAACTACCAAAAGAATCTTTCCAAGAGTATCCATATTATTGTTCTGAGCTTAGATAATGGAAATAGGAGGAAAAGATACTTTTATTTCCCTTCTGAATTTCAACAGCTTTACAGAGGAAAAAATTACCATTGTGCCCAGAAAGGACTACATAAAAATTTTCCACTTATGTAAGCCATTTGGGACTGCATTTTTCAAACACATTTCCAAAGAAAATTCACTGAAGTTGAATCCTAATTATAAGTCATCATGAGGCAGGGTCACATAAAATGAGATTTCCCTAGTGCTACTTCACTTGATCTTAGCCAAAAGGCCAACAAGCAATTCTAGTGCTACTTCAAAGCTTCATTCAACAAATATTAATTGGCCACCTATTATGTGAACAGCATGGTACTAGGTGTTTGGGCCTACGGTGGCTGGCAAACAAAACAGAAATGCCCCCTGCTACCCTCAAGGCTGCTTTTGACAGGTCAAGGTAAGTCTGGTCCTAGAACATGACAGTGGCTGCCTATGGGATCTTGCAGGATGCTGCCACCCCAAAGGGCACAGCAGAGATCCACTGGGGAACCCAGAAAAAAACAGAGAAAGGGTGGACTTGATTGTTTCAGCAGCTCTGGGAGAAAACTGCTTGAAAGTTTTGCCATAATTTGCTTATAAAGATGAAACTATGCAAAGATACTCAAATGTAATAAATACCACTTTTCAAAATCAAAGAAAAAATAATTGGCCAGACCTTACCTAATGAGTTATCAAAGAACAGCCTCAGGATGAGTTCAGGCCTTTTGGATGTAGTTTTCCTACATGCCAAAATATTTTATTAGTCAAGAGGAAAAGATTCAGGTTACATAACACCTCACCTACGTCACCTCAAACACGACTTATTACAGAAAAGAGTCTGTTCCAGCATTTCCCAAAAATATTTTGTGAAAAACAGGCCCTATGGGTAAGAAAGAAGGAAGGAAGGAAGGAAAGAGAGAGCAAGAAAGGGAGGTGGGGGGAAATATTGCAAAAATATCTTCTCCTTAGAGATTCATAATGAACATTAGCATATTACAAACCCTAAGACACCCTGAGGTTCTATGTTTTGTATCAGGCATAGCTTTAAGTATTGGGCTAACACAGTGTACCAAAAAAACAGTCCTGGGCCAAGTGCAGTGGCTCACGCCTCTTATTCCAGCACTTTGGGAGGCCAAAGCAGGAGGACTGCTTGAGGCCAGGAGTTTCACACCAGCCTGGGGCAACATAGCAAGACCCTGTCTCTCTGAAAAATTTTAAAATTAGCCAGGTATGATGTGCATGCCTGTAGTCCCAGCTACTTGGGAGCTGAGGCAGGAGGATTGCTTGAGCCCAGGAGTTAGAGGCTGTGGTGAGCTATGATGACGCCACTGCACTCTAGCCTGGGTGACAGAGAGAGATCCTATCTGAAAACAAAAAACAAAACAAAACAAAACAAAAAACCAGTCCTGGCTTTCATGGAGCTGACATTCTAATAGGGGAAAGCAAGCAATAAATAAGTGCTAAGGAGAAAAATATAGCAGAACAAAGGAGACTGGAGTAGAAGGAGGACACTGCTATGTTACAGGGTGGTCAGTGGAGACCTCCCTGACGAAGTGACGTTTGGGCAGAGCCAGCAAGGGAGAAAGCCACGTGGCTTTCTGGAGGAAGAGCACTCCGGGCAGAGAGAACAGTATGTGCACAGCCCCCGAGGTGGGAGTGGGTTTGGCAGGTTTGAGGCACAGCCAAGAGGTCAGCTCGGCTGAAATGTGATGAGCAAGGGGGAGACCGAGAGGGCATAAGATGGAAAAGGAAGCCAGGACCCAATCACACGGAGACCTTGGCTCAAACCTGGGCTAAAATGAGACACAACTGGAGGCTTCAGAGCACAGCAGTATCATAAGCTGACTCGTGTTTTAACAGGACCTCTCCGGCTACTGTGTTTCATTCTGAATAGATGGCGAGGGGCAAGACAAGTAGCAAAGAGGGGGAGATCAATTATTAGGGTGCTTCGGAATTCCAGTGGACGACATTGGCGGTTTGGGTCAAGGTCACTGAAGTGGAGGTTGTGAGCAGGGATCAGAGTCTGGATGTATCGTGAAGGTGGAGCCAGGTGGAGGAGGAGAGACAGAGCGGTCAAGCACCATGCCAAGGTTTCGGGCCTGAACCACTGGAAGGACGGGGTTGCCCAGGGGAGTGGAGATGGAGAGAGAAAAGGCCTAAGAGCTGAGCCCTGAGGAAGTCTAAGGCTCAGAGGTCACGAAGATGAGGAGGGATCAGCAAAGCAGACTGAGAAGAACCAAGAAATGAGGGTATTCGGGAAGCCAAGAGAAGAAAACATCTCAAGAGGGAAGGAGTCACCCGTCCTTAAATGCTTCTGTGAGGACAATAAGATGAGGACTGGAAGTGGATCACTGGAGCTGACCACGTGGGAGGTCGCCGCTGACCTCGACAAGAGTAACTCTGTGAAATGGTAAGGAGGGAAGCCTGGCTCATGTGGTTCAAAGGGAATGGGAAACTCAAGAACAAAAAGAAAGGAATTGAATAGACATATCTCCAAAGATATACAAATGGGCAATTAGCCATTGGGGAAATGCAAACAAACCAAAAAAACCCACAGTGAGATACCACTTCACACCCACTAGCGTGGCTATCGGCAAAACTCAGGAGATAGTAAACATCAGCGAGGATGTAAGGAAAGCAGAACCCCTGGTCATTGGGGTGGTAACGTAAAATGGTCCAGCCACTTGGTCCAAGCTGCCAAACAGTCTGGCAGAACCTTAACAAGTGAAACATAGAATTACCATACGACCCAGCAACTCCACTCCTACGTGCCTCAAACCTAGGTACATACCCAAGAGAACTGAAAATGTATGTCCACACAAAAGCTCGTACATTGATATTTATAGCAGCACGGATCATAATAACCAAAAGGTGGAAACAACCAAATGTCCATCAGTGGAAGAATGGATAAACAAAACGTGCTATATACATACTATGCCATATTACAAAGTGACAAAAAGGAATAAAATTCTGATGCATGCTACCATACGGATAAACCTTGAAAACATTGTGATAAATGAATTAAGGTCACACATTGTATGACTCTATATAAATTATACAGAACAGGTAAATCCATAAAGACCAAAGCATATTTGTGGTTGCCTGAGGCTGGGGGGAGGGGAGAATAGAAAGTGACTGCTTAACCAGTGTTGGGGTTGCTTTGAGGATGATGAAAATGTTTTGCAACCTGGTAGAAGCAGCAGTTGCGTGCATTGTAAATGTGCTAAATGCCATTGAATTGTACACTTTAACACACCAAAATGTTTCGTTTTATGGTAAGTGAATTTCACTTAAAAAAAAGAGAAAGAATTGGGAAGACAGGAATTGGAGACAGTCTGTAAGAAAACTCTTTCTAGGAGGTTTGCTAAAAAGGAGACAGAGAGTAGGGCAGCAATGGAGGGGGTCAAGGGCTTTTCTGGATGGGAAGATGAACCAACATGCCTTTCTGCGAAGGGAGAGGGCACAGACCGAGCAGGGACAACTGCTGGCAGGAGGACCTCGAGGACGTGGCAGGGGATGCAATCTCCTGCACAGGAAGGGGATGCAATCTCCTGCACAAGAATCGGAGATGGTCCCTCCTCCAAAGGGGAGAAGGCAGGATTCAGGCAGCCCGGTCAAGGCAGGGGTGGGGATTTGCAGAAATTCTCTTTCAAACTACTTGCTTTTTCTTGGGAGATGGGGAGATTTTATAAGGGAGGAGAAGGTATGAAGTAGAGTGGGCAGATGACTGTGCCAGGGAAATTGAGTGGCACTGCTGGGCAGCACCAAGAGTCCACTTGAGGTTCATGGTAATAAATTGATGAGACTAGTCAGCCTGGTTGTGTGGTTTCCTCCAGCCGTATTTAGTTGCCTGGGTAAAGGTGAAGAGCTATTGAATTTACTTATCCATATGTTCACCCAACATATTTGGCCATAGAAACCTATTAATAGTCCCAAAGAGCCTACCTAAAATGCTTGCCTATGCTTAAACAGACAGTAGGGGATAGGAAAATACTGGTACTCCTAATTTCTCTTTTCTATCCAGTATAGGCAAAAATGATCATGGAGGGGCCAGGTCTGGAAGTCCCGTAGGGAGGTGCAGCCATTAGGCTGGTCAGGGGAGCACCCATCAAGAGGGAAGGAGAACAGAATGGCACAGCTGCCAAGAGTCTGAGCTTGGACTCAGAGTTCCACTCCAACTGAGTGATCTGGAGCAAATGAGTCTCTCTGAGATGTATTATAAAGTGGCAGAACTATTGCCTGCCTTTCAAGGATGTTCTAAGGATTCACGGTGAAAAGTACTTAGTACCCAGATTCTCATATACAACAGGCTTTCAATCAAAGGCAGTAACCATCATTATTAGCCAGTAAGCTCTGCCAAATCAACCATGTGAAAGGTGATACAGCCAAAACACTCTCATCTCCAGGTACCTAACCACCTGGATACCAGGGTGGCCCCTGGAGATCTCTAAGAGTTAACATTCCTTGCACTCAGTTTACAGTCAGGAACATCATCAGTCAAGAGATAGCCTGACTGCTTTAGCTCAAGAATAAATTGGTATTTATAGCTTCTAAGTTCATGTGAAACAAATGAAGCCTTCTCTACTTCCTATAAAACAGAATATTTCACAAAAGCTTTTATGTATCCCACTATCATGTTTTTAACGTTTGAAATAATTTTAGACTTACAGAAAATTACAAAAGCAGTACAGAGAGTTCAATACCCTTCACTGAGCTTCCTCTAATGTTAACATCTTACATAACCAGAATACAACGGCCAAAACCTAGAAAATAACACTGACAAATTATTAACTACTCTACAGACCTTATTTGAATGTTGCTAGCTTTGCTTCTAATGTCCTCTATCTGATGCAGGATCCAATCCCGGGTCCCACATTGCATGTAGTTCTCGAGTCTCCTCAGCCTCCACCAATCTGTGACAGTTCCTCAGTCTTTCTTTGTCTTTCATGACCTTGAAATCTGCCATGAAGATGAACTGACTAGTCAGGTATTTTGTAGAATTTCCCTCAATTTTGATGTGTCTAATGTTTTCGCATGATTACACTGAGTTTGTGCGCTTTTAGTAAAAATCCCCCGAAAGTGATGCCTTGCCCTGCTCAGTACATCAAAATAGAGGGTACATGTTGATACATCTTATTAGTGGTGATGTTACCTTTGATTATTTGTCTAAAATGGTGTTTGCTGGGTTTCTCCACCCATATCATATCTGATGCAAAGTGAAACAGAATTCCAGACTTCCCTAATAATAATGGAAATAAGTAGATGTTTTCATCTACCTACAGGAAACGAGTGGGGTAGAGACAGGACTTGAACTTGGGTGTTCCGAGTCCAAATGCTGTCTCCTTTCCACTCTTATTACTGTGCTTGGATGTCTCTCATATGTATTTATCTCATTTGAAAGCTTATGTTCCATAAGGAAACGCTACAACAAATCACTCTTATAAGCCCAGAGTTTTTCCAATGAAAGCTACAGTACAAAGTACAAAACACAGTTGTCAGAGAAACAGGTATGAACAGGAAGATCCCTTGACACAACATGGTGACACAGGAACACTTTCAACACCTGCCCTTCATTTGCTGCAAATACAGACAGCAAATCAGCAAAGAATGAGCCAACCAAGAGAACCAAGAGTCCCCTAAATTGACAAAATTTTAAAATAGGGCTTGAGGACCAAAAAGAAGAGCTGCAAGAAGCACAGGGAAAGTTCTCTTCGGCTCTGGGAAATAACGTATACACAAACCTTCAGATCAATTAACTCACCTTAGGCTCTCAAAAGCTCCTTGAGATAGAACTAGATCACACATCAACATCCCTACCGCATAAACAAAGCAAATGAGGCCTAAAGAGGTCAAGATTCAATACCTGGACAGAGACTCAAACACAAGGTTTCGTTCATTTGTTCATTCAACAAGCACTGACTCCCTGACTATTTTCTACTCCAAGTGCTGGGGATACAGTGATACTGGAGACCCATGGGCTCTGGACTGAAGGAGTTTAGGCTTTCCCTCATTCCCTGTGTATAGAGAGTCCGGAAAAGCAGCACTTCCCCCAACCTCCCACCCCAGTCCACAGAGATCAGGATCCCACAGAAGCAGGCTGGGTCTTGGAGGTGGGGGAGACTGTATTTAAAGCATGAATGAAAATCATCCTTCTTTTGGTTGATTCTCTTCTGTTTGCCCTTCTTATCAGTACCCAGAGCAGAGTATGTATTTCCACGATTAATAAAAGACCAAACCGGAAAAGAAATGGTGTCAACTCTACCCACAGACAAAGGAATCACATTCACATCATTCAACTAACATTTATTGAGCACTCACTATAATCCAGGTACACAGAAACCAAATTGATGAACATAAGACAGTCTTAGCCATCCAGAAACCTACAATTGGTAGGGGATATAACCACATGCATATACAACCACACACCTAACAGCCACAGGGGCAGTGCTGTTTTGTGTGATGTACCACTGGGTTTCCAACACTTAAAAACTTTGAAAAATCATAAGATTTTCTTTTTCTTTTCCTTTTTTTTTCCATGGCAATATCCACTGACCTACACCCCAGGATCAGCCATGTGTGCCATATATTGTAAATTCAACTCAGACGGAGGAGGGGACACGGGGGAGGAGTGAAAAAGGCATCTTAGAGTTTGAACAAAATATAAGGACTGACACCTTTTTTTTTGTTTTTTGGTAGAGATGGGGTCTCGCTATTGCCCAGGCTGGTCTTGAACTCCCGGCCTGAAGAGATCCTCCCACCCCGGCCTCCCAGAGTGCTAGGATTACAGGTGTGAGCCACCACACCCGGCCTGACATCTCATTTTTTAAAAGGTAATTTTAAAAGAAAAGCACAGGCTATAAGAAGAAAGAAAGAAGGAAGGAAGGGGAGGGAGGGGGGGAGAGAGAGAGAGAGAGAGAGAGAGGGAGGGAGGGAGGGAGGGAGAGAAAAGAAAAGAAAGAGAAGAGAAGAGAAGACTGATTCCATTCAGCTAAGGAGATCAAGGAGAGTCTCAAGGAGCAGGTAGCTCCTGAGGAAGAGCTGGAAGCATAGAAGAATAGCAGGGGAGCAGGTGTGAGAGAGCATTCCTACTACAGCAGTGGCCCAAGAAAAGTGACAAACAGCAAAGAATAAAACATGCCCAAGAAACAAAGAACGCAGCGCATTTGGGAAGGAATACACAGAGCAATGGCTGTTTATCACGTGCACCTCGGAGTCCCCCTGGGATGCTCGTTAACCACCCTATGCCCCACTCCCAGGATTCTGATTCGGAGGTCAAGAGAGTAGGCCGTGGGAACACATAGGTATGGATGGGTCTTGGATGACATTTTGAGACCCAGTAGTAAAGAGCTATGGTGAGAGGCCTGGCAGGAGACGCAGAACGTGACTCCATGGGGAGGGACAGCACAAACACAAGTGCCTTACAATTGCCATGATCAGAATGACACTTGAAGAGGGAGATTCTCAAAGTATAGAATCCAAAAAGCAGCAGCATCACCTGGAAACTTGTTAGAAGTACAAATTCTCAAGCCTCACCTCAAACCCACTAAATCAAAAACTCTGGGGTGGAATCCATCAATCTGTGTTTCAACAAGCCCTCCAGGAATTCTGATGCCAACTCAAGTTTGAGAAGCAAAGCTCTGAGTTCCTACTGGTGATGGTGTGTGATGGCAAAGACTGTATTAAAAACTTCCACTACTCCACTCCCAGCCAAATTCCATTATTGACGTTGTTCTTCAGCCTTTCTTTCCCCATAACATGAAGGGTTGACTCAAACCAGTATGTATTTGAATTACTTACTCATCTGCTTCATAAATCACTAACATTCAATGTTGGACAAAGGTTGAGTAAATGTATTAAAATGAAAGTAAGTCAGTACTTCTCAAACTTCAGTGTGTACATAAATCACCTGGAGATCTTGTTAAAATGCAGATCAGAATCCGTAAGTCTGAGGTAGGGCCTAGGATTCTGCATTTCTAACAAGCTCCCTGGTGATGATGCTATGCTGCTGGTCTATGGCTCACACTGTGAGTAGCAAGAAATTACATGACTCTAGAAGTCGAAAAGCTCCTGTCATGGGACACCATCTCCCCACCAGCTGGGCTTTCCTCTCAGATCTGGCCTCCCACCCCCCAGTCTGCTGCTGCAGCAGCCCCTGTGCCTATACTCCCCCCAACCTCCCCAACCCGCCCATCCCCCTTTCTCCTAGATAGCCTCTGAGTCAATACTTGCATCCCCTGAGAGGCAAGAGGGGTGGAGCAGGGCTTTCTGTGCCCGTGATGCCAATAGAGGGAATTAATGCACTTCCCCAACCACTCTCCTTGCACTTCCAGTGGGACTTTTCCAGGCGGGAGGATCCAGCTCATTTGTTTGCAGAGCTAACTATCCATTATTTAAAACATCAACTATTAGCTTTAGCTTCATTTGAGGCTGCAAATCAATAGGCATTCCTCAGGGCTAGAGGGACCCCTGTCACCCTCCCATGAGCTCCATCAGTCTAGAACAGTCAAAATCCCAGCTGGGACCACTGTATTAACTCAGTGAAAAAACATCACGCCTTTAGACAGCACATCCCTAACAAGTGGGGAGTGCAGTTTCTTCCTGCTACACGTCACCTGCTCCGTGAGCTCATCAAATATTCTGTGGTTATGAAACGTTTATGCTAACAAAACTGCATAGTTGCAGCTTAAGACTTAGCTGTAAATAGTTATTAATCATGGTCATCGAGATCTAGCTTCTCTTTTACTTCAGGGTCCATTTTCTGGTTTTCTCTCCTAGGTGGTTCAGAGTGGTCCCCACTCTCTTCACCCTCCTTTAAAAGGTAGTTCTTACATAAAGCTGTTTTATGAAAACCCACATAACCTCCTTGGAACAGCTCAACTAAAATTAATAAAATACTTCTGAGATTCAAACCAGGATCCTTAACATTTCAGCTCAATGTGTGAGGAGTAGCTTTACGAATGCTCTTTCTGTGTATGAGATCATAAAACGATGGTTTAATCACTAGGGAGTATTTATCACAAATAGTGTCAGATGATGTACTATAAAATTTATGCAGCTAAAAGCTCGAGTGTACAATATAAAGAGACTGCTCAGATGTTTTGGATTCATTGGCCCAGCGCCACTGCTTATTACATGGAAGCCTAATATTATAATAGGGTCTCTTTGAAGACTTCCTGCTGAAAAAAATAAAGCCATTCACTTGATGTATACACTCAACAGAGGAGAAAAAAGACAGCACCATTCTGATAACTCTCTAATGAAGGACAAGGGAAAAGCCCAAGGAACAATAAATCTGACTATAAGGAAAAGAGGAGGGAAAACAGACCAAGAATAGAAACACTTTGTGCCTTCAAAATGGATCTAAGAACCACCAGCATATCCACAGTGTAAGCAGAAACCATCAAGTCTAAAGATTGGCTAATAAAAATTTTAAGGTATGATTATAATTAGATAGCTATCCACCAAACTCATTACTCAATTCTCATAAAGCTTGCCACTCACCACGGAAGCCGTAATCATTTTTTTAGGTTGGCCATTTTTATTTCTATGCTGAGAGGAAAACGTAAAGGGAAACCATAAAGAGATGCAGGGAGAGCTTCTGCCATGGAAGATAAAAAGCCTGAATTCTAGTCTCAGATTCTCACAGCATCTACAGCACAGGCTAAGATGAGGCACACCATCAGTACCCCAGTGCTTCAGGTAAAAACCTGTTCTCAGTTATGTTCCTGGACCTCCAAACAGCTACTGTCTCCTGTTCCCCTCATCAGCCCTAGTAAGGCTGCATGTATTTTTAAAAAATACAAAATCTCCATAAGATGCCTCTAGTCACCTCGTGTATGTCTGGACAGCAGGACAGTTCTCTGGGTGGCCTTGGACCATCGCAGTTCTCCTCCCTTGTAACTGTACAAAGTGCTGGGATGCAACATCCTGAGATAAGCGGGGAATGACCAGAACAGTGCAGGCTCTTTTTCAATCCCCCCCAGAAGCAGGACATCCTTCAATGCTTTAGCCCAGTGAGCCCCACTGCCCTGGGATATAAAGCCCTGAGCAGGCTGCTTTCTGGGGTCCCTCAGCTGCAGTGCAAGTGGGGTGTGCACAGACGAGACGCCATCGCCCCAGGTAGCTTTCCTGAGCCATGGAGGACTGGTTAACAATGAATCCTAGCCTACTGTTGTTGCCTGCTGCCTATCTGCAAGTAATAAACCCGCTTCGTGTAACTTGTGTGTGTGGGTACTGTCTCACTGGACTCAGACAAGTCAGTAGCCAGTGCACAGTGGACCCGCTTCACACAGACAACCTCCAGCACAATATTCCCGCACCCAGACACAGCAAAGTCGCAAAATCTAATTAAACTGTCCAAGAGGACAGGGCCTTGTCTGTCTTTTCCTCTAGTGTATCTATCCCCAGTGCCCAGAGCCTGTGCCCCTGGTACGAGCTCGATGTCTCCAAAGGAACAGAGGAAAAGATTCCACAAACCTCCCAGCATATGAAGTCACAAGTGCACAATCTGAGTAAGGTCATCAGGCTGTGTCTGTTTATTTATTCAGCTAATATTTATTAACGCCTATTCTAGATGCTGAGACATACAAGCGAACAAAATAAAGTCCCTGCCCTCGTGGGTCTGATATTCCAGTTGGGAAGGCAGACAATAAGCAAATAATACATATGTCAGGTGGTCATCATTGCTACAGAGAAAATCAAAGCAGGGTAAGAGGGGTAAGGAGCTCCCTAGAGTAGGGTGGTTACAGGAGGAAACCTCTGGTGAGCATTTGAGCAGAAACCTGAGGATGTGAGAAATGCAGCCATGAGATGAGGGAGGGAAAAGCATACCAGGCAGAGGGAACAGCACATGCAAAGACCCTGTGAGGAGGCCAGATGCAGACAGTAGATGAGATAAAGGAAATGGCTGGAGGTGAGGGGCAGATCCTAGGGGGCAAATTCTTCAAACTGGGGATGACAATCCACCTGCGAGTCACAAAATCAATTTAGCAGGTCATAACCAGCACCTTTAAAAATGAACTAGAACAGAATAAAATAGAAAATACCAGTATGCAGTGCCTATAGCAAGGCTAAATATTGTTTGGCAAAACTTTGGTGATGGGGATGCTCGCGTGCATGCTATGTACCTGTGCTGCAGTGCCATACAAAACATGCTTCCCGCACTGAGCTATAATCAAAAAGTATGAAAGACATGAATGTAGGACTTCATAGGTCTGCATCATCCAATATGGTACTCCCTAACCACATGTGGCTATTTAAATTTAAATTAACAAAAATTATGTAAAATTTAAAATTTAGTTCCTCAGTCACATTAGCCACATTCGAGTGCTCTATAGCCACATGTGGCTGGTGGTGACTATATTGAACAGAGCAGATATAGTACATTGCCATCAGAACACAGAAAGTTCTCTTGAAGAGCACAGTTATAGGGCACTCTCTCTCTGAGTTTATGACCCCTGTAATGTCACCTGACAGAATTACAGGTGTGTCCAGGATGAGCAGATGAATGGGTTTTCTGAATAGAAGGCTCTGAATTTATATTGTCCCATAATCCAGCTGGCATCCAGCTGGAGATAAAATCAAAATATACTGAAAATCACCTTGACACCTCCCAGCCATACACATGGGCTGGCAAGAGTCAGTCTGCCTCAATTTCCTTTTCCAGAAAGTAACTATTAATAAATAACCACCCATTGTTTGTTCTGAATTATCATCATTCCTTGGTATCCATGGGGGATTGGTTCTAGGACCCCCAAGGATACCAAAATCCACAGATGTTCAAGTCCCTTATATAAAATGGTATAGTATTTGCGTGTAACCTACGCACATCCATCCGTATACTTAGGTTTTTTTTCTGAGATGGGGTCTCTCTGTATCACCCTGGTCTTGAACTTCTGGCCTCAAGCAATCCTCCCACCTCAGCCTCCTGAGTAGCTGGGGCTGCAGGCGCACACTACCACACTCAGCCCTCCCATATACTTTATATCATCTCTAAACTACTTATAATACCTAATATAATATAAATGCCATGTAAATCATTGTTATAGTGTATTGTTTTTTAATTTGCATTATTTTATTGTTGTATTGTTATTTTAATTGGATTTTTCAAATATTTTCAAGCCGGGTTGGTTGAATCGCAGATACAGAGGGCCAACTGTATAAGGATTTACTAGGGAAAAAAATTACGAAATTTACGGACTCTCAAAGAAGAGCACTTCAGGAATGGGACAGCTGACAAACTGTGGTCCAACAGCATAATATTTAAAAATCTGTTTCCTGGCCCTGAGGAAGAGCCGAAACCAAATTCAATAAAGGCACAGTAAGTATTCCCACATAGGACACTAATGATTACCAATCAGTGTTATCATCAGAAGTCCTGCAGCCCAAGAAGGAGGTGACAACATCACATGGAGGGTTTTCAGAACCCCTAACTCAGGGGTGCTTACCCTACCTCAGCATAGGTCCTCACCCTGTGGTGTCTGGGGTGGCCTACTGTTTGAAGGGGTCTTTTAAAAGCTGCTAACCCATCAGTGTTTGCTGGCTTCTTTATTTTGGCTGTCTCCCATGGCAATGATGCAAAGAAAGCCCAGGGATATGAAGGTCTCATCTCAGGCTTTGACTTGCCATGGAGCTCAGGAGGGTAAATGACTGTGTCAGCAGGAGCAGTGTGGGCCAGGGAGAGGAGACAGATGGGGACTTACTTGGCTGTTTCACTGGCATACCCCAAATAGATACTGCTCCCTCTTAGAACCAGAAGGAGCAATGTTTGCACCTTCTACTACAGCAGGACCTTGGCCTCCTTCCAGCTTCAGGCCTGGATGACATATCTGCCCCTTGGTCCAGGCAGAGGCAGGCAAAGATCCCCAATGAGCATGTTACCCAAAGACAATACATCCATACATTCTGAAGCCAAATTCAGAACAGGTAGCCTGACATCTAAGACTACAATGGGTGGCATATTTGGGACTGTTTGTGAAAATCCATAATGTATGGGCACCATACTCATAAAACCCAGTTGCATGTTATGCAATCCAGTGTCCAGTACAGTGCCCATAACATGGTAGGCACTCCATAAATATTTTTAATGAATAAACAAATGAATGGTTGAATATGAAATGTATACTGCCCTGTACTAGCCTAACATGGCTACAACTTCACTTCTCTTTCCAAACCAGAGCAAGAAGCAGGAAAAGGTACACTTACCTTGCCTAATAGTTGACCAGTTTTATCAATAATACACAGAGGAGAGAAGCCATAAAGGAAAAAATTCATTGATTTGGCTACATTAAATGTCAGACATCAAAAAATACCATAAAAATTAAAAGGCTAATGACAAATTACCTTTTAATTGGAAAAAAATACCTATAACATATGATAAAGACTTAATATTATGGCTCTATAAAGAGGTCTTAAGATCAAAAAGATATAATACTTTAACAGAAAAATTGGCAAAGGACATGAATAGGCCCCTCTCTCTCTCACACACTCTCTCTCTCTCCTCACAAATAGCTATAAACACATGATAAAACAAAGTTCAACCTCTCCGCTGGTAATCAAAGAAATGCACATTAAAACAACAATATGATACCATTTTCAACTATCAAATTGGCAAAGGTCTTTTGTTGTTTTGCTTTTTAGTGACAATACCCAACATTGCCACGGTGTGGAGAAATGGATTCCCTCCTACGCTGCTCATACACTGACGGAAGACAATTGGATAATGTGTGCAAAAAGCCTTAAAAATGTGCACCCCACTTGATCCAGGAACTCTATTCCAGGAATTTATTCTAAAGAATAATCAGAGATGTAACCAATGATTTATATGAAAGATACCCATCACATGTTTATGGTAGGAGAAAAGAGAAGTCACATATAAATCCATCATAGAAGGAAGGTTAAGTGAACTATATTACAAGCCTGTGACAGATACTATGCATCATCTTTTTAAAAGTCCTTTTACAACATTATCTAATCATCCATAGAATATTCATTTCATAAATTACCATATCATAGAATATACTTCATGCTAGATCCATACTACACATAGCTTAATTTCTGTATGATTCTGAAGGCATTTAGGGATGTTGCAGAACTCATTTATAATGATGATCTTTCTAACTACAGATCATAATTATTTATAGACTTTTAGACTTATGTGCTAATTGGAAGAGGCAGTTAATAAAAACACTAGATAGCAGATTTACTGAATTAAGAAACTATAATGTCACAGATGCTTTGCCAATGGCTATCTCAGAATTTTCCATGGCGTTTCCAAGGAATTTAAAATATTCTGTTTCCATAAACAACCAGATCCTGGAGATTCCAATTCTTACGTGTCCTCACACACAAATCCTTTGTCAGACCCCTGCTCTGATATTCTTTTTGTAAATGTGAACACTGTAACTAGAGACACTAGACAGACTCAAATGTTCAATGACAAGACAGTCTAAAAGGACAGGTATGCAAAGATGCACACAGCCGCTGTACCTCGGTAGGTGCAAAAGTCCATGCCAACAGTTCACATACACCTCTTAAGATGTTAAGATTTTCAATGTAATTGTCACTTTCTTTGTTTCTCCAATGCCTGAAACAGTGCTTGGCCTATTAATTAGGACAAATAATAATTTATCAAAAAAATAAGTAGAGATAATTAACTATATAGATTGTACTATAATTAAAAATAAAAAGACAGAGCCAGGTAAGGTGTCACACACCTGTAATCCCAGCTATGAGGGAGGCTGAGGTGAGAGGATCACTTGAGACCAGGAGTTCAAGACCAGCCTGCACAATATAGCAAGACCCCATCTTGAAAAAAAATAAAAATAAATAAAATAAAAAGACCAAAGTTATCAGAAGTTTTAAAAATTTACATATTTTGTTAAATGATACCATAACAATCCTAAATTAGAATTGCTAAGGGTACACATCTTCTCCTAGAATTATTATTCTAAATCCAATAAAAATTGTGTTCCATAGACCACTCCTTCTGCAGAATGTTAAGAGGTATTCTTGATAAAAGGATTCCATGTTCAAATAAGTTTGGGAAATTCTAGGATAAACAAAGCAAAACTGGTTTCTTTGCAGCCAAACTTCTCAAGTTTTAGAAAATGAGGGAATTGTTTGTCTTCAGGAAGAGGGTATCTGATGCTTCATTTCCCTAAACCATCTGAAAATGAAATGCTTTTATATGGGGAATCTTATGGAACTCATGTTCCCCAGAGTCAGCTATGCAAAATCTTATTCATATTCCTTCTTTGAAAGGCTTCAAATCAACCAGGATCACGTATTACTTTGGCAGTGCACTATATTGGTTAGGACTGTAGCTGAAATCGGATCTCCTGGGTTCAAATCCTGTCATTGCCACTTACTAGCTCAGGTAAGTTATGTAACCTCTCTGTATGTCAGTTTTCTTGTTTGTAAAAATGAGAGAACAATAGCATCTCTCTCACAGTACATTACGATGCATAAATATTTGTATTAATATTTAATCAGTTTACATAATATTTCAACAGATTAAGAAATCACAACAAGTTGAATAGACATCAGCACATTTAGGAACAAACACAACTAATTCCCACCTGGTGGGAGAAGCTATCAGCTTTCTAACCATGGGCAATCAGCATGCCATGCCATTAGCCATAAAGCAAATGACTAGCACTAATTAATGCAGCCAGCTGGTTAAGTAGAGGAATGCTAGCTAAGAGACTCTACTATACTACCACTGTGTACTTCAACACCTAATTCTAGAGCGCTGCCCAGAAACTCCATTTTTTGCCTCATGGTAGCATATTCCAGCCCACACAGTCTTATTTATAGCAAGTCTGTAAGGGTGTTAGTAATTCAGGGAATGTCTATGTTAGCAAGATTTAGCCAGTATACTCAGTCTGCAAAATAAGCCCCAAGAATAATATATATAATTCTTTTTATAATTTGGACAGATATAATAGGAGTTATTCATATAATAACCCAAGAAGACAAGTTTCCAATAGCTATTGGACATAATGTTGGATAAACATAATAGATTTTTCTTCCTGTGTAGTTCACATAAAATATTCATGTAAGAAACAGAACATTAGCTGATTTAAACATCAACATTTTTATTGACTATAACATAGGCTTAGAAACCTTTAACTCTAATGGAAATTAAATGCATTGCATTTAAGATGTTTCCTACTCTGACCTTTAAACATTAAAATAACTAGAAGCACCAGAAAGCAGAAATGAGAATATTTCACTGATATGATGCTACATTTCAGACCTGCAATTGTCAGTAAAAAGATGTTTCACCTTCAAGGTCAGAGAGTACAAGACATCCTATGAGCAGCTAGAATAGAAGGCACTGCTGAACCACAAGAAGAATAGAACCCTCTCCCTCACCAGAGAAGCAAGAGAAGACTTAGACGGAGGATGTCCTGTGTGCTTTACATCCATCAAATCTGAGTCTCTTGATTTGGTTTCTCAATAATCCTCAGTGATTTCTGACCTGTGTTTGAGAACACAGAGAAGTCTTACTTCATACAAACACAATGTTCCTTAAAATTAAATACGCTGAATGATAGTTGGATAGCACTAGGAGAGCTAACTCTTTCAAAGGAAAAGTAAAACAAACTCTCCTCAGTCTTTTTTTTTTTTCTTTTTTAGAGACAAGGTCTTGCTTTGTCACCCAGGCTGGGGTGCAGTGGCATGATCACAGCTCACTGCAACCTCCTGGGCTAAAGCAATCTTCCTGACTCAGCCTCCTGAGTAGCTGGGACTACAGGTGCACACCACCATGCCTGGCTAATTTTTTTTAATTTTTATTTTGTAGAGACGGGGTCTTACTATGTTGCCGAGGCTGATTTCAAACTCCTGGGCTGAAATGATCCTTCTGCCTCAACCTCCCAAAGTGCTAGGATTACAAATATTTGAACCACCGTGCCCAACCTCCTCTGTCATTAAAAAAGTTACCTGCACCTGTGTCTCTGCCATGTGAATTTCACAAATCAGTAAAACAAAAATTAAATAAAAATAAAAAGCTGAACAAAACAAACAAATGAGACTGAGCAATGAAGCAAGAGTTTCCAACTTTTAATTTTGCCAAGCAAGGTCATTTTAGAAATTAAATTAAAACAAAACAACCACCACCACCTCAAAAACCCTACCATCCACTAGCAGAGAGGAGCACCTTCTGGCCAGCTTCTAAACGCCTTAGCTCCCTCCAAATGATTCACTACTCCCCAAACACATCTTGCAAGTCCCTTCTTTTAGTTTTGCTCATGCTGTTCCCTCTTTCTAGAACTACATTCTGCCTTCTCCATAAACCCAAATCCTACGTCTACTTCAAGGACAAAGTCAAATGCTACCCACTCACTACGCCCATCTGTGTTCCACACATGGAACCTAGTAGAATTTAAAGTGAAGTATTTAAAGTGCAATATAATTCCAAGGGGTGAGATGAGGTCATAACCAAAAAGCCAACCTCAAAGTCAAAAGCCATGAAAACTGAAAACATTGGAAAGCAGAGTATAAGATGGCCTGAGGCAGGTGGTTCAGAACCAAGATGGTTATTAACATCCATTATAGTAAGAAACGTGTTACAAGACCTAATCCAGGGCCGGGCGCGGTGGCTCAGGCCTGTAATCCTAGCACTCTGGGAGGCCGAGGCAGGAGGATTGCTTGAGGTCAGGAGTTAGAGACCAGCCTGAGCAAGAGCAAGACCCCGTCTCTACCAAAAATAGAAAAAAAATTATCCAGGCATGGTGGTGCACCCCTGTAGTCCCAGCTACTGGAAAGGCTGAGGCGGGAGGATCGCTTGAGCCCAGGATTTGGAGGTTGCTGTGAGCTAGGCTGGCGCCACGGCACACTAGCCTGGGCAACAGAGCAAGACTCTGTCTCAGAAAAAAAAAAGAAAAAATGCACGTAAACAAATAAATTTTTTAAAAAAAGACCCAATCCAGGCACTACCTCTAACTAGCTTGTGATAATAGCTACCATTTTTTAGTGATTTCGCAGGCACTGCCTGGGAAGGTGACGTTCATTATCTCATTTAGCCCTCATGACAACTCCTCGAGGAAGGTGTCACCATTCCCATTTATAAGCAGTCTACATCAATAACACAGTTAAGACAGTTGCCCAAGAGCACCCAACTAGTAAGGGGCTGAGCTAGGATTTGCATCCACCCCTCTGCAATTCCAAAGCCTGTGAGAAATCTTTCCACTCCAGTCCACTGCCTCCTTTAATAGTAACTTCTCTAACCCACTTAGCTTTCTTTTCCCAAAAGTGAAGGGGTCGGCCTTAGTAATTCCCATGGCTCATACTCCAAATCTAACATTCTACATTTCTGTAAAAACAGACACAGACAGGGCCAAGAACAAAGAAAAATAAAAGAAAGTAAGGCAGTGATACCAGACACAGAGGCACATCCGAAAAGACAAAATGCTCTTTGTGGCCCCCACTAGGCCCAGAATCCCTTGGGTTTTTGTTTTTTTTTTCTGACTGTTTTTAAAGTATTTTTCCTACTCTGAGATGAGTGTAAGGTAACTTTATATTGCATTGAGTTTTCCTTCCAAATCTCATCTCAAAATGCCCTGAGGACCTAGAGAAAACCATCATGGAAATAAAAGTACAAGCAGAAAAAAAAGAGGTGAGAATACACCAGAAAATCAAGCTGTCAGGTTTTCATTTTACATTGAAAAAGGGGATGCATGATAATGATCAAATGAAGTCCGGGTGTTTTCCATAGGAAGAGAATAAGTGAGTAGGAAGAGAAAGAAAAAAGCAAGCTGAATGACCTTGATTTAGCAACTGGTCTTTATTGATTTTCTTTCACCTTCTTACTTGATTCTGGGAAAAGTCACAATCCACAGCATGTGACATTAAAGCCTACCCTTAATGAAATTAGTGGATTAACAAAAATGTCAGTGAAGCACCAAGGAGGAGGGAAATATCTTGGCAGAAATGCTTTAATCATTAGGGAAACCAAGCAAGAAAAACAAGAACTTGATGGAAACTTTCAGGATAGTAAATATCACCCATTTTTCCTTTCCTACAAAGAGCCCTTTAGAGAACAATAAATTATGAACCATCACCTTTCTGATGTCTGATGAAGGATTCTGCAAAGCCATCAAACCAATAACTTTCATACACTAGATCCTTTAAAAATCTGGGGTTTCACAGTGTTGGTGTCAACACAATTTGGTTTCAGGGATGAAGGGGCAGTGTTGACACTCTTTCCAAAAGGTTCATAAACCCTTCCAAAAAACAGAAAAAGCAAACAAACACAGATGCTATAACACCTGCCCCTCCTTCCAGCATCATTCATACTTTAACCTCTGACTGTTGTGTTGTCCTGAAGAAGGAAAATTTTCTCCCACACAGAGTTTTTGGCCTTTTTTCAAGTCCAGTTTAAGGCTAGGACACCTAATTTCAAAGATGGTGTCAGAAGTGAGGCAACCAACCCCCTAATGAAGGAAAGTCTATAGGACTTCTTTCACCTTGGACATGTAGGTCTGGGATGTAGAAATACAGAAAAACTTGCTCACACAAGGCATCTGTGTGCAGAAAGCTCTCCTAAAGGTTTGGGAAGCTCTAAATTTTATATGTATTACATATAAACATTAGATTTTAATATAAGATTTATATATATAATATTAGAGTTGGAAGACACTAGAAATCATTGAATCCACAATGGGGATCCGTGAGGGGGAAACACAAACCAAGCAGTTGGCCCAACTGAAATCCACATCTATCTAGACACATGAAGAATCCACATCTATCTAGACACATGAAGAATCCACATGAAGAATGAGGACTTAGAGTCCCTAAATTGAGCTAATTCAGTGAAACAGGCGCTCAAAGGCAGAAGTGAGAGTAAGAACTAAGCTCTTAAGGAATCTGCAGGAATAGTAGAGCATTAAACCTCCGCCAGTAGGCAACAGGGGGGCTGGAGCCAATCTAAGTCGGGCTGAAGGAGCAAGAAGACCTCATCTGACACCAGGGCGTATGAAAGCTAAGGTTACAAAAGAATTATCCCCCAAAATGAATAATACAAAGAAGCAGCAGAAAAGTAGCTAATTCCTGGTAGGTGCCTGATCCTTTTCAACTAGATTTGTGAAAGAAGATGCAGTGGGAGCTAATCTCTTTGATGCTGTGTGGGGTTAGGGGGCCTTAAGAAAGAAGAGTGCAGAGCAGGGCAGAGAGCAAATGTCAGGCGTGCCCTGAATTTCAGGGGCTGCCAGCCCTGGGGAGCTTTGCTTCTCTGCCTGGAATCCAACACAGCATTAGCAAAGAGGGTAGGTTTGTGCTCCAGCTTCCCCATCTACAACCACCTGTCCCTAGGAGATACGAGGTCATACGATTTGGACCAAAGATGACTTGAAAACAGAAGCACCCAGTGGAAAAGCCCAGGGGTCGAGGCAGCGGCCCCTCCTCTACACACGCACACTTGTGTTGCCATATGGCCTGTGCACGTGTGAAGCATAAGTCAGAGCCTGCAGGAGCCCCCTACCCTCCCAGCTATTCTGAAAGCCAGCCAAGCAAATGCAAGCCACACTCGGTTTCTAACAGAAATGCAATCAGTGGGTATGTTGGGCCGTGGGATTCTGGATTATTTTTTTCCCTCTTCTCTGCATGCCGGTTTTGAGGGGAGCAACATGGTTTTGTTATATTCACAACAAAAAATAAAACTGTAATTGTGTTACTAAAGTAAAAAAGGAAGGCTTATCACAGTGACCACTTTTCATTCTTTGTTGCAGTAATGAGTTAGCTTCGCTACAACTGCTGGAATCATTCATGGGAGTGGTACACGCAGGTGGTAATAGATAGCCATACTTGGAGAACCCAACACCCTTCCTGTAGCAGATCAGGTCCATCAGCCTCTTGACACAGAGCTTTCCCCTCTAAAAACAGGGCTAATGATACCTAGAACATGGATAAGATACTATTCCTAATGCAGCTTCTGGTTCTTTAGAAGCAATGCAGTATAAAAACAAAACATGTAAGGAGATAACAGAAAAGACATTACTAGGGGATATTTAATCCAGAATTTTTTATTAATTTATTACAGCAGTTTTGGTTGAATTCTGTTACTCAAAACCACTGTTTAAGAATTTTTTTTAATTTTAATAGATTTAGGGGGCACAAGTTGAATTCCATTACATGTATATATTATATATATTATATACTGTGAAGTCCGGGCTTTTAGTGTACCCATCACCTGAATAGTGTACATTGCACCCCATTGTTTAGTAATTTTGTAGCTCAAAATAATTCTGGTCATCATATAATGTCTTTTCTGTTATTTCCCTACCTACCTTCTCCCACAAACCTAATCTAAATTTTTGTTACATACTTTGGCATCAAGGCATTTATGATATTTACCCTACTTACATCAGTGCCTTGGTGACACTCCGTTTTTATTTATCATTCTTCTTTTCTGAATTGAAAGATCCATGAGGTTCAGCTGAGCTAAGGCCAGGGGAAAAAATACAGAAAGAAAATAAAAAAGAAAAGAAAAGGAAGATCCATGGGGGCAAAAACATTTATTCTGTTCACCACCATTTTCTTCATTCCTATTGCCCAGGGCAGGTGTTAAACAATGGCTTGATATTCTGGGGCCTGTAGACTCAGGCGGTGCAAAGGCAATATACGTAACCAAAGCATTTGTACCCCTGTAATATTCTGAAATTTTTTTAAAAATCATTAAAAAAAAAAAAGAAGAATGGCTTGATATAAACTGAAAAAAAGAAAAGAGAAGAAAAACATTTTCTGGGTTGTTATTTTATCTTTTAAAAATTGTTTGAAATAATTTTTATTTTTCATTCTTACTGTAACTATACACATCATATACAGTTTGTTTTACCTGAATCCTGCCACAGTATTGTCTGTTCATGACCTTCATGTCCTTTTCTTTATATTGTTTTTTTCTGTGAATTGTCTGTACTTACCCGACTTTAAATGAAAGTTTTATTAAAACTCCTTCACCAAGTAAATCCTTTTTATGTGCCTCACCTAGCTTTTCACCTTCTCGTGTGTACAAGAGATTTAAAGGATCCATTTCACCCTCCCTGAGAGTCTGCAAATATTAACTTCATTTAACAACAAACAATGCAGGCCATGTCAGAGATCTGGCACACGATGGACCACATTCAAAATAATTATCACTAATTTCTATGCCTGGGGTGCATGAGCCTGGAGACTTCAAATCCCACCGAAAATAAAATATCTAAATCAGTAGTTATGGGCCCATTGTGGGCCCCTTGTAAAGCTAAATGCTAAGAAAGTTTCTCTCTCCCAGAAAAGCACAGGTATGATATACACTAAATTTAAAAATATGATTTCAAGGACTGACAGATGCCCCCGCTAAAGACAGTGTTTTTCAAAGTAGGAATTGTGATCCATTAGTGGATCATGAAATCAATTCAGCAAGTCACGACCGGCTTAGAGAGGAAGGGAAGGAGGGAAGGGAAGCAAAGGGAAGCAAGGAGAAGAGAAGAGAGGTGATCCTGAGTATTGCGCTGGGTCAAAACGTAAAATGTATTCTTATTGTGCACCTCCATCAAAATTTAGAAAAGACTACCCTAGGGGTTCACAGACCCCCCCCATCCCAACAAGTAAAGATGAAACTGTCATCTTACTTAGTTGCCAAGATCCTCAGAAAAGAATACTGCCTCTTGTGTGCCTTTGAACCAGAAGAGGAGCGTGTGCCAAGGCAAGAGGTGTGAAACAGAATGCCAAGTGTGAGCTACTCCAAGAAATTAAGCTCTACGGGTGCAGGGCACAAGGACTAGAGCAGGGCTCTTGCAGTGAGAGGAGGCCCAACTTTATGCCACAAGCCAAAGGTCACTAACTCAGATGATGCAGGAGCCAGAGCGGCGGCACAAGTGAGGGAAGCACACCCGGGAGGGCAGGGTCTGGGACTAACTGGACAGCATGCACCCCGTCAAAGGGGCACAGCTGTCCCTCTGCTCCAGCCAGCTGCTCCCATGGGGGAATGCAGGAGCCCAGGGCCAGGCTTCTGGTTTTTAAGTCAGAAATCTGGATCTTCATGTGGAATCTTCTGATATTTAATAAAGAAAATTGTTTTTAAACATAGTGCAGGCTAACACTGTGTGTCAAATAAAACATATCTGTGAGTTTTCAGCCTGAGGCTGAAGAAGGAGATATGATTTGTTTTATGATTTAGAAAGATCCACGGAGGACAGACTGAGGTGGGAGTGAGGAGGGAGACAGGCACAGGGTGACCAGAAAAGAGGCTACAGAGCTCAAATCCAGATGAGAGATCATGGGGGCCTGAGTGAGGGTTGTAAGAGGAGGGAGCAGACATGGGAAATATTAAGGAGAGAGAACTGGCAGAAGCAATCAGACATGCAGGGTGAAAGAGAAGGAGTCTAGGATACCTCTGCAGTTTCTGGCTTGGGTGGCTGAACAGACAGCTCCACTCACCAAGACTGGGGAGACAGCGGGACAGCCAGGTCAGAGCATCAGGCTGGGTGTGAGGTGACTAGAGACCAGGTAACTGGAAGTGTCCATCAGAGAGACGACCAGACCTAGAGCGTGGAAGAGACTATGCCGGAGATGTATCCTTGTGAATTGCCCACACCTAGACATTGTAAGACAGAAGAGAAGAAGGCTAAAATGGAGCCTTGGGGCACACCCCCATTTAAGGAGTGAACAGGGGAAGAAGGTGCCACAGAAGCCATCTGTTCAGAAGGGATACTAGGTGGTTGGAAGCAGGTGAGTAGGCTCAAGGAGAGTCACTGGGAAGCACCATCTGGGGAGATAGGAAATGGCTCTGATGAGGAATCCATGAATAGACTGCAAGTGGCACCAAAGACACTGCTGAGATGGGCAGCGTTGGGCCCGCTGACTCTGGGGATGCTAGAAACAAGAATCATAAAGATGCCGAACTACCCTGTATTTTTATATATTCAGCAGCATGTGGGCTGAGGCAGAGACAGCGAATGGCTGACTGTCCCAAGGCTGAGGGTGTGCAGGTTGAGAAAGATGGAAAGACAGGGGGCTGAGACATGCAGGGGGCTGGGGCTGGATGGATCAGATAAAAGACGCAGGATGGGGAAGGTGGACTAAGACACAAGTCAGAGGTGGAAGAAGTGTAAACCTGAGTGAGGCCAAGAAGTAGGCAAAGTGGGAACAAGGGCATGAGCACCAGAATGATAAGAGGCTGTGACCAGAGACTGGAATACTAGAGTCTGGGACTGCAGAGGTGGTGCAAGCTCCTGAGGGTGGTCCAGAGCACAGCCACTGGGAAAGGGTGGCTGAAAGGAAGTGAAAATAAAGATGTTTCAAATTCAGAAGTCAAAAAACTTCAAAGTTGTGGCAGAAGGACAGGGTGGGCTATAAAGCGTGGATCCTGATGTTGCTTGGACTGATGACAGGACTCAGCATGGAGAGAGACTTTTTGAACAGGGTCAAATCCTCAATAAATGAAGCCAGGCACCTGCAAGTCAAAAGGTGTCAGCAACAAGGAGAGGGAAGGCAAGAATCTCAATGGAAGAGGAGGCTCTGTATGAAGGTGAAAGAATAAAGGTAGCAGGGAGAACCAGAAAAATTCAACACAGCTTCCCACCCACACATTCCAGTTAGTGCCAGAGAATGGCAACCTCATTGCAGAACCCAAAATACCACATAGCGAGCCCCAAAATACCATGCTGTTCACCCCGTACCTTCTTCCCCTTCTACTTGAATCTATTCTTTCCCTTTTCCCTCTCCTCTTCCTATGCTGTGGGCCTCCCAATGACAGACAGGGACATTGCTCCAGCCAGGGTGTAGCAGACAAGGAGAAAGGACACTCGGGCTCCTGCTCTCTCACTAATCAGCTTGAGTGACCATGAACAAGTCATCTAATCTCTGTGTGTCTAAAATCATCTAGAAAAGGGGGCTGATGATATTCATTCTCTCCACTACCAGGTTAGTTTTTTTAGAAAAATGAGAGTCTAAGCAGGAAAATGTTTTATAGAGCAATTTTATTCCTTAATCCTATTGGTGGTGCTTAAAACTAAAGAGGTCACCAAATCCTAAAATGAAAACCAATATTATTGGTTACTTAATTTGACCAAATGTTTCTTCTCTGGGCCTCAGTATCTTATCTGTAAAAAAAAAAAAAAAAAAAAAAAATAAGGAGATGGATTAAATGATTGTTACCTGTCTACCCAGCATGTATTTAATTTGTTTGTTTGTTTCCCTCTGAGGGATTTCCTCTGTGCTCCAATGCCTGGTGGCATTTCTTTGACCAAGATACCTCCAGCCTCAACCTACTATATTATAGATATTTATGACTATGCCCTAACACCTAACAATCCCTACAGACAACTGGCATTCAGTAAACGTTTGGTGAACAGGTAAGTGCTGGAGGTTACTTAGATGTAGTTAGTGGCTGCCCTAATAAATGAGCTTGACAACAGTAATGGTGCATCTTCAGGTCAAAGAGAGCACAGTCCTGGCACACAGCAGGTGCTCAATAATTACTGTTGGTATAAGAAATCTATTAGAAATTTTTAAACTGAGTACATAGGTACAGGAAATTCTTAACATCCACCTCAGATCCAGTTCTCTGGTACAAATTAATGTGAATTCCATAAAGGGTAGTTGGAAACCAAAACATTATTTTCAATATTGCCAGCATAAGAAACGTAATGGCCACCAAAGGTATTGGGTCCTTGGGACATATTCATAATTCACCAAGCTCAAAGGGCAAGTTCAGAACCAAATCCCATGGCATCCAAATTTTATGTACATGTGGCCACAGTGTGACTCCAGCCTGTGTGTTTTTTAAGGTTTGAAACAAGATCAAAAGCACAATTGATTAAAT
Organism: Daubentonia madagascariensis; assembly: GCA_023783475.1. Classification (NCBI taxonomy): domain Eukaryota; kingdom Metazoa; phylum Chordata; class Mammalia; order Primates; family Daubentoniidae; genus Daubentonia; species Daubentonia madagascariensis. The sequence continues at coordinate 9,063,047 of JAKFHU010001990.1, forward strand.
CTATATGTGTGTGATTTGAAGAATTCCATAAAAATTCTCTAGAATTCATGCCAGTATACTTGAGTCTCAGGCATTATGGGGGCATGGAGGAAGGTACAAAACACAATCTAGTCAATTTTCATTATCCCCAATAATAGCAGATTGGAAATAAACATCATTTCATGTGTGTTTGAAATCTGAGATGTGGAGACACAAATGTGGATACCACCATGGCCAAGGCCATGCTCACTCACACCTTCACCCTTCGTGGCCAGATCATACTACAGAGATGGCAGATGTGAGAGGGCTCTCTAATGCATACACCAATATGTGCCTATCAGGTACAACTGTTTTATCTCATCCTGGGTTGCAGCTCACTGGGCAGAGGAGAAGCAGAAACAGTCACAGAGAGCATTTAGCTCAGCAATGGACAGGAGCACAGGCCTTAGGTTCAGAGGGACAGATCCCACATCTTGCTGTGTGGTCCTGAGCAAGTTACATCACCTCTCTAAGCCTCAGCTTTCCCGTCTGCAAAATGTGACTAATTATAGTTCTTGCCTCATAATATGTGTGTAAAGATTAAATGCCATAATAGGCATGTCAGGCACCCACTGCAGTGTCAGGAACATGGTAAATACCGATAGAATAAGTAGAAACTATTACTTTTACTGTAACTTAGATGTCACAGAGTTGTTCAGTAAAGATATTCTACAGTTTTAGGCAATTCAAGCAAGAACAGTTTAAAGATAATTTTATTCCACAATTTCCACTGTGTGTTGTGGCTAAGAATATATTTCAGAAGCAAAATGCCAACTTCTCTTTTAAAGATTCTATTGCTGGTGTGTGATTCTCTAAGACCTGCTCTGGTAAAAAATCAACAACTCAGAAGTTCCCAGGGGACCCTTAGCACTATCCTAGCTCATGAGGTCCCAAGTCACAGACACTCAGTAGTCACTGCTCTTTCAGGCAGGTTCTTAGCATCAGGGACCCCAGTAGTCCATTCCCATTGTAACCCAGAGTAAATGGATGCTGAATTTGACAACTCAGTCCATTTATTCTCTGTACCACTTATTTTACACCTGGATACTTTACCTTTCATGTTCAATTAGCTATTTTCATGCAATCATGTCTTTGCATGTATTCCTTAAAAGCGCTATTGGTACCATTTTGGGTACCACTTTGGGCACTGGCCTTACTTAGCACATTGTGCATGTTCTGTAAATATTTGATTGTTTGATTTCTATACATCTGTAGGTATACCACTAACTCTTAAGGATGTGTTATATCTGAAAGGCCAGAGAAATTATTAATAGAAATTATTTTTCTATTAATTAATACTAAATTCAGAACAGATTAATTAAACATCTTTCTTAAAGATGGCTTAAGATAAGCAACAAACTGGTGAGGAATCAAAAGTTGATTTCCTATCAGCATGAGTGAAGTTAGCTCCTTTCCAGCAAGGGCTGGCTTTACAACGCTGTTAGCTAAAAAGCTAAGCCCATAAGGTAAAGGAGCCCCAACAAATAGAAGCAGAGTATTACGCGAACATGACCAAAACGTGGCCATGTCCTCCTTCCTTCTTCATCTTTGTCATTCTGAATGCACACAACTGAGTGCGTACAACCTGGAACAATTTCCATGGTTTGGGAAAGGATTAAGAAAAAAAAAAAAAGCCCAAGGTGGGCACAGGTGACTCAGAAGAGATCTCATCAGTCAGCATGCAAAGCCAAAATAAACCCTGGAGGGTGAGGGGGAACAGATGGCCAGTGGGCAGCGGGCAGAGTCAGGGGGATTCAGAACCACGGCCCTTTGGACAGCATTCCACCATGGGAGATGCCCTCGTGTAGGAGGTGATGTCCATTTCACCAGATGGCCAATCCACCTCCTGGAGTCTCAACCACCGGGTAAGCTTGGTGACTTACAAGAATTTTATCTTACCTGAAGAAAGAAAACTGAGGATAAAACTGCATCTACTGCAACCCTTGGGATTAATGAGAATACAATCCTGAAAAGGACATTTGAATTACTTTCTAACAGTTCTTTGGTTGCATGGCAATAAACCAGCAAAATTTAGAACAGAGAAGAAAAGTGTTCCTCTCCTCTCTCAAGAAAAACAAAAATCTTAGGACTTTATAAACACTAACTGGAGCAGAAGGAGCTGAAAATCCCTAAAAGAAGAGACAATTAGGAGACATAACTGATTACTAAATCATTAACTAAGACTATATATGAAACACAAAAATTGCCCATAATAGGTCAACTAGGAAACCACGACAAATTATGGTTACAAATGTATTTGTAGAAGGCAAAAAACAAAGGATGAAAGGAAAGACGCCAATCCCATCAATGGCTGTGTTAGACTGCTGGGATTATGGGTGATTTTTCTTCTTCTTCTAACTAGGCTATGAACAGAAGAAGAGTGAGTGATAATGCAGTAGCAAGTAGTGTAGACCTCTATCCATGAGGAAGGACTAGTGTTTTGTTAGCTTGTTTTAACTTTCCAGCCCATCACCTACCAAATTGTCTTTCTACAGCTTATGCCATCTGTGACTCACCGTGTAAGTTCTACCACACCCAAACTTGTCTAGTTCCTGCTCTATGGGACAAGTCCACTGACCACACATCCAGATGTCCCACCAATGTATAACTGCCATAAAAGTTTCTAAGCTTTTAGTTCCTGTACTCGTTTCCCCATAATAAGCAATGTGGACCACTAACACCTGGTATAGATAGAGGGGATGTAGGTGTGACACTGCTATTTAATAGCTGACCACCAAATTAGAGCTTCTGGCCTTCCAACCAGATAAAAATCTGTATGGCTGAGGCATTAATGTAGGGAGTCTGTGAAGGATATTTTCCTCCTTCAAAACTTTCCTTTATTGTTATTAAAAGGTTGCCTTGCAATAAATTTTAAAAAACAAGAGAAAAACTTTTCACTTTTAAAGAAATTGTGATGAAATCTAGGAAAGAGGGGAAGGCCTAAAACAAACATCCATTCGTTATTTGAAGCTTTTAAATGAAAGGGGAAAAGAGCATAGAAAGTTAGCATTATTGATAAATTAAAGGGAGCAAAAAGAGTGAGTTTAACTGAGTCCCCTTCACTTTGTCCAAGTTACCCAATGTGACTCGAACAACCCCCTCAAGTCACACTTCTCCACTCAACCCCCATTCAAAGTCCTCCTTCAGACTAACCCAACTCATCAGAAATTCTACCAGCTTAATCCACATTAATACCTTCCTTTCACAATACTGCTGTAAATACTGTAACAATCTATTTCTTTTAGTTATGTGTTTATACATCTCTATTTTTATCATATTTTCCCATCTTCTCATGGACATTTTTCTGGCAAAAGGGATTCAAGCAGAGTCTGGGAGAAACAAAGAGACCTGTAGCTAAACTGCTGCAATATCAACAGCCCCTTCCAATAAATGGATGGGTGGTTTTCCCACGGCCTACTGGTCATACGATAGGACATACTTCACGCAAAGGTAATTACACTTCCTGCCGCCCAGAACACTGGTGCTATCCCCTTAAATTACCCAGGTGAGGTCTTCAGGCTGTTTGGTCCCAAAATACCTAGCAAAGATGCAATGCCAGGGATAAGAAGATATGGAGAATTTTAATTCTATTCCTATGGGGAAAGGAAAAATACAATCAATTCCTTCCAGTTAACCTCAAACCTGCTCCCAAATAAATCAAAAATTGTTTCAACTGTACCACAATCAGGAACCCAAACTGTAGGAAAATTATCAGACCTTCTGCCCTCCATGCTGTGTACTGCTAAAAGATATGAAGGTGACTTTAAAAATAACGCTAACTTTTTTGACAAACAGAAGACAGCAGATCATGATCCATTTGAAGTACAATTGAGTTCAATATAATCGGAATTTGTTATATACAGGAAGAAAAATCCTACCTTGAAGTAGCAACACCTTGTTTAGCTAAACTACAAGAGATTGAAAACAGCCATTTTTTCACCCAGCAGACAGCCAAACCAATGAGAAAATGTTACATTTTCTCATCAATATATAGCTTAAAGGGAGCTCCAGAAAAATACTGAAAATAAGAGAGAAGAGAAAAAGAAAATAATTTTCACATTTACCCTTCTTGCTAATCCTGTTGCTACCATCATTTTTCAAATCTTAGCACCTCTTTCCTGAGATAGCACCCAGCCTACTAACAGAGTTCAGCACATAATAAGCACTACCTAAATATTAGCTATTATTATTGCCAGGGGCAAAGCAGGAGTCATTCACATAATCAGCAAAGACTTGTTAAGCACCTACTGTGTGCCAGACACTGCTCTAGGCACTAGTATACAGCAGTGAACAAAACAGATTAAGTTCTTGCCCTGCTGGAGCTGACATTACAGTGATTTGAACCTAGGTTTCCTTACCTCCAAGGCCTACTGCTATTAAAGCAGAGATTGCAAACTCAAATGCCTAAAGGGGCCAAGCAGATGAAAAACATGAGTTAGGTCAGATACCAGCTGGCTGTTCACCAAACCTGTTTCCTCTTATTTCTGGGCCCACTCCAAGATTACATGTTCCAGCCTCTGCCTGCAGGTCAGTATGGCAAAGGTCAGTATGGCCGTCACTTGGCCATACTGGCTCATAATCTGTGGAATGTGAGCAGAATGATGTACATCACTTTCGGACCTATTCCTCTTTGTCTGTCCATCCGCTGGATGCAGACAAGCACAGCAGCCTTGGGAGCCACAGACTGAATGTGGCAAAACCACAAAACACAAGGATCCTGGTCCCTGAGTCACCACTTTGAAGGGAGCTCCCTGCCCATCAGCAACACTCATTTTGTCTTTATGTGAGTGAGAAATAAACTTCTATGGCTTTAAGCCTTTATAGATTTGGGGGTTGGTGTGTTACTGCAGTTAGCTCATCTCAGCCAACACGACAGTGAATTGGTACTAACGGGGACCATGACAGATACCCCATGTAGAAGAGGCACTGCTATCCAGCTTCAGCCCATTGTTGCCATGCAGGGATGTAAGACCAGCATGGTCAACCTTCTGATTATTTCAAGAGAACCTAGAAATTCAGATTTTTTTATGGAAAAGCTCTTGATTTTTAAATGATTTTTTAATTGTTTGACAGGTGTTTAATTTTTGAAAATACATCTGTAGATGGAAACCAGCCCCCTGGCTTGAGAGCACTGCACTCCTTCCCTCCACTAGTGCTGTGCTGTCCATACATATTTGTTAGCAGGATTGTCAAGAAGGGGTTTTTGTTTTGTTTTGTTTTAGACAGGGTCTCGCTCTGTCACCCTGCGCATCATCATAGCTCACTGCAACCTCAAACTCCTGGGCTCAAGCTATCCTCCTGCCTCAGTCTCCTGAGTAGCTGGAACTACAGGCACATGCCACCAAGCCCAGCTAATTTTTCTATTTTTTGCAGAGATGGGGTCTCACTCTTGTTCAGGCTGGTCTTGAACTCCTGGCTTCAAGCAATCCTCCTGCCTCAGCCTCCCAAAATGCTAGGATTACAGACATGAGCCACTGTGCCTGACCAAGAAAGATTTTAAGACTAGGAATAATACAAAAGGGTTTTTATAGGTATGGTGAAAACATACCAGGAGATTCTCTTCCTTTCTTTATGTACACCACAAGTATCCTATATCTATTATACATGTGCAAGACCCTGTGCTAGGACAAATAAGACATGATCCTAGCCTGTAAGAGAGTGACTCTCAAGTTTTGGGGGTTGTCTGCACACCTTCACACCCTAGAATTTAAACTCACTCCACATTTATCCAACCTTTAAACAGTTTAAGTAGCACTGCTTCCTGCCCTTCTTCCTGAGCACTGTCTTCTACATTTAGGAAGCAAAGCATTCTCGGTTGTTCCTTAGTGCTAGTTTGACTTTATAGTATAGTCTTCCCTCTTTCTCTGAGCAAGTTGTCTCACTAGCCACTTAGCTCATTGTTTCTTCTAACAGACATGGCGATGACAGTATGTGTCCTCAGTTATAACGAAAATAGTTTTTAACACATTGATCACAGTTGTGAAAGGGTTTCCAGGACCCCAGTGTCCCTGGGATTACCTTTTGATAACCATTGCACTAAAGAATTCACTGTCTGATAGAGGAGACAGACAGTAGACCATCAAGGATGGTACAGAAGGTAGAAGCAGAGAGGACAGCATCTAACTCCTACAATGGAGGGCAGAGTGCATGCCGGGGAAGGCAACCTGAAGGAGTAATGCTTGCGTTGAGTCTTGAAGAAGTGCAGATGCTAACCAGGCAGATAGGGCTGGGAAGGGCTTCCCAGGCAGAAAGAATAAAATGTAAAGAGCATGAAAGGGCTTTTGGAGAACCGAAAGTCTGGCTATAGTGGCAGGTATGAGTTGGAGATGGTTCGTTCATAAAGAACCCAGATTGCTAAGCCATGGAGTTGAAATAAATTATAGGGAGCCACTGAAGGGTTTGGGCTGACTGATACTTTACAAGAATCTCTGGCTGGAAGATGAGACTGATTTGAAGGGGGCCAAGACTGAAGGCAGAGGGGCCAATTAGGAGACATGGCTTTGGCAAGAACACAGACCAGAAGGGAGAATCTAAAATAAGGCAGCAGAGACAGAAATATGCAAGAATTATGACAGTGCTCAGAAATGCAATCAGCAAGATTTAGTGGCCAACTAGATGAAGTGGGGGAGAAAAAGACAAGAATCTAGAACGATTCTCAGATTTCCGGCTCCAACAAATGGGTGGTGGTCACATTCGTTGAACTAGGATATCCAGAGGAAATACAGAATGAGGAGCAAGACTCGGGGGCAGATGAGTTCACTTCAAGGAAGAAATGCTGAGCTGGCAGTAGCCACAGGTGGAGACGTCCAATAAACAGGTAGGCATATGTCTCACTCAAAGAGAGCTGAGAGTTTTCTGCATCATTGGTACACAGGTGCGTGTTAAACCCATGAGTCTGAATGAGGCTTCCCTGGGAGGGTCTACAGAACAACAGAGTGAAGGGGATGAGACAGCTGCCCCAGGAGTAAGCAAGCGAGCAGTTACCGGTGACTCTCCGTGGGTGATGGAAAGGGAGTTGAGGAGCAAGGGGGACGAGGAAAAGGAGGCAGTGAAAATGAGGAAAAAGCAGGCAAGAGCTGGAGGCACAGAGGAGCTTCAGTCAGTAACTATCAGGGAGGCGAGAGACGAAAATCACTCGAGGAATCTGAAGTGTAGGATTCCTAATGCAAATTAGGGGTCTCCTAAAATTTGGAAGTTTCACACCAATGGTGTTTAATTTCACTATGATTCCAGAATATACCATCCACGTCTCCTCTTCACCCAACTCAACTGGCTAGATAATTGAATGTCAAGGTCACCCTTTTACCCCCAACCACTCAACAGCTTGTTGCTCTTAAGACAAAGGCCAGCGCCCACAGCCATCTCCTGTGTCATCTTGCTCCTGCCTCTCTGCCTTGTCCCCTGCTCACTCGCTTTCCCCTCCATTCCTGCCCATCACCCACACGGCCTTCTCTGTGGTTTGGGAATGAGCCACGCTCCTTCCCACCACAGAGGACAGTACACCCTCCTCCCTCAGCCCCAAATCCCTGCCTGGTCATCTCCAATCCATCCTTCTAAGATGTTAGCTGAAATGTCACTTTCTCAGGAAAACCAGTCCTTACCCTCCTCCTCCTCACTCACCAAGGCGAACCCCTCCTTCATCCTCCCCCAGCACCCTGGGCATCCCCTCCATAGTACTTACCTGTTAGCAATCACATACTCATTCCTATGAATGTATCAATTCAGACAGTATTTACTGAGCACTTGGATGTGGCAGGCACTGGGCTCCCCCTTCATAGTACTCATCTCCATCGGGAATCATAAACAAGGAAAATCAATTTGGAAACAATAGGCATCATTATTTAAGACTGCACAGTATATCATGACTGTAGGGAAACTATTTGTCTTGGAGTGAAAGATCTCTATTGTGCATTTGGGATAGCTATTTTTTTTTTTTTTTTTTACAGATAGAGTCTTGCTCTGTTACCCAGGCTGGAGTGCAGTGGCACAATCATAGCTCACTGCAGCCTCGAATTCCTGGGCTCAAGCGATCCTCCCATCTCAGGCTCCCAAGTAGCTGGGACTACAGGTGCGCACCACCACTGGCTAATTTTTTTATTTTTTGTAGAGATGGGGTCTTACTATGTTGGCTAGGCTGGTCTCAAGCTCCTGGCCACAAGCTATCCTTCCACCTCAGCCTCCCAAAGTGCTGGGATTACAGGCATGAGCCACTGCACCCGTCCCTCATTTTTATCTTCTGCTGCAGAACAAAGAAAACTGGCAATCTGGTTGTTTAAAAAAAAAAAATCTGCATGGTACAAAAACTAAACCATAGTGAAAAAAAATCAAACCGTGGTTGCATAGGCTGGGGGGGTGAGTAGGGAGGGGAATGTCTGGAAAGGGGCAAAAGGAAACTTATTTGGGGAGATGGTCCAGGGATTTGGGTTATACCAGTATAAACATTTGTCAAAATTTGGGAATATATACTTAAGATTTCTGTATTTCATTGTATGTAAAATTTACCTCAAAAACAAACAAACCATAAACAAATACTGAAACCTAACCAATGACATGCATGCTAAAGTGTGTAGGACTGAATTGTACTGATGTCTGTAACTTACTTAGAATACACCAAAAAATGATGAATTGATGGATGGATAGAGGCACAGATAGATACACGATAAAGCAAAATGTTAATTGTACCATCTAGGTGACAGGTATATGGCTGTTCTTTCAACTTTTCTGTATGTTTAAAATTTTCATAAAATGTTGGGTGGGCAGGGAAGGACTGCACTGGATAGCTGAAAATATACTTACATTGTAGTCAGATCTAGTTTCAAATCCCAGCTCCACCACTTACAAGCAACGTGCCCTTAGGCAAGTCGGTTTCTTAAATGCTCTCTCAATCTCTGCTTCCTCCAAGCAAAATGGGCAAGAACTATTTGACAGCGTTGGCATAGGGATTAAATTAGACCCCGATCCAGTGACTAACACAATAGTAGCTGTTTCATAAATGTTAGTCTTCTGATTCGCAAGTCAACATATTCACAAACTAGGACACATCTTCAATAAAACATAAAAGAAGAATCTTGTAAAAATTTTTTCTTGCTACATCCCAAGGGAAATTAAAAGAATAAATTAATTGTGCTATTTTTATAGGTAAAGACACTGACCTTCCATCAGTAGGACACCTGGAGTTCCATGTCTAAGGAGAGTGACGGATCTACATTGGTGGCACTTCTCCCTCCATCTCCCAGTGGCCAACACCACCCAAGGTTACCAACATAGTCACATCAGGAGGAAAGATGGGGAATGCTGGCAGTATTGTGACTAACGCACTGAAGCCAAGACTCCCAATCTCCTTTCCAGATGTGCAAGGGAAAACAGCCAACCAGACAGGCCTTAAGATCTGCTAAGGTGCCTGACAAACTGTCAGAGGTGGTACTCATGAGATTGTCTTGGCTTTTAGCATAATTACATGAACTGAGAGATGGCCTTATGATCATCAATAAAAGCCTCCAGTCTAAACTAATAACATGTATTCAAGATGTCTAATAAGCTACCACATGGACTTTGCATCTCTAGATTTGAAAGGTGGAAGAAAGGAGCCTGTTCATGACAACAGCAAATGAGGAGGAGGTGCTGATATCTGGAAGCAAGGAAAAATTACACCTTTCAGTGCCAGAAAACAAAACCGATGCCCATTCAAGATTAGGTTTGACGTCTTAAATTCGGTGAAAGGGTTAATTATATGTCACAAGGGAGACATCACAGTCAAAGGAAATTGCAATTTTTTAGAAAACATCATTGTGTGCCTACTAGATTGTACAGTTAGAACTGTATACAGTATTTTAAGCTATTTTAGATTGTACACAGCAAATCTGACTTCCACCCTCTCTATCTTGAAATCTTATTCCCTTTTACATAATTATAAACCCACCTAGTTGACTGGCCTATTAAGCCACAGAGACATTGTGCACTTATTGTGTAAGCTGCCCTGCCTCTAGCTTGAAATCAGCCATGATGGGAATGTTTACACCACGGAAATTGGCCAACGCTATCACTCAGGCCACTTGTCATTGTTGTTTTTCATAGAACCAGCTTACCAACACGTGAAGCTATCTTTTATTACTATTAGGAGAAGACAAATTTGGGGAAGTTTGCCCTGCCCATACCATCTCATTTAAAACTGAACTTTATGGTTGAAGGAGGGGTCAGAATAAAAAGCCATTTTTGTACCCTATGCACCTTCTCCCCTGGCCCCTGCTGGTTAGATGAGGGATAGATCACTAACTCCATCGGCCAGGCTGAGCAACATGACTCCCCCTTCCGGGAATGTGGAACCGGGACAGAGACCTGATGGCAGGCATTTAAACCGAAAAGTCTTGCCCAGTGAGCACGACAGCAAGCAAAAATCTCATGCAAGGTTTTGTGTCCCCGGAACCAAGAAGCTACGGCTAAGCAGATAAACCCAGTCTACAGAAAAAGGCAGAAGGACAGACCAAGCTATAGGAAGAGCGAGAGGCAAGAGGCACTGGGCCCATGAGACACAGAGTCATTCATCTCACCTCTTAATGTCCAGGAAGACAATGTAGGAAAGCAAAGGGTGGGCTGTGGAATCAAAATGCCTGGGTTCAAATCTCACCTCTGACAATTAACTGGGTGACACTGGACAAGCTACTGTTAAGTTCCCTCATCTGAAGCATGTGATAAAAACAGAACCTACTTCATAGGGTTGTTATGAAAATCAAGTGAGCTCATACAAATAGTAAATGCTCAAAAGTGTTAGCTATGATTTCTATCAATTAATTATAGTGTCCATATGGCCCAGTTAAATTTCATTCCTGTTCTGAATATGTCACATGAGATTCCCCTGTGGCCTGGGGCCCCAGACTTGAGCTAGTTTTAGTTGTGTAGCTAGGTGATTGATCTGTCCCTGGATCTTAGAATAATGTAATAATCCCTGGACCACTGTGTGACCTTTAGCAAATCATTTCCTCAACCCTCTCTTAGGAGTGGTGTGAGATTCAAACAGGAAAAGAAATCAAAAGTTTCAGCAACTGTGAAGTGTTATACCAAACTCTGGAGACTGTTCTCCCTGCAGGGAAAAGTAAACATATTACATTAGCCACAAGAATGAAAAAACACTTGTTTAAAACATTTTTATTGCTGGACCACAGACAAGAAATAGTCCCCATCCCATTGAAAAAAGAAGGTTCAGGTTTTGTAGGATTCACCAGCTTGATTTGCATGCTCATCTTCAGTATTAATAAGATAATAACAGGAAACTGCCAAAGACAGCTCTAGGTGCTGATTTTTGAATACATTCTCATCCAGTTTAATTATATTCAATATAATGCTCCTAATGCAGATTCTCCTATTCTTTTCAAAACAAAGACTTCTTATTTGATAATGAAGGATGTAAGTTTGGAGATATTTTTGCTTAGCCCTTTTCAACAAGAACTCATATGCCACACTATTAATTTCAACACATTTTCTTCTCACAATTCCCATTTATCTTCAGCCTTCCTGGTTTGCTGTTGACATTTGGTAACTAAAAAGACAAGTGACAGGGGAGCATCATTTGTTACCAGGGACAGAGGTAGAGGGATAGGTTTCAGAGTCGTAGTTTTTCGTTCTAGCCACTTAATTCCATATTGCACGTGGAAGAGTAAAGTTAGAAATATTCTAGACCTTCCTATGTACTGGAACTGCATAAATACCAAAGCCATTTTGTGTTTCTGACATCAGGAGATTTCATTTCAAGCTAAGAATAGATTTAACATATATAAATCTAAATTGAATTCTCCTCTTATGGTTAGGATACACTGGGCAAAGCCTTGCATGAATGAACAGGAGGCAGGTGCAGCAATGACCTTGGGCAATGCTTAAGGCAGCTACTCAGCCTTATTTACATCTGCGTTATTGGTTGAAACACAATGTTTATCCCCATTCTTTGTGGTGTTTAAAAGGGTCCATGATTTTCCTTAAACATCTGTGGATGTATCTTCTAGGGAAAGCAGCCAAGGAATAGGGAAAATGGGAGGAATAGTCTAAGGAGATATTTTAACTCTAGGTTTGAATCTGACCTGTGGTTTTAAAGCTATTCTCCTTATAATAAAAGGCTTTTTCCATATTTCCAGGAGAAGTTCAAATTCTCTCATGACAAAATTTAGTCAGTAGGGAAAGAGGGCCACAATACAGTGATCAGTGAAAAAAGCAAGGCGCTAAATATTACACCCTTTGTATCTTAAAAAAAATTAAGTGAGGATATGTCTATAGATGTAAATATTTGTATGAAAAAAGGTCTGGAAGGACCCATCACACTTGCTTGACAGCGTTACTGTAAGGAACTGCGAGGCTAATAGGGCCTTTTGCATTTTACTGCATACACTCGAGTACCACTTGAATTTAATACAGTGTACGTTACTTTTACAATTTTTGAAAAGCCAATGAAGATTGAAGATAGGCCAATATCTATCTGGGCTTCAAGTTGGAAGCATAACAGCAAACTATGGGAAAACTCTTCCCTTTTCAGAATGAGAATCCTTGACTGGGTTTGGCCACTAATGCAGGAAGAGGCAGGAAATGCAGTTGATGGAACCTTCACGAAAACATCTTACAGCTCATATACACACAGCAGGGGATGTAGGAAGAAAGGAGGATCCTGAGGATCTTATTCATAGATGGGAAAACTAAGGCCCTGGAAAGCGAAGTGCCTTGATAAGTAAGAGTCAGCCAGGGGTGACCTTAGTCTCCTCAATGCATCTGTTCTGCCTAGACCTTAAACCAAACCTCTGTAGTATCTGTCCACTCTGAGAATGTGTCTGTTCTCTGAGAATGAGGAAATGAACTTGAAGTACTTGATACTTTTCGTTTTACTAAAGAAACCCATGAGTGATCTCCAATCTCACCTGTAAGACCACAGGCCTTAAGGAAGAAATAATAATTCCACACACACATTTCCGTAAGATAGAAGAGGGAATACTTCCCTATTATTTTATAGGTCAGCATTACCCTTATACCAAAACCAGACAACACATTTCAGGAAAACAAAGCTACAGACCAATATCCCTCATGATCATAAGACTTTAAAAATTCCTAACAAAAATATTAGAAAATCAGACCCAGCTAGAGCACACATCATGACTAAGTTGGAGTTTATCCCAGGAATGGAGGTTGGTTCAACTTTCTAAAATCAACTTAGGTTGTCTTTTTACAGATTAAAGAAGAGAAACCTTGCGATCATCTCAATCAACACAGAGAAAGCATTTGCCAAAATTCAATACCCATTCATGATAAAAATTCACAAAAACTATAGCTAACATCATTCTTAATAGTGAAACACTGATGCTTTCCCCCAGGGCTGGGATCAAGAAAAGGATGTCCACTCCCCATTTCTATTCACCAATGTACTGGAAGTTCTAGGCAGTGCAATAAAGCAAGAAAAAGAAATAAAAGGCATACAGATTTGAAAGAAAGAAATAAAACTGTCTTTATTCACAGATAACATGATTTTCTATTTAGAAAAATCCCAAAGATTCTACAAAAAGCTACTAGAACCAAGTGAGTTTAGAAAGGTCACATGATATAAGGTTAATATTTTATTATTTATTTATTTTTAAATTTTTCGGGGGGACAGGGTCTCGCTCTGTCACCCAGGCTGGAGTGCAATGGAGCAATCATAGCTCACTGTAGCCTCAAACTCCTGGGCTCAAGAGATCCTCCTGCCTCAGCCTCCCAAGAAGCTAAGACTACAGGAACATACCACCAAGCCCAGCTAAGTTATTTTTATTTTTTGCAGAGATGAGTTCTTGCCACATTCTTGAACTCCTGGCCTCAAGTGATCCTCCCACCTCGGCCTCCCAAAGTGCTGGGATTATAGGCATGAGCCACTGCACACAGCCATGGTTAATATTTTTAAAATGATACCTCTATATACTAACAAATAAATTTTTATAGTACTGCTAACCAAAGCACTGAAAAACATGAAATACATATGTACAAATTTGTATGCTAAAAACTATAAAACACTGATGAGAGAAAAGAAAAAATAACTAAATAAATGGAGAGAGGTATAATGTTCATGGATCAAAAAATACAATGTTGTTAAGACAGGGATCATCCCCAATTGATCTAGATTCAATAAAACCCCAATCAAAAATCCAGCAGATTTTTTTAATAGAGATTGACAAGAAGATACCAAAATCTACATGGCAAAGAATTAAGACCTAGAATAACCAAAAAGATTTTGAAAAAGAACAAAGAGTACTCACATTATCTGACTTCAAGACTTACTATACAGGTAGAGCAGTGGAACTCAACCAGGGGCAATTTTACCCCCCAGGGGACCATTTAGCAATGTCTGGAGACATTTTTGGTTGTCATAACTGGGAAAGAGGGGAGTTATTGGCATCTACTAGGCAGAAGCCAAAACTACTGCTGAACTCCTCATGCACAGGACAGGCCCCCACAACAAAGAATTGTTGAGTCCAGAATGTGAACAGTGCTAAAGTTAAGAAACCCTGAGCTAGAGAAATCAAGACAGTGTTGTACTGGCATAAGGAGAAAAGCAGAGATCAACAGAACAGAGTAGAGTCCAGACTTAAACACACACATATATGGTGCCAAGGTAAGTCAAAGGAGCAAGGATAGTCTTTTCAATAAATGGTGCTGGAACAATTAAGCATCCATTTAAAATAAATTAACTTTGACTCTTACCTTCCATCATATACAAAAATTAACATAAAATGGATCATAGACCTAAAAGTAAAAATAAAAATACAAAACCTCTAGAAGAAACCATAAATGTTTGTGGCATTGGGTTACGCAAAGATTTCTAGGCTAGGACACACAAAAAAACAAATCTTAAATTAAAAAGTTGGTAAAACAGAGTTAACCAAAATTTAAAACTTCTGGTCTTTGAAAAATACTATTAATAAAATGAAAAGAAATGCCACAGACTAGGAGAAAATATTTGTAAAACACCTATCTGACAAAGGACTTGTATCCAGACTATATAAAGAAAGCTCAAAATTCAATAATAAGAAAACAATCCAATATTTTAAATGGGCAGAAGATTTTTAACAGCCACTTCAAAGTAGAAATATAGATGTAAGAACATGAAAACATATGCAACAATAACATTACTAGCAATTAGAGAAATGCAAACTGAAACTGCAATGAAATACCGCTAAACAGCTATTAGAATGGCTGAAATTTAAAAGGAAAAAAAAAAAGCTGACAATACCAAGTGCCAGTGAGGACACAGAGAAGCCACTAGAATTCTCATACGTTGCTTACAGGAATGCAGAATTATACAGCTGCTTTGGAAAAGAGTTCGACAACTTCTCATAAAGTGAAACACATAACTCATACATGACCCAGAAATCCAACTCCTAGGTGTTTGCCCCAAGGGGAATGAAAACTGCCCACACAAAGATTTTTACACCAAAAGCTGGAAATAACCCAAATGCCCATTAATTGGTCAATGAATCAGCAAACTGTGGTGCAATGGAATACTATTCTGTAAAGTCAAATAAAAAGGACAGCATTAATGATCCATGTAGCAACATGAATGATTCTCAAGAACATTAAACTAAGTGAAAGAAGACACAAAATGTTACATACTATACAATTCCATTTTGATGACCTTCTGGAAAAGGCAAAACTACAGGGATAGAGAATAGACTGGTGGTTGCCAGGGGCTGGGTATGTGGGGGCAAGGAATGACTATAAGGGGCAGGAGGGAACTTTTGGGGGTGAGAGAAACGTTCTATATTTGCATTGTGGCAGTGACCCATGATTGTCTACTTCTGTCAAAATGCATCATACGGTACACCTACAAAGGGTGAATTTCACTGTGTATATATTATACCTTAATGCACTTTAAAAAAATAACCAAAAAAACTGGTGGCTCATGAGTGTGTTCTCTCTGTACAGCATGACATTTCAAAAATCTGAATAATTGGTGAGATTTGAAAACAAGGAGATTCTAAAGATTCAACTTTTCTTGAGAAGTCAGAACTACAGCACCCTGAGCATCAGTCCCTTGCAGGCTGCCGCCAAGCAGTGGCTGCCTCTTCGGGCAATGAGGGCACTTTCTGTCTTGCTGCATGCCCCAACCTGACCTAATTCATGGAGGTACTTTACCCACCTGCCACTGCACCTGAGTGAGGGTTTCCTGTCCTGGGCTACAGGCCGCTTGAGGACAGGAGCCAGGCCTGCCTTGTTCTCACTATACCCCCAGTATCTAAAGAAGAGGTTGGCATATGCCAGGTGCTTGATAAATATTGCTGAATTAATGTGACTCATTTGCCACCTTCCCACCAGCTACTATCACTGATATTTACAACACCCAGATTGTTAACTGTCCTTTGGTCCTGAAGTCCCCAAAGAGAGTCACCATCCATGGCAGCCATCCCATGACCGAGAATAATGTGTCCTCTGTCTGTTTAGAAATCCCCTCTCATATGTTGTCAAGCAACGAAAATGTTTTAGGGTCATTCCAACTATTCATTTTTGTCTAGAGAAGAGTAGAGTTGTTGTTTGTTTAAAAAAAAAAAAAGAAAAGAAAAGAAAGACAACCACAACATGGGCTTGGAGGTTAATGAGAATGAAAAGGAAGCGTGCACATTCGTTTTGAATATTCTCAGATCATATTCTAGTTATTTAAGACTTCAGATAAGTAAGCTTCTGAGAGATTCTCGGGTTGTCATCAGAATTTCAGGATCTCAAGTTTCCACCATGATGGTCAGTTTTAGGGAGGGGATATCTGACTTCTGGGTTTTGTGTGTGTGTTTTTGGCTTATTTGAGACAAGGTCTCACTCTGTCGCCCAAGCTGGAGTGCGGTGGCGCAATCATAGCTCACTGCAGCTTCGAACTCCTGGGCTCAAGCAATCCTCCCGCCTCAGCCTCCCAAGTAGCTAGGACTACATGCATGTGCAGGCCACCATGCCCAGCCAATTTTATTTTTTTTATTATTTTCTGTGTGTGTGTGTGTGTGTGTGTGTGTGTGTGTGTGTGTAGAGATAGGGTCTTGCTATGTTGCTCAGGCTGGTCTCAAACTCGTGGCCTCAAGCAATCCTCTCGTCTTGACCTCCCAAAGTGCTGGGATTACAGGCATAAGACACCACGCTAAGTCTGACTTCTACTTTATGCCAATATTAAAAGTACATGTTACTGTTTCCAAGATGATCTTCTTTATCTTGCCAGGGTAGGAATGATGAGATGGGAGGCAAGTTTTGGGACATCGTGCAACTATCTTTGAAGTGCTAAAAATTAATATTGAGAGTAAAACATCTAAATATATTTTGTGGGCCATCTATATGTGGAGGGGAGACACCAAATCAAACACTCTTGTTGTATGTCTTTAATGTTAAAAAATGAGAAAGTATGAACATATGTAATTATACCCCATCTTAACCCTCCCTTGGCCCACCTCCCCTATTAGTCTGCTTTTTTCTATAGAAAAGACTTTAAAAGAGTTATTTTATTTCTGTCAACAATTTCTCTTCTTCCTTTCACTCTTGAACCCACTGCAATCAGACTTCTGTCCCCATCTCTCTCAGAGCCACTGAACGCCCCCACACCTCCAAGTCCCCCCTCTCTCTCAGAGCCACTAAACGCCCCCACACCTCCAAACCCAACATCTACTGCTAGTCCCCACCTAAATCCACTCTCAGCAGCTTTTGCCAAGCTGATGCCTCCCTCCTCCTTGAACTCTGTCTTCACTTGGCTCCCGGGACACCACATGCACGTGCACTTTCTTCTCTTCCTACTTTGTTTTCTTGTCTCCTACTTTGTTTTTTTCTCCATCTCTTGCTCATCCCCCTATTCCCTGAACCCCTGAATGCTGCAGGCTCCCTGGCCCAGGCTCATTGCTCACATCTCCCCTCTTCTACGTACTCACACTCTAGGCTTCTCACCCCCTTCTATGCTGGTGGCTCCCATATTTATATATCTGGGCCTGAGATCTCCCTACAATTCCAGACTACTTTGTTCAACCGGCAACCTGACATCCCCACTTAAATAAACATTTCAAGCTTTACATACCCCAAACAAACTCTTTATTTCTTACCCCAAACCTGAGCTTCCTGCAACCTTTCCCATCTCAATTAATGGCATCTTCGTGTTTCCAGTTGCTTGAGCCAAAAACCTTGGAGTAATTTTGGTTCCTCTCTTTCTTTCCTGCCCTTTTAATCCACCAGATAATCCTCTTAGCTCTATCTTCAAATGATGTCCAAAATCTAACCACTTCTCACCACCCGTCCTGCTGCCACCCTGTCTAAGCCACCTTCATCTACAGACCGGATTTCAACACCTCCTACCTGTTCTCCTTGTTTCCACACTTGACCTTACAGACTTTCCCCCACCACAGCCAGGGCGATTCTTCTAAAACTGGAGTCAGATTCTGTCGCCTCTTGCTTGGGTGCGCCAGTGGCTTACACCACCTCATTCAAAATATTACTAAAATACCAAGTTATCGCTACAGCCAGTAAGTTCCAAATCACCTAGCCCCATCCCTCTCTTCCACATCGTTCCTCACTACTCCCCCTTTGCTCACTCAGTTGCATACTAGCATCCCTCCTGTTCCTCGACCACCCCAAACACAATCCCTCCTCATGGCCTTTGCACTTCCCTTTCCCTCAGCCTGGAATACTCTTCCCCCAGATATGCACTGTGAGGTCTCTACTCACATGTCATCTCATCGTACAGGCCTTCCCTCACCACCCTGTGTAGACAAGCACATGCATGAGGGTTCTATCTGCTATCCTCTACCCTGATTTATTTTACTTTGTAGAACTTGCCATCACCTGACCTACAAGTATTTGTTTATTGCCACTTGCTTCTCAAAATGGGATCCGTGAGCGCGCATCATCAGCATCACTCAAGCACTTGTTAGAAATGCAGACTCTCAGGCCTTATCTCAGGCCTACGGAATCAGGATTAGCATTTTAACAAGATCTTCAAGTGACTCACAGGCATAGTAAAATTTGGAAAGCACTGGGCTACTTCCTAAGCACCATGAGAACAGCAGCTTGTTTTTGTTTATTACTGTTACCTCAGAATATTGAGGCACTCAAAACACATGGAATGAATGAATGAACAAATGAACAGTTGAACCTATTCCCAATGGCACTCCAAGTCGATGATGTGTACCAGGAGGTTGGAAAGGGGAAAGAAAGACATCCCAGGTCAAAATTATCTCCCCCACGTATTGTGCTATATTAGAGATTCTTTGGTAGCAGCAAACCCTTCTCTCAAAATGCAAATATATTCCCTTAATAAAATAGTCATCCACAACTTACTGTGAGTTATTTAAATGAGATAAGAGTCTAACATCTAACAGAATCAGCCAGACTGAGGAAGTAAGAGCATAAGAAGGCTGAAAATTTAAGAAGTTCCTATTCTGTGCTGGGCCCTGTAACAGGCAATAGGGAAATGAAGATAAGTCAGGAACTAACGAGTTGGTGGGAGAAGCAAGCAGCCCTTCAGAGGCCCTTCAGCCCCCACGGGAGGGCCCGGGGAAGCCCCAGGGCAGTGAGAGGGTGTCAGACACTCCTGCCTACAGCACCCTGTGCCCTGGCCACAAAGAACCCTTTACTTTTTCTCTGCCTGAAATGCCACCATCAATGCTGCCAACCCCTACTCATCCTTCAAGACCCCCACTCTCCCAGAATTAACTGTTCCCTCACCTTATGAGCTCTGATCACACTGCATCAGAGTTCACGGTTTACCAGGTTCATGAAGGCCTTCTACAAACTGCCTTATCCTTATTCACCTCTGTAACCCCTGCCCCAGCATAGCACCTGGACAGAGTCAATGTGCAGTCAATTTCTGCAATTTTGTAAGAACAGCTAGCATTCATTGAGCATTGACTGTATATCAAGCACTGTTTTAAACACTTTAGACACATTATCTCATGCAATCCTCACAACAACTCAATGAGATTGAAACTATTATCATCCCCATTTTACAGATTAGAGAACTGAGGCCCAGAGAGTCACACTGAGTAGCTGCTCATAAAGGGATGAGCAACTGTCCCTGCACATAACAGACATGCAGTAAATGTTTACTGACATGAACTGAATGGAAGTTCAGTACTTAAGAAGATTGTGAAGTCAAATTTGAACTTTGCTATTTTGCCTGGAGCCTGGATGGCAGATGAATAGAGGGTGTCAGCACTTGCTCCTATAAAGAATCTTCTTTGCCACACCAATCTCCCACATCCAAAATAGGAGTTACTGCCTGGAATCAAGGGTTACAAGGAGATGGGAGTTGGAGTTTGAGGGAGGACACTGAAGAGGACAGCAGCCTTTTCTTTAGGTGGAAAAGAGAAAGAACTCTGATACCTCGAGAATATTAAAGCCAAAGAAGTTGGGGTGAGGTGGGTAGAAGTAGTCTGGGAACACACTGCAGAGGCTCCAGGACACAAAGATGCTGGACAACTGCTACAGTATTTTCCAAAAACAAATCTATTTTTGCCCATTTTTCAACCAAGGCAAATGTCTGTCTTAGGCTTTCTCAGAAAACAAGGAACAGCAGCCACGCAAATGACACGATTATAGCAAGCCAGCACTTTTAGTAGGATCTTAATCGTTACAGGATTGGCTTCTCGTGCAACTTAGCATCAGCCGCATTTTGCAGTGTGTGGCAGCAGCAAACCGCAGCTGTGCCTCGGAAAAAGTTCCAAATTAAGTTGTTTGCTGAAAGTCAAAGGTCCCCAGAATGTGTCATTCATTCTCCTGCCTCCCTTCTGACATTGCTTCCTCCCACAAACCCCTTGGGACACCCTCCCTTAGGCCCAGGACTCATCCACCCTGGGGTGAAGCTGCCTCAAGTGGAAATCATAGTACAAATGACAGCAGGTAGGAGGCAAGACGGGGAACCCAGTGTTTGACTCTTCCGTTGAGAGAGAAACAAGTCATGAAACCAATTCGTGGCAAACCCAAAGGAAGCCATGGAGCTCAGAGGTAGACTGTGGATCCACAGGTGGGCTGGACCCAGGGGAACTGGTCATCAAGGGTGACAGCAGAAAGGACGCCCAAAAAGCACAGAGGAAGCAACAAGTCACTCCAACGAGAAAGGACAAAGGACATTGGGGAGGAACATCAACTTTATGATTTTTACCATCACTTTAATCAAAGCATCTTTCCTAGCTCTGTGTCCCCGTGGCCACCACACTAAAAGAATAAAAGGAAAAGGACACCAGGGCTAAACCCAAACGATATAGGTCAGAAGTCCCCTAAGTCAGGCTCCGGCAGCCTGAAAGAGGAGCCAAGCAAAGTCACAGAGTTTCAGAAGGCTCAAGGTACAAAGGCAAGAACGGAGGTCAGAAATTCAAAACCGATCAGAGGAAATCATCTGACATCAGGCTGCATAGGAACAATACCTGAAAGCCAAATTTCACATATTACAGATGGTTAAACAGTTTTCATTATCTGCACTCAAATGGGCAACATCCAAAAGTAAATATCTCATAGCAGTTTACAAAACTACCAAAGATTTGATACCTCGTAAACAAAAACTCAAGGTGTGTTTGTGAGCCAATGAATACTAAGGTATTTACGTGTGTCTGACTCAGGATTCACCTTTTAACCATTATGCCAAATACACATCACTGAAAACTGCTACAGGAGTAAAAATTGGGAGCTAAAATTCTTCAGAGGTTTTTCTCAAGTCTGAGACACACATCCAAAGATTACTGCACTTTGTAGCCATTATGATCATAATAGAAAACTCCTTGGTAGTAATCTGTACACAGACACCTCATGTCAGTGACCCTTTAAGTGAAGCAAAGGAAAATGGGTTATGAATTAAGCTGTTTAACTTAATTCAAAGACAAGAAATGTTTTTAACCTGATACCCTCTTATCTAAAAGTGTTAGCTCCTTACAATTAGGAATTTTAGTCTAATTTGGGGCAGGGGGCACGCTGGGAAAGAAGTCCCCATCAGTCCTTGCTAAAAACCACAAAACTACAGGAACATACTACCTGAAGTGAGAGCTATATTCCTTGATAAATTAAACACATTAAGAGCTCAGGATTTCATCACAAACACAAAAGCCTGCCCTTTAGAAGTGCCGTAGTAATCATTCTTAGTTCCAAGACAATTGCTGACTGCACAGTGTAAGTTTTGAAGCGCTTTAGCAGAATAATCCCCCTACCCCCAAAGAGTTACAACAGATTTCTCCAAATCGTCCAAGGAATTACAGAAATCTATTTCCTAGGGATTGCTGGAAGTCTAAGAGCCGAGCGTGATTATTTGTAACTAACCTCCTGCAAACAGTGGATTAAATACTTGATCAGTGCCTGAATCCCTTTGCAAGGTGCAAGCAATTATTTAAGTACCTCCATTCCAAAAGAAAAGGGTTGGGCTAACCACACATGGGGAAACTGCTATTTGGGAAGCCGGCATGGGAACTACCTAAACTCTCTAGCCATTCCATGCAGTTAAGACAATGTGGACACTCAACAGGGAGCCCAAAATGTAGTGGACGTCCCCACCCTGAAACGTGTCCTAATAAAACACTTCCCTTTTAAGGTGTCCTAAACACACCAGGTCTTTATCTAAATGAAGCGTGCCTGTGGGACCACTAGGAAGATCCGCAACTTGTCCGAAAAGATGCGAAAGCACCTCTTATTTTCCTTCCCCCCCCAACAGTGCCTTCCCGGGAGACAGATTTCTGACGGTTCGGCTGCCGCTGCAGCAGCAAAGGGCGGAGAAAACCCCAGAGCCGGTGCTGCAAAGACCTCTCGGTCCACCGCCACTCGGTCAGGTGCCGGCCCCGACGGGCGGCCCCGCGCCTCCAGAAGCCTCTGCGGACGCAAAGCCGCCGCCAAGTGCTTACCCGGGTCGGCCCGGCCGTGTTCGACGAGGGCCGCCAGCAGCAGGAGTCCCAGCAGCAGCGGGGGCGGCGACGGCGGCGGCGCGTCGTGGGACCCGCCGACCCTAGGGCCGCTCACGCCGGCGCCCCGCGCGGCTCCCACGCCGGCCCGGCCGAGCCCGTGCGCCCCGGGCCGGCCCCTGCGCCCCCGCGCCGCCGGCCCAGCTTCCCTCGGGCCCTGAGGCTTCGCCTCCTGCAGAGCCATGGGGACGCTTCACACATCCAGGCCGCTGCCTCGCTCCGCAGGGCGCCGGGGAGCCCAGCCCTCGGCGCTCCGGTCCTCAGCGGGCATCGCCGGCCATGGCCCGGGCGCCGGAGGGAGGGGGCGCCGGGCGGCGCGACTCGCTCGCTCGTCCTGCCGCGCCCGGGGCGAGCTCCGGGGAGCCGCGGCTTCACCCGCGCGGGGGCCGGGGCCGCATGGAGCCGCGGCGGGCGCGGGCCGGGGTCCCACGCTGCCTGTCGCCGCGCCCCGGGCAGCGAGGGCGGGACGGGCGCCGCCCGGGGCCCCCTCCCGCGGGGCCGGCTGCTGCTGCAGACCGAGGGGGCGAGGCTGCGAGGAGCGGGGCTGGCGGCCGCGGGCGCGCTCGGTCCCTCCCTCCCGCCGCCGCTGCTGCCGCCTCTCCGCCCCGCTCGCCTCGCTCTTCTCCCGCTCGCTAGGGCTCGGGTTCCAGCTCCGGCTCCGGCTCCCGGGCCGCGAGCGCTACTGCAGCTCTGAGCGGCGCCTCATTGACAAAGAAAGCACGTAGCCACCGGAGCGGGCGAGGGAGGCGAGGCAGGCGCGCGCGCGCATCCCCGCGCGGAGCCACCGCGCGCCCCCCGCTCCCGCGCGCCCGGCCGCCCCGGACCCAGGAGCGGGACCCCTCCCGGCCGCTCCCTCGCCCCGGGGATGCGCGCGGGGGTTCCCGTCCCTCTCCCCTCCCCCTCCTGCCCCATCTAGAGGCGCGAAGGTCGGCGGGGGAGGTCGTCTGGCCCGGGGAGGGGTCTTGGTCAACGTGCCGAAGCGGCCAGAAAGCGCTTCAGCCTGGGTTTTGGAGAAGCTCTTTGTAGATGGGCAGGCGCGCTTTGTGCTGTCTGTTCGCCACTTCTCTGAGGGCCGGCGAACGCGCTCATGCCCGTTCGCCTCTGAGGAACTGAAGCGGCTGTGGCCTAGTTGCGATAAAACGCTGGATTAAAACACATTATAAATATTTGTGGCAGCCATACTACGTGCAAATCAGTGCACTCGCCTCGGGGAGACCAGAGGCGGGGGGAGTCTTTTCAAAAAAGTCCCTCCCCAAAAATAGAGTTAGGCGGGCACTCCCCAGTGGGACTAAAGGCCCCCGACTCAGCTGATTTGGTCTCCTGCTCTTGCCCCTTGTCGGGCTTGATGGCCTTAAGCAAGTTCCCTAGGTCATAGGCGCTTCATATGTCCTTCAGTCATTAAATACTGAGCGCCCACTGTTTTCCAGCTACTATGGTAGGCACTGGGGACACAAGCAATGAGGAAAAACACACACCCCTGACCTGGTGTAGCTCGAACTCTATTCATTCAACAGTATTTATTGACTGCCTGTTACCCGCCAGACCCTGTTCTAAACACTGGGACAAGAGCCATGAACAAAATCCCTGCCCTCCTGGAGCTGACATTCTAGTGGGGGTACCCTGCGACAAACAAATCAACAAGTGATGGAGTATCAGTGATAAATGCCGTGGAGAAAAATCAGAGTAAAAGAATGAAACGCAAGGAGGGGGTGTTGCAAATGTTGAATAGGGTGAAGAAGCGTCACTGAGAAGGTGACATTGAGCAGAGACCTGAAGGAGAGGAGAGAACAGGGCAGGCAGGAAGGGATTCCAGATAAAGGGAAGAGTAAGAGCAAAGGCCCTGGGGCAGAGCGTGCCTGCTGTGTTCAAGCAGGGCAAGTTAGCCAGTGGGTCTGGAAGAGCGTTAACTGGCAGCTGTCGTGCATCTGTACGATAGAAATGACACCGTATTTCATCTAAGACACATCCTTTCACATGTTAACTTCTCAGAAGTCAGATGTGTCTTATAATGCACCTAAGATGTGTTGAAATATAGTAATACCTTGTTGGGGGTGATGATTTAATCAGGCTCTTTAATTAAATTAATTCTGTTGTTTTGGTTTGTTTCAAGAAACTTGCAGTCTAACTGAGGCGATAAAGCAATTCAAAAAATCAGTTTGAGACCCTAATGAGAAAGCCAGTCAGTCCGTGGCGTTGATTCATGCAGCATCACGAGACAGGACGAATGGTCCTGCGGCCAGTGGTGATCCCAGGGACAAGGAGACGGGGGATGATGATGTCCAGGCACAGTCAGACTGACAGAAGGGCAGGGTTTGGAACAGCCTAGGTGCTGAGGACCCAGGTGCACATGCGGGGAGGGAGGCAGGAAAATGCAGCCTTGGGGCAGTGGGGCTGCTTGTTTGAAGCCCAGCACTCATGTCAGAGAGGGGCAGGGTTGTTGAGGCCAAGTCTTGGAAGGCTTTGGACAAATTTGGGCTTTTCTTCAAATGGAGGGAGTGGGAGGGGGAAGGTAGGTCACTCTCAGGAGCACCAATAATCCTGTACCAGCCTCTGAGTTAAGAGGTGAGGACACAAAGGTGGGTGTGATGGGGGGATATACGCAAAGAGGCCAAAGCCTTCCCCCCACCCAGCCCCTTTCTGCACCTGGACTATGTGGTGTTGATGGGGTGAGCCTCGAACCGAGGGAGCTGGACAGGCTGGCTGGATTCCTACAGGAAGGGACCTAAAGTGCCGGCCTAAGAGATAGCAAAGATCCAGAAGGGGAGAGGCTGTAGTTGAAGCAAGCGCGGCAAGACCCGAACAAGCTGGCTTCTCCGTGAGAGCTTAGAGAGGGAGGAGAAAGATTTGGGGGACAAGGGCCATGGGGGTGAGAGATTGCAAATGTATGTCCCAAACAGGCATGTCGTGTTGTACGTGGGATTTTCTCTTCACCAGTATTTGCCAGACTTAGACCGGATATAAATTGCTTTTCAGTTTTTGGTTGTTAGCCTGGCGTTTCAGTGAATCTGTCTCCCCGAGGGGGCCGGCCTCAAGACCAGACCCCATCTCTTTCCTCAAGGAGCCCACGGCCTAGTGAGGCGGACAGACACGTTCAGCAGTAGCTTCAGAGCAGCGTGGCAAGGCCGCGACAGAGGTATCTGCAGGGGAGGGCGAGGTATCTGGGGAAAGCAGCGGAGGGGACTTAGGGAGAGTCTGTTTCAAGGCAGGAGAGCTGAGTTGGAGGCAGCTGTGGAAACCTGAGGTGACGTGGTATGGGCTTTGTACTTTATCCTCAGCCAGTGGGAACAACTCTGGGTTTCCTGCTGGAGCGGGAAGCTTGGTGAGTCCTTGATTGATGAGTGAGTGTACAGACTCTGAAACTTTACTTAGATTTAAATCCAGGCCCTACCCTTTACTAGCTGCATAACTTTGGACATAATCTCTTTACATCTCATCTATAAAACTGGAAGTGAGAAGAGTAACTCCTCCACTGGGTTGTCTTAAGGACTGAATTGATACATGTCAAGCATTTTGAAGTATACTTGGCACACAGGAAGCACTCAATCAATCTTTTTATATATGACAATTGCAAACCTCTTAAACCATAAACTCTTTTGTGAATTTTAGTTTATTTAACCCAGGGCTTTGGGACTTTCCCAGTGTGTAAATTTATTGCTTTATAGCTTTAAGAAGTCAATGTCTTTTGTGCAAAGCATTTTGTTAGGCAGGGAAACAAGATCAGTCTCTGGGTGGTAGTTTCAGGCCCGCAATTGAAATTTCTGCCATTACCATAGGGGGTAAATAGCTGGGCCTCTGCCTTCATTATTTTTGCGATAAGCAAATGTTTCTCCTCTAGTCCTGATCTTTGTTCCTGACACCCCTTGCTGGTACAAAGCCCGAGTCTACACTGAACTCCTTCTTTCATGTAACCGGGATTGTTCTAGGGTTCCTACAGTGAGCAAGGCCCTGCCCCCACCCTCACTGAGCTCACTACTTAAGAGCCAAGTCGGGGAGATGAGTAAACACACAGTCAGACAAAGTGCTGAGAGAGGACGCTACAGAGGCAAGCAGGGGACATGTGCCCACGTATCTTTATAGACCATGGTGGCCTAAAGTGCCACAGTATATATTTTAGACATCTTATAGATTCCTCAAAAAAAAAAAAAAAAGGAAGAAATTTAAAATGAAAATTTAAACTTGGTTTTCTTTGCTTCCAGTGACCTTGAGAAAACACTGGGTATAACTGGGACAGAATATTTACCGGGCCCTTCCTGCCTGGCACTGCCCTGCCCTGAGAAAAGTGCTTGTCATAGCCATATGGCTGTCCTGCAGACAGGAACTGCCCCCAGGGGCAAAGAGATGCAGGTGAATTAACAATGCCAGAGGGCAGTAGGGAGCAATGGGGTGGGGCATAGAGAGAGAGAGAGAAGAGGCAACCAGAGGAGGCTGCTGCAGAAATGTGGGCCATCTAGGTTTCCCCTTTTCCTTATAGCTCCATCTATTCTTCTAAAAACAATTTCCCAAGCTCTCCCTAAGGGCTAGGACAACAGGCCCAACAAGACGGTGACAGCACCCCCAGGACCAGCCCTCAGTCTCTAGGTGTGTGAGGCTGATCTCCATCCTCAGCGTGGCCCCCACAGCAGCCTAACGACTCAGTGTTTGTTGACTTGAACTTGACTTCTGTTGATGACATTTTAACTCCCCCAAGTTCTGGC
Source organism: Daubentonia madagascariensis (assembly GCA_023783475.1). Classification (NCBI taxonomy): domain Eukaryota; kingdom Metazoa; phylum Chordata; class Mammalia; order Primates; family Daubentoniidae; genus Daubentonia; species Daubentonia madagascariensis. The sequence goes on from JAKFHU010001990.1 coordinate 9,090,648, forward strand.
TAATTATCCTCTAAATCCTTCGGTGGGAGGAGGCAGTTTTTATTTGTTTGTTTTTTAACCATCAATGACCAGTTTGTCTCTAATTAATATTTCAGTTGCTTCTGGGGTTCATCCAGTCACAGAGCAGAGATATGGTCCAGTCTTTGGCACTATGGGGCTGGCTCATTTTTTACCGTATCTCTTTACCCTCAAGTTCTTGCTTAGCTGTGTTAAGCATTATTCTCAGGCTCTATACCATGGGAACCAGGATTGGCTGTTGAAAATCTCAGTAATTTACAACCTGAGTTGGAGTCCTAACTCCATTGCCTACTAACTGGTAACCTTGAGAAAAATTTAAAAGTCTGTGCCTCTGGCTGGGCGTGGTGGCTCACGCCTGTAATCCTAGCACTCTGGGAGGCCGAGGTGGGAGGATCGCTTGAGCCCAGGAGTTTGAGGTTGCTATGAGCTAGGCTGACGCCACAGCACTCTAGCCCAGGTGACAGAGAGAGACTCTGTCTCAAAAAAAAAAAATTCTGTACCTCCCTATACCTTTCAGAAAACTAGAAATATCTACCCAAGATATCAAGGTACATGCTGTGTACACAAGATATATAAAAACACATGTCCACACAAATACATCTATACAAATATTTGTAGCAGCATTATTCACAATAACCAAAAAGCAGAAACAACCCAAATGTCCATCAACTGGTGAAAAGATAAACAAAATGTGGTACAACAGAAACTATTCATCAATAAAAAGGAACAAAGTACTGATATATGCTACAACACTGATGAAGCTAGAAAATATTATGCTAAAGAAGCCAATCACAAAAGGCCACATATTATATGATTCCATTTGTATGAAATGTCCAGTAAAGGCAAACGAAAGAGACAGAAAGTAGATTAGTGGTTGCCTGGGGCTGGGGGGTAAAAATGGGGAATGACTATAAATGGGCACAAGGTTTCTTTTTAGGGTGACAGAGATGTTCTAAAATTAGATTGTGATAATGGTTATACAACTCTGCAAATATACTAAAGTTCATTGAATTGTACACTTAAAGCAAGTGAATTTTATGTTCTATAAATCATATCTCAATAAAGCTATTCTAAAAAAAATTAACCTGGCACAGGTGCTCAACAAACCTTAGACATTATTGTTACATAAAGTCTCTCTCAAGCACATAAAAAGAAAAAAAATTATACTTAAAATTTCATTTTAAAGTTCTATCATTTTTGAATGTCTGTAAGAAGTGATTATAAACAACACATATTCTAACAAGGATAGCAGCCCACTAGCAATAAATGTCAATCTCTCCAAACAACCAGTGCCCCTTTTCATTTGCCAAAAATACTTCTGTTTTATTAGGAGGTCCAATTGATGCATCTTCAGACTAGATGAAACCATCACCCCTTTAGAAGCAACATGTACAATAATAACACCTTCCATTTTTGAGTATCTGTTATGTGCCTGACAGTAGACACTTTTTGGATACTAACCCAATCACACTATCATTTCTTCACAATGCCTGATTTAAATCATCATTTTAATCTTTACTCCATTCATTCAATAAATCTTTACTGAGCATCTACTATATATGTCAAAAACTCTGCTCACTGGGGCTATACAGATGAGTAAGATAAAATCCATACCCTCAAGGGTCTCAGGATATAGCAAGGGAGAAATAAAATTATAAAACAATTATTTATGCCATAGGTGAAAATGCCATAGGAAGGAGCTATTAAATATCTTCCTGGGTCAGGGACGGCTTACAGAGGAGGTGGCACTGGGGCATGACAAGCAGACAAAATGAGGGCAAGAAAGAAGGCACTTCAGCCATGCAAAGGTGTGGAATGATAAATCAACAGGTATCTTCAAACAAGACCAAGTAGCTAATGTGGCTGTTTAGTACAAAAAGCAGTGAGAGATTCTATTGGAGGCAGATGAGGAACATATCATAGAGAATTTAATGTCCTCCTAAGAAACTTGGACATTATTAACAGTCAAGATTTTAAAGCAGGCTGGCATCCAAAGGCAACCCCAGAATTTTCATGTGAGGACCTTTGGGGAAATAGTCAAGGACTTGCCTTGAAGCTGAAATTTGAGAGGCAGAACACTGTTTTCATTAGATTGTATGTTTACTTGCCCCCAAACATCTCCTTGTCACCTCTACTCCTACTATCTTGATCAAAATTTTAAAAAGACCACCTGGCAAGTAATTTTAAAAAGAATTTTTAAAATTTTGATTATTCATTCCACTGGCCAAGTGAGTTTTTTGGGCTAATAGTATGTAACAGAAGTGACAGTGTGCCCGTTCCATTCATAAGCTTGAAGAACCATTGCAAGGTCCAACTCTGCGTCTTTTCCCTCTTCCATTAGGAGAGCATATCCAATATTTATGACTCTTTCAGTCAGGATTCTAAAATGAAGACTCATGGAGTATACAGCACCTGCAGACAGGAGCTGAACGGCCACCAATATGGGACCAACCTAGAACAAAAGAAAGAGATAAACCTGTGTTGTTTTTTAGCTACAAGATTTTGGGTGTCGTTCGTTACTGCAGTATAACCCAGCAAAAGCTGACCGATAGAGCCTCTCAGCTATTGATGAAAGAAGTAAGGCTAGGAAGGAAATAGAAGAGCTACAAATAAATGTTGTACTTTTTAAAAGTTATGACATTTTCAAAAATATCCTCTTTATGAATACCAAGAAGATATAGAATAAAGTTGTAGGCTTATTATAACCCTGTAGATTATTTGAATACAAGTTATCAGGAGGGTTTAAGGAATATCCATCTTGGTGATAGCTCTGGCTATGCCATTCTTCCTGAGAACTTAAACAAGTTCTTAAACAAGTCATTTAAACTATGACTTAAGGAAGTCACAGCTCCTCTACCATTAACATAAATGGGAAGTACTAAGTGCTTTATGAGGTTTTGCAGTGATGTGCTGGATCTGGCTTGTATCAGCTTGTGAGAGCTGACTGTTAAATTTTCAAGAATTTTGGGAAGCAATTGTTAAACACAGTTATCATTAAAAATTGAATTACATAAAGTTACAATTAAATTATATTAAAAACAAAGGTAAATGCAGGCAACCCTTGCTTTACATGGTTCCAATATGCACAAATTTCAGTTACCACAGTTTAGTTAGATAATACCAGTCTGCCAACAACACAGTTCAAATTTTAGTCACCATAGTACATTAACTGCAAGTGATTACATAAAGCACAAGGTTCACTGCTAGCAATTTGGTCCACAAATCACTATGCAAGTAATAGATGTGCTTATGATCAGTGACCAATCACATTACTTCTTTCAAAGACTGCCAGTGATTGATTACTGCTCATCTGTCATTCAGTTCATACAGACAGCAAAGCATGTGGTTGTGTTTACCTTCTTGTCTTCCAGTGACAAACCCACATGACATTTTACAAAAATTGATATAATCAAAACAGGAAATTGACCGACAAAGATGAAAGTGCAGCAAAGAAATGAAAAGTAATAATGCTAGCAGTAAAATTTGACTTAAACATAAATGGAGTTATAGAAAAAATAGCTCATTGTGGGAATGTTGACACCCTGCTGTTCTAGAAATGGTACAGATGCAGCCAGAGGAACTTGGGGAAGGCAAACTTATCAACATAAATGAGCAAAGTGCTTCTGACAAAAAGGATGAAGATATCCCAGAGAGGAAGCAATGCTGAAAAAAGATTCACGTTAGAGGAATTCCCAGAGATATTTCATGACATTCAAAGAACAAAGGATAAAATGCTGGAAGCCGATCCAAACTTAGAAAGGAGTATGACAATTTGCCAAGATATAGAAAAGATGAATCCTAAGTTATACGATGAGAAGACTGCAAGCATCATTTAAACTACTGAAAAGTTTTTTACAAAGAAATAAAAGTTTAATTCTCAATGTTTCTAATGTTTTAAATTGGTGTACTATATAAATATTGGCTTTACTATTTTTTATTTCCGTATACATTTATAACCAACAGTAAGAGACTTTGTAATGCTTTAACAAAAGATGTTAGGCCGGCATGGTGGCGCACGCCTGTAAGTCTAACACTTTGGGAGGCTGAGGTGGGAGGATTGCTTGAGGCCAGGAGTTCTAGACCAGCCTGAGCAAGAGCGAGATCCTGTCTCTACAAAAACTACAAAAATTAGCCAGGCATGGTGACGTGTGCCTGTAGTTCCAGCTACTTGGGAGGCTGAGGCAGGAGGTTCCCTTGAGCCCAGGAGTTTGAGGTTGCACTAAGCTATGCTGACAGTACTGCACTCTAGCCGGAGCTACAGAGCGAGACCCTGTCTCAAAAAACAAACAAAAAATGTTAAAGGTCATGGAACAATTGTAATTTTCCCCATTGATTAACATCACTTTGCACGGTTTCAGCATGCACAGTCATTTTTATTGTTCCACACTACTGTCCAAAGTGAGGACTGCTTGTACTCAGCACTTGTCACTTTCTAATTATTTTATTATTATCTGTGCTTTTGAAGTTACTTATGTCTATTGTATCTATACATAATGGTGTACATCTTTTTTCAACTCTATGTTCAGTGACATCATGTAGGTAGCTTCCTTGGTGGAAGCATTTACACTATGGAAATTGGCAAACACTATAAATCAGGGCTTGATTTACTATTTTGTTGATTGTCTAGACTTAAGAAAGTGATGGAGAAAATGTTAATGTGGATTAAATTTAAAAGTGCATCATATCTCTAGCCGTACATTATGAATAGCAAAAAAAAATGAGGGAAGGAATATCCTTCCAGTATTTGAAAACTATCATCAGATTAAGCAAAGAATTCACCCATGTTATTAATGAACAAGTGAAGTTCCAACATATGTCTTTGTTGTTTCACTTTAGTCTTAAATGTAAAAGAAAATAACAGTGACCATTCATGTCAGAACTATCTACACTTGTTGCTCAATACCATGAGCAACTTCTTTGCTAAATCAGATAGTAATGAAGCATTTATTCCTAGCCTGACTTTGTCAAATCATGGTTAAATGATAACCCTAGGTTGGCTATAGATACAAGACTTTGGCAAAACTCAATGAAAGTATTCTATGAGAACCAATTTGGCCACAAGGAATTTATAATAAAAAGTACTGTATACTTTATTTTCATTTATAAAGTATGTGCTACCATTCTTTATATTAATATCATTTATATCAAACTTATGTAAATACATATGCATATCCACCCTCACGCCCCTTCCCATGCTCCATTTACCAGCTGCGAAACATTTACCAGCCCTGGACTTAGAATGTAGTTAGGTAGAACGTCCACAAGCTTTAGAGTCCAACAGGGACTTGAATTTCAGCCCTGCTTCTTTCTGTGTTATCTTAAGTAAACTACTGAGCCTCTCTAGGCCTTTTCCTTCTTCTGCAAAATAAAAAAAAAAATAAAAAATAAAATAAAGAAGGACTTGGCACAAGAAGGGGTTGTTGTAAGAATAAGCTACATAAAAGGCTCTGGTACAATCTAGGTGTTGAGTGACTGTTACTCTTTTCCTCTTACCTATTCCCTCTGCTTCCAGCTGCCAAATCCTGTAAGTTTTATTTCTTTTGCTGGAGATAAAATGATCTACACATTTCTGGACTACATGGCAGGTCTACGTGGCAGTGGAGGAACGGATGGATGAATGGATGTCTTCCTTTGATTCCATGATAAACCAGTCTAAGTAGTAATTTAAGAATTTACCAAGGCTTGAAATCTTTTATGTTTTAAAAATCTATTTACAAAAATTAGAAACTCCTCACACTGTGGTATCAACGTCCATGGGACAGAGCCTGTACTGCCCCTATTTCAGCTTTATTTGTTGTTTTCTTTAGAGTTATAGGACCAAACTTGAAAGATTATGCAATGGTCCCCAACCTTTTTGGCACCAGGGACCGGTTTCATGGAAGACAATTTTTCCACGGACACGGGGTGGGGGGGCGCGGAGCGAGGCGGAGCTCAGGCGGTGATGCGAGCGATGGGGAGTGGCTGTAAATACAAATGAAGCATCGCTGGCTCCCCCGCCGCTCACCTCCTGCTGTGCACCCCCTCCCTAAGTTCCATGGAGGACAATTTTTCCACGGACGGGGTGGGGGCGTGGTGGGGGGAGCTCTCCAGCCCGTTAACAGGCCCCGGACCGCTATGGGTCCGCGCCGGGGGTGGGGTGGGGGTGTTGGGGACCGCGGTATTAGAGAACTCTTCCTCCCCCTGCTGGCCATAATACAACATAGCAATACTGTATTGAACGGAATTACCAAATGTCAAAAGTGGAAGGAAACTCAGGATAACTATTCCAGCAAACCAGCTACTCACAGACCAACTCTGGACTGCAAACAACTTGTGTTTGGTGTACACCATATTTAAAATAAAAATTTTTTAAAGCCTTTGAACTAGTTGCCAACATCTCACTGGCATCCCTATTTGTTTTCTCAAAAAACTAGACGTTAGTACATGTTGGGTCTGCCATCCTACCTGCGTTTCCTGACTCCCTTGGATGGGGCCTTTTTACTCTCCACTGAACCACTGTGCACACTCAGTCTGCCTCATTTACTTATGTCGCCTGCCCAGCCCTTGCTGGTTTTGATTTGCCACCCCAAGCTTTCTCAATTTACCAAAGAGTAAAATGAAATCCAAACTTGTTCCAAATCATACTACCTAATTAGTAGCAAAGCAAATAATAAAATTTGGGCCTCCTAAATTCCATTCTACAGATATTTATTGATTTCATTCATTCATTTATTTAACAAATGTTTTAGTGCCAACTATGGCCGGGCACATAGCAAGTGTCAAAGATAAAGAGTCTACAAGATAAAAATGGTCTTTGCATTCAGAGTTTATAATTAATGGGGAGAGCAGAAGGGCAATTATTAACACAAGAAATATGATTGAAGTGATGACAGAAGGGGAAAGGGACCTACAGTGATGCTGCGGTACAGTTCCTGCTCTCACCTCAGCACCTGGCTCATCATCATTGTGAGTATAAATATTACTAAGATTTGCTAAATAATGCCTTCAAACCCTAGAGCCCACATTTATTCACCATTCACTGGGCACAAGTGCTCAATGTTGGGAAAGCAGCAGTAAATGCTGTGTTTATTAGATTATTTCTTCCAAGCACGTCCTTTAAAATAGTCACTCACCCTTTTCCCTGTTCATCCTTCCTGCTTTTGGAATTACCATGTGCAGTCAATGTGCTAGGCTAAGAGGGAGTCAAAAGTCAGTGATATTCACAGCAGTGTGCAATTGTTGCTGGGCAAGGGACAGCTCTCTGCAAAAATAGGAATCAGGTGTGAGCTTGAGTAACCAGGATACGGGATCGAAGCCAAACTAAGGGAAGAGTCGAAACTAATTGTGGTCATCAACACCTATGACACCATAATTGAACAGTAAGTACAAGAAAATGGAATTACTTTTGTATCTGATTCATAAAAATTGCTCAAACTGGGTCCTTTGAAACCTGGGCTCTTTGGAGAAATGGCTGATTCCAGATCTGAGATAGCAAAGGTACAAGGTGAGCCTAAGACACCTTTTGGGGCCAGAAAGCAAGGAAACATTCAGAGACTAATGTGGTCATGTCAAAAGGATTCAGAAGTCTTGGAGATAATTGGTAATTTTAAACTCACTGAATAAAGCAAAATCCACGAATCCACAGTGATGACAGACAGAGAGAGAGAAAGAGAACAGAGAGAGAGAGAGCGTGCGTGACACACACAGGGAGAAAGGCAGAAATGAATGATGCCGGGTCATGAATGTAGAAGGAATGATAAAATTGAAAATCATCACTTTGCAACCCCCCAGTGTAATAATTGATTCAGACAACAATCATTAATGGATGATAAAAACAGTGAGTAGTCCATCTGGGCATGGTGGCCCATGCCTTTAATCCCAGCACTTTGGGAGGCCCAGGTAGGATAGCTTGAGCCCAGGAATTCAGGGTTGACGTGAGCTATGATCGGGCCACTGCACTCCAGCCTGGGTGTCAGAGCAAGATCCTGTCTCAAAAAGAAAAAAAAAAACCAAAAATGAGTAAAATGTTGTTGATACTGTCAAAGTAGCACCCCACAGGTGACAATGTCAAGATTTGCTAGTCACCTCTTCAACCAAGTATCATCACTGACAGTGGACAACCTGCCATTAATGTGCCTCCTGCCTTGATGCAATGAGGACACCACTGTAATTATCCTTACACATGAACAAACACTGAATCTAATCAAGGCATTAGACCCAGCTTTACTTTACAGAAAATACAGAGATGAGCCAATTAGCACAACAAAACAATCAGACAAATCCAGAATGTACAATATTCTAGCCTGAACATTTCAAAAACGGCATTAAGAATAAAATGATGAGCAGACTGTTCTGATTTTAAAGTAGTCAGAGACATGCCATAAGCAAACGCAATGTGTAAATTTTGATTGGCTCCTGGAGTGAGGGGAAAATCACTACAAAAGACATTCTTGAAACGATTGGGAAAATTTGACTATGGACTGAAAATTAGATAAATATTACAGAATTGTTAATTTTGCTATATGTTATAAGCTTGCACGGTTAGCTGAGAATGTCGTCATTCTTACAGATGCATGCTTAAGTATTTTGGGGCAAAGTATGATTACCCACAAATGGCTCAATTAAAAAATTACATTTAAATATATAAAGTTAACGAGGCAAATGTGAACTGGTGAATCTAGGTGAAGGTTATATTTGCATTCATTGTACTATTCTTTTTCTTGTTTGTATTTTTTAATAAAAAATTAGTTAAAAATATAGAGATTCCACATAAGAAAAAGTGAGTTATTTGGATTCTCCAGTCACTGAGGAAACAAACACTTACTAAATAAAGCTGATCACTTTAAAATTTTACATTTTGACATTCAAATGCTTCTGAAGTTTGTAAAACATGCAAAATGCTTGTAACAAATTGAAGTAGAAAATATCAGTATCTAAAATTGTTTACCTGTATATTATTTTAACTATCTGAAAACTCACATTTTTACAAGTTTTTAAAAATCTGTTTCTCTGAATTTCCCAAGCATACTGTAATCATGTATTACATTTATGATGGAATAATATGAAACATTAACATCTTATTTTTCTACTTCGAATAACCATATTTCTAATTAGGTGTAAGTATAGGTTCTCAATCAGATAAAATAATGCCATTAAAATAAATGGTTGACAAAAATTAACAGCAAATGGGCCACAGACCTAATAAAAGCTAAAACTATATAACTTCTAGAAGAAAACACAGGACAAAGTCTTTGCACTTTGCAATAGGCAAAAATGTCTTAGGACACAAAAAGCACAAATCATAAAAGAAAACATTGATAAGTTGTACTGTAACAAAATACAAAACTTTTGCTCTTTCCTAATACCCTGTTAAGAAAAAGATAAGTCACAGACTGGGAAAAAATATTGGTAATACAAATCGTTTCACAAAATACTGGTATTCATCCATCTCTCACCTGGACAACTTCAATAATCTCCTACCTTTATTTGTTTAGTCTTTCTCCCCCACAATAAGGTTAAGATCTGTAAGAGCAAGAGGACCTCTGTTTTGTCTACTGATATATGCCAACACATAGCGCTTGGGACATAGTAGATGCTTCAAAAGTATTTTTGTATGACTCACGACATACCTACTATAGGCCAGGCACTGTGCTGAGTAGTTTCTGGCCAATGGTTTAAATGTGTTGCTCAAAGCCTTTTTTCATCCTATTACCTTTCTTTAGAAAAAAATGTTTTATATCCCTAGATTGATTTAAATAGCTAAATACTTCTTAGTATTTTCAAGAGGCCAGTTTACTTTCAAGTTAATTGCAAAATCTGGATTTCAACTGTATGTAGAATCAGTGCTTTGGCCTAAATAAATATGTTCATATTTTAAACTCACCCCTACTAGAAGGACTAAAACAAATGAAAAAATATAATGTGTTAGTGAGGATATAAGGCAACAGAACTCTCATACACTGCTGGTAAGTGTAAACTAATTTAACTACTTTAGAATACTATTTGGCATTATCTGATAAAGTAAAACATACACCCTATAACCTAGTAATTCCATACTTACATACATACCCAAAGGAAATGCATTCATATGTTCACCAAAAGATATGGACAAAACACTCATGGCAGCACTATTCATAATAGCCAAAAAGTGGAAACTATTCAAATGTCCATCAACAAAATAAGTTGTTATATATACACACAAAGGAATACTATACAGTAATGAGTATAAATGAACTACACACATCGATGTATCTTAAAAATAAAATGTTTAACAAAAAAAGCCAGACACCAAAGAGTACATATGTTATATTTCAACTAAAAGTTTACAGAAAGAGAGAAGGAGAAAGGGAGAGAGGGAGATTGGAGTGTTTCCCTAAATACTTTGCTACTGATGTTCCTCTAAGTTAGACCCTTGAAATATGAGGTGGTGGTATTTGAAGACATAACTTAAATTGGCCTACTACAATCACATTATTTTGAAGTCTCATGTTTTATATCTTAAAAATCCATGTGAATGCCCTACTCTTCATCCATGTATACTGAACAGAAATATTTCCCTCGAAAATATTTGAGAAAACTTAATATTCAAAGAAAATGGGCCGTGGTCACGCTGTGGTTACAAGTACTTCTGGCACACTGCCTCAGACTTCAGTTAAAAAAGAACTGGTAGAAAGTATATTAGTTATGGTTAGATAGCCTAGTTCATTATCTCAGATTCAAACTCATTAGCAGTGTGACTTTGGGCAAGTTCCCTAAATATTTGCTCCTATGCTCTCATTCATATAACAAAGACAATACCTATCTCACAAAGTAGCATTGACAGTTAAATAAGATGATGTAAGTTAAGTACTCAATATCATTAACCTCTCCCTTCCCTACCCCATAAAGCAGTACTGAGGTGGAAAAAAAGTCAACAAGTTGTTTGCGGCAATATATATATTTTAATTCAAAGTGAATTGACAGTAATACACCATAAACTCTTATTTTGACACTCACCAAAATAGTCACCTGGAAAACCCGCTTTTTGTGACAAAGTACAGAAGGCTTGGTCACATTGAAATCACTGAGAACTAGAGAGAAATACTATCGCAAACCGTAATAGACATTACATCCATAAAAGTTTTCCCAGTCCTTATTGTAATATTGCACAGTGCAATTGCTACATGGCAAACTAGTGTAGCATAGAAGTAAAAGCAAAAACAAACAAACCAAAGAAAGAAAGCCACAAGTCTAAAGTTAACAGTTCAAACTTAGTAATCAAATCTATATCATTGGGTTCATTAAAACAAATCTTCCTACACCTTGCAGTGTATGATTTAACTTTTACTTAACACAAACCAAGTTTAAAATTAGCAGTAGAGATTTAAAAAGTGAAAACATTTTGCTAATACAGTAACATATTTAATTAACCACCCTGAAAGAAAAAAAACCAACTAAATATCAGAATATTTGATAAAAAATAATTTGTAAATTAAAATAGTATGCAAATATGCAACTTAGAAATCATGCAGTGTTTTATTTAAGAAAGCATTAAAACCAAAGAAAACTGATAAAAATAGTTTTAAAAGGATATAAATCCAGATTCTTTCATCAATATGCTAAATGTAGAATTCAGCAAAATTTTGAAATTTTTAATTTTTAAATGCATTTAGAAGCCCATGATTGCATTTAATTAAGAGCAGTATACTTAACCAGAATAAGCCTTTATCAAATATTACTACTGTATTATGAAAATGTTGAAGTTTACTATTTACTGTCAATTTAACAAGACTACTTTAAGTCTTGGAACTTAAAGACAGAAAATATGACACTCAGGGTAGTAAACACGGCCCTGAACAAAAAAGAAAACTGCGCCAGTTTTGTACCTGTTGTGATACAATCAATCCTTTGCACTTGGTGTTTCTGAAACATCTGTTGCCAGCACTGATTCTTTCCAAGAAGTGAACAGATACCAGTAATCTGCTGGACTGTATAAATAAAATTAGAAGGCTTGTGGAGGGCAGCAAATTTACTTAAATAGTGACTCCATAAATTTGTCATCTGTAAATAATCTTTTAAATTAATCTTAGGCTACTCCTTTTTTATGCGTATTATATATATATATTTCTATTTATATAAAATGCATAGAATTGAGTACTAAAAACACTGAAACTTGTGGGGAAAATTAAGTCCTTCATTTTCAGTGTGACTAAAAATGTACTGCTGGTTTTTATTTTATGATCTAATACTGTAATTTTTAAAATCAATTTCAGGCACATTTATTTCACTGATGATTATTAAATAAAACACTGCTTGTGTTAATGGAGTAAAGAAAAGCTTATCCATTATTAGCTTATTGTCAACGCTGTACTAGAGCTGTACTAGTGGTATACAATTCATTTATCAAAGAAATGCTGTAAATCCAAAACATCTGGAGAGTTTTATACTCAAATGCTTTGTACTGTTTATTCCAGTAAATGCTGTAAGATTATATTCCAGATTTTTAAGGAAAAAAAGTTAAGTCAAGCCTGCAAGATACAGCTTTCTCAAGTGTCTACAATGCCAGTATGAAAATAAAAAATTAAGTTACATTGATACATCCAAGATCTTTTATATGCAGTGATGAGCACAAACATTAATAGAGATAAAATACTGATGCAAATAACACACCCCAAAATAACATATGCAATTATTTCCCATCATTTACATTACAGTAGTTACAATGACACTCCAAACAGAAAAGTAAAGTAAAAAATCAAAACCCCAATTTCTATTTCATGTAATTAGACTTATACAGAAATTAGAAGGCTAAATAACAACTAGTTAATCACCTAATTTCACAGCTATCTGAAGTGGCAATCGTTATATAGCAGCTTATCTATGATACATTCAAGATAAATGATACAATTTATTACTTGCCTGTAAGCTAAACACAGCCTCAGTTTAATACCTTTCCTTAAATTCCACCTCTACACTACAATATACTTGAGGTCTATGCAAAAAGTATAGGAAATGGATGATTAAGTCTTTGGTGCTGTAAAAGCAACTTCATTTAAACATAACTACCACCATCACCCCCCCAGCCCCCACAAAGGAAAAAAAAAAAAGGAAGGGAAAAACCCAAGACACACTTCCTAGGAAAAACAAGCATGTAATTTCTGTCCCTGACGGAATGTATTAAATAAGCAAACATCACCAACAAGCAAAACAAGTACTGCAATGTAAAAATACTTAAAAAAAAAAAAAAACCCTCTCACATGCATAAATGAAAAATTGCACACAAAGAACTCACATCTTTTCAAGCTTCAATAGTAAATATTCTCCTACTATTTATTAAATACTGCATGGTTTGCCCAAGCTAAGATAAAACCACATCATGAATCATAAGCATTTTGCATTTTCTTTCATTATCTACCCAAAGTCATGCCTACTGCACCTCTAAACATTTTAAGTCCAATTATACAGCAAACACTCTCAAAATAAACTTAAGATTGTATTGCAGTTTCACTTAATAGTATATAAAATGCTGTGCTGTGACAGTTATCAACTATCCATTAGATACTGAATCAATTTTTCTTAAGCACTACTAACTGCTTGCTTTTCTTGAAGCTAGATCATTCTGAAAAATCAGACAGCAGAATTCAGCTATAGCAAACATGCTGCCCTCTTAATAAGGAAAAAACAGCTACTACCTGAAATCATACCACACAAAACCAAAAATGAACATTACTCTATCAAAAGAAAACTAAAGAGTAGGTCTGAATTTTAAGTGCTGCAGTCCTCAACATTTATATATAGGTAATAACATTAACAACCTCAAATATTTAAGGCACTATGTGTGGAAACGGTTTACAATGCAGCTGAGATTATTAGAACAACATTTAAGAGCAAAGTCTAGGCAACATTTTGCCCATGCAAAAGACACATGCAAATGGAAAGAACAATAGCTCAATTTCTTAGGTAAGTGACCCAACATTTATACACTAAGACACAGATAATACAATTCACTTGTATGCTGTAATTTTGACATATGTGCATCTGTTGCTCTAAGTCTGTACACAGAATGGCTTCCCAAATGTGGACGTGTCTTGCACTAGTTAGAAGGCAATTTATAAAAAATAGCAGGAGCAAAACTGGACTTCTGCTCCCATAAGTCACCTGTCTAGAGTTACTACATAAGAAGATAACATGACCAAAGACAAGTTATACCAAATGTGCAAAACACATCAAAAGTGAGTTTTTTTTAAAGCTCAAAGTTGTTTAAATTGCACCCAAGTCTACATGATTCAAAAATAATTTTCTTGTGCCATGGCTAATATTTATTAAATACCATGTTTTATTTTTAATCAAATGTTTGTATCATTGAGCTTCCTCAATATACTGTTTTTGAGTTTTCACATATATGGATACTGGCTGAGTTTTGTTGGACTCAATGGAAATCCAGTATATGCAGGTGATGCTGCAATGTAAGAATGTGGTGGGAAGATTGGTTTATACTGAGTCTGATGAATGGTTGGGGATGGTAACAGACGGGGATTTATGCCCACTGGGACTTGGTGAACTATGCCACTAGGATGGGAGATATTATAAGTTGGATGCTGTAACACAGGTCTTGAGGTACATGGAGAGGCTAAGAGGTGGGCCACTGGTGCAGCACTACTCAGGGTAGCTGATGATGGGTATGGAAGTAGAGTAGGCTGTCCTCCGAGGTGTGTACTTCCAGCCAGATGGGCATGCACTGCTGTGTGATTGGGACTTCCATGAGAAAGAGTGAATGGATTACTGGTAACACTAGTAGGGATATAAGCTTGCTGTCTTCGATGTCCAAAGTTTCCATTCCACTCTTGATGCCCAGATCCAAAGTGCTGAACCTATCCACAAAGAAAAAAAAGACTGAATGACATATTTTATAAGATAACAGGAAAGGAAGAAAGAGAAATTACAATATATTCTCTGTGACTGGTAACTCATAGTGGATCTCTCAGAACTAGCTTGTGCTAGGATTAAGTAGAAGAGAGAAAAAGACAGATTTTATATATACCAGTATTAACATTATAATATTTACTCTCACATAATTATTATAATGTAAGCACTGCCATCACTGCTGCTAAGACTGCCTGTTACTACCCCATTACTCCTCACAGCTGCCATGTTTGGAGCACTAATTGTATGTAAAGCTAACACTTCACATATATAACGTTATTTACTTCCAAAATAACCCCATGATATGACTATTATTCCCATTAACTAAGGTCCAGATCAGATTTGTTGAAGAGACCTAACCAAGATAATATATATAGTATATGACAAAACCAGAATGTGAACTGAGATCTGACTACAGTACCTGTGATCTTTTCTTTCCTTCCCCAAGTGAAACACAACTACCAAGTACAGTATTGAATAGATGGAAAGTATTCAATAAGGTTAGGTGATTACTACTGCTAACAAATAAGAAAGGTAGCCATCAATCCATCAGTGTATGCTCTGATTTAAAGGGACCAAGACAACAAACACACTAAAATACTATCTAAGAGAATCTAAGAACTTAATCTTTCTGAAGAAGAATACAAGTTTTATGGATCATTTGCTTAATTATCCTATCATTAGGCCAGTTACGCTTTAATCACTTGGGATAATGAGAAGGGAATAATTTATTAAAGACTATATACAGTTTCAGAATCTTTTTTCCCCTAAGTGAAAAACAACTGCTAAATTTGAATCCCAAAGACTCTTACAAATTCACAAATAAACATACCTGGCTGAAGTTCAAATGCTGCTGCTGGAATGCTGATGTCAATTTCTGCTGACGATTACCCACTGCAGAAGGCTGGTTTAATCTTCCAGGGGCAGAGCGTCCTTTTATTAATGGCTGGCATAAAGAATCTGGCAATGAACAAAATATTAGAGAGTTGGTGCTTTTCCTTCTCTAATAAAAATTAGAAAAGTCTTTATATATTTTATAAAATAGTAATTTGAGAACCTTAAAATTAAATAAAAAGAAAAGAGAGCTCTAGTTTCCAAGCATTGGATGATATTAGAAGGGATTTCTTCTGTACAATAGATATGGCAGGGTCAAGCTGGAAATTCAGAGATGACTTTTGGCGATCCTGTTCTCTAATGTTCCTAAATTAAGACCCTTTAAAGGACAATCAGGGAAATAGGACTCACTTTACCTGTGTTTGCCATATGCTCATCGGCATTTAATCCATTTTCTAGTCCCACTGGTGGCACCACAACAGTACAAACAGCTGGCTTGGTTTCTGTGTCAGCAGAGGTTACCAGTTCTGTGTTTTGATGGGTGTTCTCCACAAAAGTGCTCTCTGCAAATGGACTGTCATGCCCTGAAGAGTCTGATGTTGGAGAGCCATCCACAGTATCACAACCACTTTCTTGCTCTTCATCTGACATACTACAAGAAAGCATTTATGAATATTTTTTCCAAGATTAAATCTAATGGCAAGTAATACCCAGGCTCCAGCAAACTGATGAGAATCTTACTCAGTTATTTTATATATAATTATACCTTTCTCCTTGTCCAACAGCATTTTTTCATAAAATTTCCAGACTTTCAAAATTAATTCTCTATTCAGACTGCTAAACCTAACTCTGTCCCATTTCAGGAATGTCCTTTCGGCATTTAATTTTTTTCTCCTTTCCCTTCCTGCCTGATCTTTAGTAGCAGTTCATAAAATAATTCTTTATAAATTCAAGATAATTTCACCAAGATATGACAAAAGAAACACTGTTCTGGATAACTTAAATGAAATGTACAAACAGGGCTGGTGCAGTGGCTCACGCCTATAATCCCAACACTTTGGGAGACTAAGCCCAGGAGTTCAAGGCTACAGTGAGCTGTGATTGCCACTGTACCCAGCTTGGGTGACAGAGTGAGACTCTGTCTTAAAAAAAAAAAACAAAAAGAGAAGAGAAAGAAAAGAAAGGAAGGAAGGAAGAGAGGGAGGGAGGGAGGGAGGGAAAAGAACAGAACATATAAGCATGTGACTTGGATATTTCAGATTAAATTTTAATGTTAAGATATATGCCTTTCATGGTAATTTGGGTCCTTTTAACTAACCAGTTATCTGAAAGGTCTTCCCCACTTCTCTGAAGGCCTAGCCAGAGTCCTTTATTTCTCCTCTCTTCCTGACACTCTTACGACCTGACAATCTCCCCTTCCTTGGGATTTCTACAGCATTTACTGTCTGTTTTAATCACTCATTTCATACTTAACAATTTGAAGCATCTCTTTTTATATGTACTTTTAATTTTTATTTATATATCTTAGATATATATCTCTATACATATTTTATATATGAGTATATATTTATGTATATGTATGTATGTATCAACTTCCAAACTATATTATAAGCAACCTATAAGAAGAGGATATTATTAACACTTCTTGGCCGGGCATGGAGACACACCCCTATAATCCTAGCACTCTGGGAAGCTGAGGCAGGAGGATTGCTTGAGCTCAGGAGTTCGAGACCAGCCTGAGCAAGAGCGAGCCCCTGTCTCTACTAAAAATAGAAAAATCAGGCAGGCATTGTGGCACATGCCTGTAGTCTAGGCTACTTGGAAGGCTGAGGCAAGAGGATTGCTTGGGCCTAGGAATTTGAGGTTTCAGCAAGCTATGATGAAGCCACTGTACTCTATCCAGGGTGACAGAGTGAGACTCTGTCTCAAAAAAAAAAAAATTTCTTTGTATCTTCCACAGGGCTTTGGCTATAAGTATTCAATACTATATTTCCTAAAGAAAAAGAGAAGAAAAATGTATGAAATTAAGACTTAAAATTTTTTCAAATTTTGTTGCCACTAAAAAAGAATTTCTACACGCTGAAATCAGAGGTATTTCACGGAAATTTTTGTGGTTTCTCTCTCTCTCTTTTTTTGTTAGAGATGGGAGGTCTTGCTCTATCACCCAGGCTGGAATGCAGTGGAGTAATCGTAGCTCACTGTATCCTCAAACTCTTGGGCTCAAGTGATCCTCCCACTTCAGCCTCCTGAGTAGCTGGGACTCACTATAGGTGCACGCCACCATGCCTGGCTAATTTTTAAAAATTTTTTGTAGAGACAGGTCTCTCTATTTTGCCCACGCTGGTCTCGAACTCCTAGTCTCACGGGATCTTCCCACCTCAGTCTCCCAAAGTGCTGGGATTACAGGCATGAGCCACTGTACCTGGCCACCGATGGCTTATCTCTTAATGTATTAATACATCATGCTGATAAGGAGAAGCTCACTATTTTAGTGGCAGTACATGTCCCTGGCCAAAAGGAAGGCGAGGCAAGGAAATCTGGATGAAACCATGCAAATCAGTCACCAATGGGAGAAAAAAATCACAGTGTGTGAAACCATAAGAATTCTAGAAGAAAATGTTGGAAAAACTCTTATGGACATTGGCCTAGGCAAAGAATTTATGAAGAAGACCCCCAAAGCAATCACAGCAGCAACCAAAATAAATAAATGGGACCTGATCAAATTAAAAAGCTTCTGCACAGCCAAGGAAACTATCACTAGAGTGAACAGACAACCTACAGAATGGGAGAAAATATTTGCATGCTACACCTCTGATAAAGGGCTGATAACCAGAATCGATACAGAACTTAGGAAAATCAACAAGAAAAAATCATACAACCCCATTAAAAAATGGGCAAAGGACATGAACAGAAACTTTTCAAAGGAAGACAGAATAATGGCCAGCAAACATATAAAAAATTGCTCAACTTCTCTATCATCAGGGAAATGCAAATCAAAACCACAATGAGATATCACTTAACTCCAGTGAGATTGGCTCATATCAAAAAGTCCCCAAACAACAAATGTTGGTGGGGATGTGGACAGATGGGAACACTCATACACTGCTGGTGAGACTGCAAATTAGTACAACCTCTATGGAAAGTAATATGAAGATACCCCAAAGAACTAAAAGTACAACTACCATTTGATCCAGCAATCCCACTACGGGGTATTTACCCAAAGGAAAAAAAGACATTCTATAATAAAAACATCTGCACGCGAATGTTTATAGCAGCACAATTCACAATTGCAAAGATGTGGAAACAACCCAGGTGCCCATCAATACACGAGTGGATTTAAAAAATGTGGTATATGTATACCATAGAGTATTACTCGGCAATAAAAAACGCTGAATTAACACATCTGGTATTATCCTGGATGGAGCTAGAGCCCATTCTTCGAAGCGAAGTATCACAAGAATGGAAAAACAAGCACCACTGGTACTCACCATTAAATTGGTACTAACTGATCAATTATGTCACGCATGGCAATAATATTCACCAGGAGGTAGGCAGGTGGGAGGGGGTGGAGGGGATGGGAAAACTCTCACTGAATGGATACGGGGCACACAGTTTGGGGGATGTCCATGATTGCAGCTCTGACATGGGCAGTGCATGGGCAATATATATAAAAAAAGTATTGTATACCCATAATATTCTGAAATAAAAGGAGAAAAAACCCACAGTGGACATGCTATAGACAGTGGGCCAGTCATTATTTCATTATGCAAACAGTCCTTTTTCATTTTGCTAAAGTGTATGTCTTTATTCCAAATTGAAGTTACAATAGTAGTCTGTGGAGCTGACACTGGAAATGTGGCTTTCATTCAAAAGCCTTTTAAAAATAGATGATTCTTTAAAATTCATGTATTAGAACCTCAATTTTTCATTTCAAGCTTTTCTATAACAATAAAGAAAATGACTACTAAAAACCTGAGATTATAGAAAGTGATGCAGTTTAAAAATTGTGTTCAAGAGAGAAGTCACTATGGTAAATTGCAGGCACTTATTAATTTAACAACACAAAAAGAAATCATAAGCTTTTTAGTAGACTTAATATTTATTATATACTACTATTAAAATTCTTTTACCTATTCGGTCTCTTGCAAGGGGATGGGCTGGACTGCCCTGAGGAGCTGGTGCTCAGAGTACTATCAGGACTACTTAATGAACACATCCGATCAATGTTCAAAGTGCTCTGGCAAGCTTCACAATCTAGACTACCTTTACATCTGGTGGAAGAGAAAAGGGAAAAACACGGGTCAAAAATGAGAAGATACTCTCTAAGTAGCCAAAATTTGCATTCTTTAATTACAGATACAAAACAGTTAAGAATGACCTACATGGGCAAAAAGTAAAGCTTATAAATGTAGGGAATAATACTATAATAATCATGTTAAATACTATTTAGAAAGCTCCCTCTGTCTAGAACCTGATTCTCTAACTTGAAGGTTTTACTCCAAAGGACATTAACAGAAAAAGAATAAGTAACAGAAAGTTATTTTTTAGGACACTAGAGGTCGCCACCATTATCCTTTACAGATGCAGCATTTGGCACTTACTCTCTCAGTGAATGTCTCTGTGAAGTCTCCTCCTCATCAGTGTCACTGCTAATAGTGATCACACTCACTGCAGGACTTGGGGAGTCAGCAATGATAATGGTTTGCCGCTGTTTGTCTGAAACCGATGAATCAGAGTCCTGTCTGATAGATGTTTCACAGCAATTTCTTGCCTCTCCTTCTGAGTTATGATTGTCCTGTGTTTCTATACAACTTACTTCCTCGACATCTTTTCCATTTATTATCTTTGGAGAAATAAATGCTGAATGTGGGATATTGGTATTCTGCAATGAATTACTCCTGCAACCAAAGGAATAATTTATAATTTCTGTAATCAAAATATGTACATGACATTTTTCTAAGATATATCATTAAACTGAATAATGCAAACCTTCACTTGTTCAAGTTCATGTATATAACACTAACATATAGAGTATGAGTTTTTGTGAAATATAAAATATCTCTAGAAATAGTGTAGATTGCATTTACATACATTTAAATGGTCATTTTTTTGTAAATGTGATATCTGAATGTCTACAATTGCTACATTATAGGTAGATAATAAATCAAAAGGGCAATAAAGACAATCTTACCAACTGAAAGCATTTATTTCCTCTCTTCCTGGCTCCCATTCCATTAGTTTTACCAAAATACCTCTGAGAAATTGAGAAGGGAGCTGGCTTAGTGTTTGTAACAAAGCTATCAAAGAGGTCATTTTGAATACAACAGAGTGACCCTTTAGCGTTCATGCAAAATTCATTTTAAAGATTAATTCTCACGATGCAGAGGAAAGTTAAAGTACCAATACCAACCTGTTCTGGCACAGTTTATTTTTCTTGGTAGTGGCAGGCTGAGGCCAGACAACATGTGCAATGCCCACACTAATTGGCTGAGGGGCTGATAAAGTTATCTGATTGGTTAGAAGAGGTTGCGGCATCACTGAGTTATAATGATTGCTGCGTGAAATCATTTTCCTAGGGAGAAAGTTCAGAAAAATTGAATCCCTTCTTTATCGAGATCTGTTTTGTACACCATTCACAAAGAAGTACTTTTATTTTTAACTTACCCCCAGTCTCCAAGCCTCTGTGAACCAGCCACACCCTCAGAAGTTAGTGTAGTAGTAGCAGGAGCCATGGGTGTTACCTGTTGCCAGGCAGGTACCAGCATCTGCTGTGTTCTACCAGACCATGTCTGTTGCATCAAAGCAAAGCAAAATAAAACAAAAACTAAGTTACAAGTAACTCAACTTTACTATATCTTTAATTCAAAAATATATTAAAGTAATAACTAACAATTACAAAAGTTAAAGTCAATAACCTATGAAAAGGACTGAATCCCTATCTGGGTCATTTACATTATTTCCCAACAGCGCAGGCTGATATATGGACAGCACATATGCAAAAGGAAGAATTATTACCAACCTGAGAAAGAACTCCTGGTCGGATCTGCAGTGGCTGCACAGCTGGAGCCTGAGTTACGAGTGGAACTGTATTATCTACCCTTATCGAATAACTAGTGGGTTTCCCATGCGTTGCAGGAATACCTGTGAAACAGAACAGTTATCAAATAATAGAAAAAATATCTTCCTCTGATTTAACTTATATACTTATTTTAAATGTAAAGAATTGCTTCAATTCTGATTGGGATTATAAAACCATTCTCTACATGAAATTTTCATAAGATTAACAAAGCAGTCTATGAGGAAAGTGAGGTGCTTCCTATCCACCTTGTGGTACACATCATTTTAAAAATTGTTATAAAGATACTATTTATTTTAAAATACATACTACAAAGTGGAACCATTTATTTTTCTTGAAACTTACTAATTTCCTTTTAAAGTTTGCTATTGAAGCTTTATTTTCCTTTTCAAATAGCTTTGCAACTACGATAAAGAACATGGCAAGGTGAATCTGGATCAATATTGAGATAACTCTAGCATGTTCTTCATTTCATAGAAATTTTTAGCTATGCTTGGTATTTTCTTCTTTAAAACTGTGATAGGATCTTATGTTCTCATCATCAAAAGGGAAATGCATCACAACTTCATAATTCAATGAACATGATGATTTACACAATGGATGAAAACTCAGGGATGGCACACTCATTCCAACCTCCAAAGGAAAAGCAAAAAACAACCTATTTGGCCTAATTTGATGATATAAATAAACTTTGCCTAATGTGGCTTAATTGACTAGTTTTCCTAGCAGAGAGCTGCTGGAACTCCAGAACAAACACGTTACCATTTTGTTTACCCACTAGGCAAATTAGAGAGTAGGATTACCAGCCACATTAATCCTGTTAATGTTAATAACTGTTTCATACATTGCAAAGCACCTTGTAAATATTAAGTCTTATGATATTAAGCTTTGAGACAGCAAAGTAGTATCACACCCCAATTTACAGCTTTGACTAACAAGATTTTAGGGACATCCCTCAAGATCAGAAAGCACATTAACTAAAATAAATTCACTACTTCATAATTCCAGTCTGTTGCAGCAGTTACTTTCAATATGGGCTGGCAGATTATTTAAATATAATTCATTTTGGGATAAAAGTGATACTGGTGTTTCTCTTCAGTGATAAGAGAAAAATACAATTGTTTTCTTTTCCTATTGAAAAACCTTAGAATTTTTATTGTACAAAGATAAGTGTTAATCCTAAAGAGAATGTTAATTTTGTTCTGTTTATTTTCTTCATAGAGACTTTTATCTTACTGCCAGGGTGCTCTACTCTCTGTGCTCTGCCTAAAGAGCTAGATATAAATAAGTTTAACAAAAATCTACAGTTTTTTTTTAACTGATCTTCTTACCCCTTCCAAAAAGCATGTCTTGATCAGCAAATTCTCCAAGAAATGGAATATAAGCACACCCAGGCAGTGTAGATATATGGCAGCAATAGACAATCTCTTCAAGAAAAAAAGCAGAATTCACTTTGACAAGGATGAAAAGACAGAGCGAATTCTCAAATCCGAACAAAAATCTCATTGCCCTTAAATTCTCTCCATAAACAATGCCTTAAGATGAGAAAAATTCTCCTATATATATTCTGTCCTCATAAGAGCTAATTTTTTATCAAATCCAACAGTGGGTTAAGATCCCAATTTATTATACAGTTATTAGGTTAGCTGTAACATTATCTTTGATCATATTTGCTTTAATACTTGGAGAACTAGGTGCAAAAACTTATAAAGATTGTTTCAGTATAACAGGAGAATTTTGCGGGCACGTATTTTAAAATAGTAGTTGTCATTCAGAGGGGATGAATAACTAACTTTTCAGGTTACTAAATAATTTTAAAGGTTTGTTTTATATATAAAACATTTGAACTTGTTAAATAAAAGCTTAGCTAAGTCTTCTGTACTAAATAACAATTTCTTTCAAAATAAGCACAGTCTTACGGATATAGTATCTATATACCTATACCTATATATTATATCTATAATATCTAAAATACATGAAATGAATGACCTAAACACTACAGCCCTAAAGTGAAATAAAATTCTTAAGTGAAGGAGAGAGACATAAAATTTATTTCAAAATACAAACCATATGGTACCCTAATTACTATCCACTAGCTGCCCAGTGATTATTTTTAAATATTTCTTGTAAATAGATTGGTACATTATGAGGGGGAAGGGTAAGAAACCCATTATTGAGATTTTCTACAGAGATGTTCAGACAAATTAGAGAGAAAGCTTTCATTTCTAAGGCAGAAACTATACCAGGATGAAAAAGAGTGAAACAACATATTTACAGAGCCTGCCTTTCCTGCTTCTACTGCACCTGTTACATAAGCTAACACATATTTTGATTCCTCTCACTATTAATTCTAATTCAAGAGCACTGTTCTTGCCATTTAATAGCTTAATGAGTCTGAGAATTTAATCCTTTTTTATTCAGTTATCCTTATTATAAACCACTCACATAGTTGCTACCACACATACAGAAAGGTTACTAGCTTGTTATCAATTACAAGCCGTATAAAAAGAAAAGATTTGTCTAACCTCATTGAAATGTTATAAGAATGATGCTCATCCCTGTTTAGAATGTGTCTCATTAAGTCCCTTAAGTTTTTGCTATAAACAGAAGGTAGGCCCTGGAAAAAAAACTGCTATTTCAGATTTCCATGAAATATATACTATAGTGTAGGTGGTCACCCTCAAATTGATTTTGGTACATGGGAGAAATTACCAGAACCAAAGAACCTATTTGTCAGTATGGATTACAAACTTAGCTAAGTGAAAAGGAAGTGAAAGTGTGTTGGTCAAGTGATATCTGTCAAGATATCACGTAAGCAATAGCTGATTAAAAAATGTAAACATAGCACCAGTCTTGCATGCTGAAGTATTTCGAAGTAAAATGTCATAAAATCTACCACTTATTTTCAAAGGGTATATGTATGTGGACTACAGATAGATAATACAAATATACTAAAATATTAACACTCATTGAATCTAAGGTAGAAGACATTATTCCTTCAACTTTTCTGTATGTTTGAAATTCTTATAGTAAACAGTTGGGGCAAAACCAGAAAAAAAAAAAACAACCCAACACAGCAGCATCTTTTAAGAGTGCTAACAATATGGTGATGTGGGCATTATTACCAAAGACCAGCCATGGGTCACTGTTATAGATACTCACAGACCACCACTATATCATCTTTAGAATCAACCACTTAAGTTGTCTTTTTTTTTTACACTTTCAGTGATACAAACCCTTCTCCAAATGAGACCTTATATGAAAATCCAAAATATAAAAACGATGAAAGTAAAACTACCCTAGTAGAGCAACAGTAGCTAAAGATTTGACCTGTTTTCACATTTCTTATTACCAGCCAATCAAGTCAACAAACATATTCTTGGTGCTTTATTAGGCACTATGGGAGATATTAAGTCCACGATAAAATCCATAAATTAAAAATTAAATCCATAAATAAAAAAATCAGGCTGGGCAGAGTGGCTCATGCCTATAATCCCAACACTTTGGGAGGCCAAGGCAGGAGCATCACTTGAGACCAAGAGTTCAAGACCAGCCTCAGCAACATAGTGAGACCTCATCTCTTAAAAAAAAAAAAAAAAAAAAATTAGCCAAATCTGGTGTCAGGCACCTCTAGTCCTAGCTACTCAGGAGGCCGAGGGAAGAGGATCGCTTGAGTCCAAAAGTTTGAGGTTACAGAGAGCTATGATTGTACCACTGCACTCCAGCCTGAGCAACAGAGCAAGACCCTGTCTCTAAAAATAAATAAATAAAATAACCTCAGAATCCAGAAATATTAGAGCTAGAAATGACCAAGATATTATCTATCTAGCTTGTTGCCTTTTACTAAGGCTGAAACAGGTAAACGGACTCATCTAGACTGACACAATAAACAGCATAAACAGAACTAGATTCCAGGTGTCCTGACTTAGCACCAACTGCTTTCGTTTATAATACAGAGTATCATCACTAAATTGCACGTGGTGGTTTAGGGCCCCATTTGTAATCAATCTCTTGCTTTAAGACATAACTAGATGTCTGAACTATCATCTAGGCCACGAGAAAAAATAAAAAATTTAATTTAATTTAATTTTTAAAATGAAATAAAATAACTAGATGTTAAAGCTTTGCAAGGACAAAATCCTAGGAAAGGACCTAAGAAGTGGGGTTTTATTCTGGTTATTCCAGTTGCAAGATTTGTGGCTATTTGCCCATTTTGCTGCTATCACCCTCTAAGAACCACTAAAGGATTTCCCAGTTTGAGAATGTGTGGCCTCTTGAAAGGAATTCTGCCACCCGTCCCACTAGAGGATTTAACTGGCTATATTTATCTAAAGAAGGGATATAATCTAATTTAATCAAAATCAATCCATAATATATTTTCTACCTAAATTATAGATAAAGTACAAGACTATGACATTTTGGGACAGAACTCTTTTGACCAAAATTTTTAAAAAACTCAGCTCTCGGTCACTTTAATGTTTAGTAATGATGGACAAATAATATATACTTACCTGAACATCTAAAACAGTGATACCCAGTGTAGGGCAACCTATAGCTTTCCGAGCTCTTGACTTTTTATTAAGATATTTTACTATGCTAGATTCTACAAGAAATGCAATTGTTATATAACCCCATTTTGTCAGTGATGATTGCAATGGAACTCCAGTTAAAAAATGAGTGTCACTGGTCTAAGGCTTAAGTTAAATTCAAATGTAGCACTAAATACAACAAAAGCTATTCAAGATATTTAATGAACAGATGCCTAAACTTGTTTAAAAATAATGTATGCCTAAATTCAAAGCATAATTTAAATGAAATACCTTGAATAGCTGGGGGACAGATAATCAGTGTCTGCTGAAAAGCATCACCACAACCAAACTGAGCAGTTCCTGCCTGCAGAGGTATTCCGTGGTGCACAACTGAATGAGCAGATGTGGTTAATGCCTGAAACAATCAATGTACAGCACATTATACACAACAGTCTGCTATGCTACACACATGCTATATAAAAAGAATTCAAACTTGTTTCTTAAAATCATAATTCTACAATAAAAACGGACCCAGAAAATGAGAATAAAAACAAGCAACCCAACTAAAATTTAAAAACTGATTCTATTGAACTCTACTTTGGGTAGAGTTGTGGCATAGGAAGGCAGGTGGAAGATATTGAGAGAATGAAAAAGGAAAGGGAAAAGGTGAATTTGAGTAGATATGTTCCAATTGTTACCCTGAAATTTTAAGAGATTCAAGAGAATAGCCATAGTAATATCTCATTAGCAGTGTAACTTCTAACTGCCAACATGAAACTTCTGTATAGTTCAAAAGCAAAGTAAGTAATCATTTAAAAAAGAGTATAGGCCAGGTGCAATGGCTCAAGCCTGCAATCCCAGCACTTTGGGAGGCCGAGGTGGGATGATCACTTAAGGCCAGGAGTTCAAGACCAGCCTGGGTAACATAGCGAGACCTTATCTCTACAAAAATTTTTTTTAAATCAGCTAAATGTGGTGGTGCGCGCCTGTAGTCTCAGCTACTTGAAAGGCTGAGGCAGAAGGATCACTTGACTCCAGGAGTTTGAGGTTGTAGTGAGCTATGATGATACCACTGCACTCTAGCCTGGGCAACAGAGCAAGACCTGTTTCCAAAAGAAAAAAGTATAAATTAATAATTATTCTAAGTTCTTACCTGGCTTCTTAATGTTCCAATTTTAGTAAAATTTGCTGTCAGAGTAGCAGTATTGCTTGAAACAACTGGTCTTAAAAGTGAAGATTTATTGTGATTATTTGTGTCACAAGAATTTAGGTGGGACTTACAAATATCCATAATATGAAAACAGGACTTTACACTGCGAAAGAAAAAGTGAAGGTTTTGTAATATCATTTTAAATGCTTGGTTTTAAATTAATGTACATTAACAAAATAATTATTCCTAAAAGAAAAAAATTCTACAATTTGCATTTAATCTGCTTATTTCCTGTAGTATTTCTAACAGGAAATCCCGTAAGAAAAGATTGAATTTCAAAGTATATATTATATCTGCAATATTTTTTAAGACAGCAAAGCAATAGTAAGCTTTTTTTTGGTTGGCACACAGTAACTTTATGACCCCTGTAGGCTCTAAATAATTTTTCCTAAATTTCTAGATCTCCACACCACTAAATTAATGGTACCAAGTATGTGGCTATCATGTTATTTTCAAAGTGATTGTATAAGAAAAATATTAGGACTTTTTTAAAGTGTTTGAACGAAAAATGTAATTGAGCTTTTAAGAAATATCAATTTTAAGGACAACTCACAATAATGAATATCAGTTCATTCCTGTGTCTTCTTCATTTAGTCTTTTTACACTGTTAGGAGAATCTGCTTTAAGTCACTTACTTTACTCCCTTCATCTCATAAAAAAGATGTCTGGGGCTCAAAGAATTTGAAAGATTTACCTAAGGTATTTCTGACAAGGCCTTGGGAGTTTGAGCATATATTCTTCTCTACTAACCCACTAAAAACCTCCTTTCCTTCACAATGCCAAGGAGAAAGAGGAGGACAAAGAAAAGCAAAAGGTGTGAAGAAAAATGTAAAATGGAGTTTACAGGACTCAAAAGAGGACAGAATCTAAGGTCTGTGAGAACTGAAATGTGACCTGGAAGAGAAAACTGTTAACATTTCCTTTTATATATGGCTGGTTATTAAGGTAAGAAAGTCATATAAAAACAAAAGCACTCAGTCATATTTTTAGTATGGCACTTCGGAGAAAGAACACTGGACTGCAATTCAGATTTGTGTGCTAGTTCTGCCCTGCCACTTACTAGTAGACGTGAACTTGGCCAAGTTAGCTTAACCTCTTTTGACTCCGTTTACTTATATTTAATGAAGAAAAACCATTTTTCTAACACACGGATTTTCTATAGACTTAGTATTCTTATTTTTTCAGAACAACTTAAGAGATTTTAAAGTAACATACTGGTTGCTATGAGGGAAATCTAGAAGATGTTTCATATTAACAAAAGAATGGTTCAGAGTCTCAGCTGGAGTAATTCTTAAATCTGCATCAATCAGCAACATTTTCTTCAACAAACTAACGAATTCTCTTCTATCAGCTTTCTCAGCCAAAAGATCACTTCCTTCCAAATCCATCACTGTGTTCACCTAAGAAATCAAAATTTCAAGCAATCAAATTTTTAAAAAGCCATATGGAGTAGTATATGTTTAAGTTTCACAGTTAAAAATAAAAAGCACAACACAGGACAGGACAGAGAACTACAATTATTTTAAAACAAAGAAGAACAACTGAGATTAACAAACCCTCACAATGTCTTGAGGTACCAAATAGGATCCAAAGCAGGGGGAAAAAATCTTTTTTCGTTAAACAAATATCCATTTTGATAAGCGATACTTTGTAGGAAAAAATACTTTACGACAAATAAACAGGGAAAGGAAATTTTGAGGATTTTCTTATACAAGCAAATATTTTTACTGAAAGATGGATAGTAAATTTAAAAATTCAACAAAGACAATACCATTTAGCCATGAAAATTGGTAAATTTGGACATCATTTCAATCTTTGAAAAATTAACACAATGCTACTCTGTACCATTTAGAATGTTGAAATTTTTGGCTTCTTTGGATTCACGTCTGCCATCTATGCTCAGTTCAATGTGCTTGTACTCATTGATATATCACAGAGGAAGAGTACTTTTCCTCTATGTACATTATTCCTGTCTCTGGCCTCATCTCTTGAATTGTCTATTGCAAAGTCAAAGAGAAAAAAAGATATCTTTTTCCATTAATGTGACGTGTTGTTCGATACATCTGAACAACCGTCCTAAACATAATATTTAAGCAAACAAGTTTCAAAAGAAATAACTTTAAAATGATATTTTTTGTAATTCGTCAATGAGTGCCTGGGTTACAAGCTTAAAACTGTAGAACTGATATAAAGTAAACACACAAAATAATGTAGTCTAGATACTTATAGTATTTAAGTTAAATAAAATTGAGATGAGTATAATAATATGTTATAAAAAGTTTAGCAGATTAGAGAAAGAGCTAAATTATTCTGAGAGGGCTTTTTTTTTAAAAAAGGGTCAAAAATGAAAATTCAAAAGGAAGAAAGGCAATCAAATAAAATTAGGAATGGAAGGTATTGCTCATGCATATGAGGCATCTTAGAAAACCGTTTTTCTAAATATTATCTTTTTTAATGAATTACCTTTAATCTCCAACCAGAATGAGTCATATCTGTTTCTTTGCAAAAAAATCTTGTGGATTTTGTACCCACATTCAACAACTGTTCTCCTGGTAAACCTTGAGTCTGAGAAATGTATCGAATCTGAAAAATAATTTACAAAACAGTTTATTCTTTCATGTATAAATGTCACTTATATCAGACACTAGGCTAGATGTTAGGTGAGGAACGAAAAGACACAGTCTGTGCCCTCAGAAATGCATGGTCTAGTGGAGAACATATACGGAAACGATTATGATATAGTGTTAATAAATATCATAACAAATTCCTGCTTGATGGAAAAACAGAGAGCATACCTAAATTAATTGTAGTCACATAAAATTCCACAAGAGGTGATGCTCAAGTTGGGTCTTAAAGGACAAATAGGAGTTAGCGCTGGAGGGGTTGGAAAAACCTGACTATGCTGAAGTTGTAATATATGTAAACAAGGAAAATCAAGAGAGAATACCCACACATTCAAAAACTAGAAGTAGAGGTTCACTAAGGGAGAAATGGCAAGAGATGAAATTGAACTAGCAGGCAAAGGGCATTATCAGCAAATTAAGAAGTTTAGATTATGTTCCAAGAGATAATAATGGGAAACTATTGGAGTTGTTCAAGCAGGAAATTAACAACTTATATTAAAGTAATGTCTGAGAATGAGTGAGGGGATAAGGCCAAAGGAGAAATGAAGGGAGCCTGAATTGAGAAATTGAGTGGGAACAGAGAGGAAGGAGTAGATTCAAAAGAAATTTATTAATAGATTGATAAAAACTGGGTGAATTACTACTGTGGGAATTTGGCGGGGACACTGCTATGAGACAATGACACATGCATAATTGTGTCTGTAGAGGAAGAGACATAGGTATAAGTGAGCTCTCCCCAGGAGGATACTAAAACCCTCCAGCCTCAGGGCCTCTGAACTTACTATTTCCTCTGTCTGGAACACCCTTCCCCCAGATACCTGTATGGCTCTCTCACTTCCTTCAGCTCTCTTTTCAAACGTCACCTTATTCTGGAGGCCTTCCATGACCCACCAACAAATAACAGCAAGCTCTGTCCTTCTCAGTACTACCCCATTCTCCTGGCTTTTCATTATCTCATAGTCTATGCATTTACTTTCCATTTTCTTACCCCACCTTCCATAGAATCTAAGTTCCATGAAGCAAAGGACTTTGTTTTGTTTACTTACATATCCCTAGCACCCATGAAAGTGCTTGGTACACAGCAGGCCCTCAAATATGGGTTCCGCCGCTTAATGACTAGAAAACATAGGGAATAAACAGAGGCTTAGAAAAAGGAGATCTCTCTGGGGGCTAAAATTCCATCCTTCCTTCTTATGAAAACTCAACTCCTTTAACCTATATTTAAGAACAAATGCAAGGATTTTTTTTTTTTTAACCTCAAGGACTCTGCTCCGTCAATTAGTCCAGCAGTCCCCAACCTTTTTGGCACCAGGGACCAGTTTCATGGAAGACAATTTTCCACAGATGGGGGTGGGGGTGGGGTACCTGGTCTCTAACAGTCCACGGACTGGGGGTTGGGGACCACAAAATTAGTCCATCCTCTCCTGCACCTTCTATTTCTTCCTCTCTGAGCTCTCTCCCAACTGACTACAAAAAATGTTCAATCTCTTCTATCCTCCAAAAAAAAAGTAAAACAAAACAAAACCTCCCTTAACTACTTAACCTCTATTTTCTCAGTTAAGAACCTTCAAATAGTAGCCTATATTATTTCACTTTCCATTCACACCTCAACATGCCGCAAACTGCACTCTACTCTCACCACCCTCATGAGATGGTACTAAGGTAAGTAATGGACTGTTAACAATGGACTCATTTAATGGTCACACATAAATCCTTATCTTACTTTGATACTAATGGCTACCACCTTTTTACATACAAACTCTGCTTGTTCAATTTCCATGACACCATTTTTTCCTACTTCTCTTCCCACTTCTTGACACTCTTTAACTGCCTTCCTCTATTTGTTCTTTATATGACATTGCTTTCCAGAGTCTTGTCTTTCTTTTCTCCCTCTACAAGTCCCAAGTGCCCATGGTTTTATCTCTGAATTTGTAACTAAATCTTTAGCTCTGGAGCTCCAGACCCAACTGCTTATTGAAACTCTCCACCTGGCTGGAATTTAGGTACCTCAACCTGGACATATCCTAAACTTATTTTCCCCCAAATCTACTAATCCTTATGTATTTCCTCCTCTGATTAACAGCAACACCATCCACCCAAACCAGAAACCTGAAATGTACACCAGACAAGTACCTTTCCCTCATCACCCTCCCCCAACATCCAAAAGCCTAATAATTCTACCTCATTAACATTTTTATAACTGTCCCCTCCTCTCCATCCCTATTTCAGGTCTTCTTCAATTCTGAGTTACACAGCTTCACAAGCCTCATAATTACTCTACTTGGCTCCAATCTCCCCTAATGCCCCCATCCACTCACCCCCAATTCATTATTCACACTGTTACCAGACATTTTGGCAAAATGTAAATCTGTTGCTCCCCTGTATAAAAACTTACTAACCCTTGACTGCCTAAACTTTGCATAGGCCAGTTTCTCTTTCCTATATTGCTCTCTAACTCCTACATATCCAATGTACCTATTCCCCCCTTCACCAAATCCATGTGACAAACTCTTACTATGTCTTCTTCAAGACCCAGTTTGAGAATCTTCTCTATAAAGCCATTCCTGCCAATGCCAAGCAGAAGTAACTACTCTCCTAGGTGCTACCATCACATCTAGAACATAACAATTTTAATGCATTTATAACACTATATTACACTTTTTTGTATGTGTTTTCCCTACTAGATTTTGAGCCTCCTGACAACAGTCTGTTTTATCCACATTTGTATCCTCAATTTTATATGAAATGACAACTAAAATCTCAACCTTGCAAATTAGCTTCATTTCATTAAAGTGCTACCCTTTCCCCCACCCCTTATCCCCAGAGTAGCTAAATTCCTTATTTTAAGGAAACAGAAAATGGAAGGAAAAAATATTGAGTTTGGTACCTAGATGTAGCATCAGACAGAAGAGCCATCAACAATGTGATTTCAAAAAACATAACCACAGTATCTATTATGTGTTGGATGCTAAAGATATGCAGATGAATAAAACACGTTGCCAATCTTCCAAAGCATATAATTCAGTGGAACAGATAAATATTTAAGCACATAATTTGCAATTAAGCTAGTAAGTGCCACTGTGAAGAAAACAAAGTGCTAAAAGAACACAGAGAGTAGAACAATTAGTGTACCTGAGGTGTTAGGATGGCACTGCAAAACAAAACAAAACAAAACAAAAGTGGCAGGCAAAGCTCTTATTTTGGCCCTGAGTTTATTACTGGTCATAATGCCTGCCCAGTCTTTTTTTTTTTTGGAGACAGAGTCTCACTCTGTTGCCCAGGCTAGAGTGCAGTGGCATCATTATAGCTCAGTGCAACCTCGAACTCCTAGGCTCAAGCAATCCTCTTGCCTCAGCCTCTCAAGAAGCTGGGACTACAGGCGCGCTCCACCGCACCCAGCTAATTTTTCTGTTTTTAGTAGAGATGAGGTCTCACTCTTGCTCAGGCTGGTCTCGAACTCCTGAGCTCAAGCAATCCTCCTGCCTCAGCCTCCCAGATTGTTAGGATTACAGGCATGAGCCACTGTGTCCAGCCCCTGCCCAGTCTTTTAAAGAGAAAATGCTTCATCTATAACCCCTAATATCTGAAGTAACCCCTAATATATGAATATCTTTGCCTCCTCCTCCATCTCTAGTGGATGAAGAGTGGGGACCTGACTCATAAGCAATTCAATTTATAAATTGGCCCTGTGAAATCAACTAGAAATAAGCCAAGCAAATCAGATTTACAATGTCATAAATATGAACTAAGAAATACCAATTACTGTTGGGTGATGAACTGAAGGGTTATAGGTAGAGCTGGAGTTTGAAAGGTTAAGAGTGAGCAGAAACTCAGATCAGTGCAGATAAAAGCCCTTTTAACTCTTCCTGCATACTGCCTTGGGACAATCAATAACCACGGGGTAGTGCAGAAGTGGTCCACTGGTCCACTGTTAATAGCTTCTGGATTCAGACTGCCTATGTTCAGATTCTTGGGCAAGTTATTTAACTTCCCTTGGAGAGCAGGTAAATCACACTGATGGTCCAGCACCACAGTGAAGTTCCACCAACACCTATTAATTCCTCTAGTGTTGCCTTGATTCCAAAAGCAACTTTAATTCCATATTTCACAAACAAAACCCAGTCATATTATAGTTCCATTCTTTGATTTTTTGGGGGGAGGGGGTAAGGAGACCAGGTGGGGGGTGAGACAGGGCTGTCACCACAGGGGCAAGTCAAGCAGAGACCAGGGGCCCAGGAGAGGTGTTAGGCCAGCCAGGAACACAGGAGGCACCAGGGTGAGCCATCCAGCCTACACCATTCTTGGATTTTTTTGTGATGGTCCACACATATAAATAAATGTCCCCTTACTTGAGCCAGCTTGAGTAGGTCTCTTTGAAATCCAAATGGCCTGACAAAAATAGAAATCTTGAAAGATTTTTTCTTCTTTTGAGACAGGGTCTCACTGTTGCCCGGGCTAGAGTACAGTAGAGTCATCCTCAGCCTCCCAAGTAGCTAGGACTAGAGGCACACGTCACCGTACCTGGGCTAATTTTCTCCCTCTGGAGTTGAAATAGTGAACTTTATTTTTCTTACATAAAATAACACTTGAAATTACCAAATATAATTTGAATATAAGTTCAGACATTTTGCTGGTCTAGAAAAGATTCTATCTTAACTCCAACAAACATTTTGGAGGAATAATCAACATTTACCAAGTAAATATTATCCATCCATCCACAAAAATATTATTTAATTCCCTAGAGTACTTTTGATATTTTCCTGGTAAATACAAGTCTTTTAAATAGAAAACTAGTAAGATAGTTTATCTACAATTAAGACAGGAAGGGATCCAAGTACAGTGTCAATCGGTAGTAGGGCCTTCTCTAAACACACACAGGTGTATATGAATGCAAATGAAATGCACATACAAGAAAATATGATACATGATAAATTCTCAACATGGTCAGTGCCTAGTTACAGAATCTAAAATCCAAAGAGGAAACTGCGTTGTAAAGGTTTTAAAAGATGAGGATATGGCCAGGCTCGGTGGCTCAGCCTATAATCCTAGCACTTTGGGAGGCCAAGGTGGGAGGATCACTTGAGGTCAGGAGTTAGAGACCAATCTGAGCAACATAGCAAGCCCCCATCTCTACAAAAACAAAAATAGAAAAATTAGCCAGGCATGGTGGCTTGTGCCTGTACTGCCAGCTACACAGGAGGCTGAGGCAGGAGGATTCTTTGAGCCCAGGAGTTTGAGGCTGCAGTGAGCTATGACGATGCCACTGCCCTCATGCCCAGGCAACAGAGAGAGACAATGCATCCCCCTCCAATCCCCCCCAAAAAAGACAATGATCAAGATGATTAAAGGGCTAGAATACAAACCCCATAATGAAGAGTTAAAATAATTTGAATATTATTTTCCTGGTGACTCGAATTTGGCTTTTAAGACTATAGTTCTGTTAATAACTCTTTTTCATCTTTATAAACAGAAAAAAAATCTATATTGTACTAGAAGATTAAGTAAAGATTAGACAAAAGATCTATCAGTAAGTTAAGAAAGTTACAACGTATTTCATAAGAAGTCTTTATTTTAGTAAATGTTCCACATATACCTGAGAAGCACATATTCTGCAGTTTTGGGTGTTGTGTTATATGGTGTGCTACATCTGTGTCATTAGGTAAACTTGGTTAATTATGCATTCAAATCTTCTATATTCTTACTGAATTTTTTCCATCTGTTCTGTCAATTACCGAAATATGCTAAAATCTCTAATTATGACTGTGGGTTTGTTTATTTCTCACTTTGGTTCTATTGATTTTAGATTTATATTATTTTGAAGCTATTATTAGAAGTTTAAAATATAGAATTGTATGTTCATGTTAAACTGAATTTTCCAAATTGACTGGGCTTCCTCTGTTTATAAATAATACTAATATATTTATAATATAAAAGCACTCCTGTTGTTGAAGACAATGTTATTAATAAAAACAAAAGAATTATCTTATACAAGATAAATTCTGAGATAAATATTTGTACAAAATATTATAAGACAAAACAATAAACCAGCAGGGGCTGCTGACTCCTTCCCTAGAACCCAATCCTGGGGATAGGACACCAACAGAAGTTAGAGGTGGAGACATTTGAGAAACTAACACTAAGACTGTGATCACCTTCAAGTGATAGCAGATTGCCCACTGTGGGGTGGGAGCAGAGTCCAGAGGAGGGCCAGTGCCAAGAAGGGGGACAGATTAGGGCAGGGTTTACTTGGGCCCTTTAAACTCTTCTCCCATACTGTCTGGGGACTATCAATAGCCATGGGGTACTGTAGAGGTGGTTCACTGTTAATAGCTTCTGGATTCAGACTGCCTGTGTTCAGATTCTTAGGCAAGTTAGTTAATGTCCCCAAACCCTAGTTTCCTCATTTGTAAAATGGAGGCAATAGCAGTATATATGTCATAGGGTTGTTGTGAACATTAAATGAGTTAATATAAAGTGTTAGAATAGTTCCTGGCACATAAAAGAACTCAGTAAGTATTAATTACTTAATATTACTATTGCCCACTGCACTGCCACTGTAAGGAAAAAAGAAAAAATTTTTAAAAGTACCAATCTCCTAATTGGGGTGTCCAGGTATATCTAGGCAGCTGATTACTGGAATAGGGAAGAGATAACAGAAAGAGGCATACCCTACTGGTGGCCCTTTCACATCCTAAATTAGGTGATCATAACGTAGGGAGATGGGGGGGTAGGAATCTATGAAAATCAAACACATTAATAAACAAAGTTTTAAAAAACTTATGTGAACATTTTAATGGCTACATAAAAACATTTGGAAGTCCCAAACCAAGTTAGGGTTTAAAAAAAAAAAAAAAACCTTAGAAAATTAGGAATAGAGGGGAGCTCCCTTATCTTGAAAATAGACATTTATCAAAGCCTAACAAACATCACCCTTGAAAATGAGTACAAAGTCTAAGATTGGAAGGAAAACAAGGATGCCCACATCATCGCTATTTATTTTGATTCATTTATTTTGGAAAATAACTATTAAAATACTGAATTAATACTGTGTAACTATTGATGTTATAACTAATGACTTTTTAAAAACTCTTTGGGATTAAAGTAATATACATTCTAAAAATATTGTTTTTTTGTTTTGTTTTGAGACAGAGTCTCACTCTGTCGCCCCAGGCTGGAGTGCCGTGGTGCAATCATAGCTCACTGCAACCTCAAACTCCTGAACTCGAGCAATCCTCTTGCCTCAGCATCCCGAGTAGCTAGGACTACAGGCACGCGCCACCACACTCAACTAATTTT
Organism: Daubentonia madagascariensis; assembly: GCA_023783475.1. Taxonomy (NCBI): domain Eukaryota; kingdom Metazoa; phylum Chordata; class Mammalia; order Primates; family Daubentoniidae; genus Daubentonia; species Daubentonia madagascariensis. Next base: position 9,128,115 of record JAKFHU010001990.1, read on the forward strand.
TTCTATTTTTTGTAGAGACGGTGTCTCACTCTTGCTCAGGCTGACCTTGAACTCCTGACTTCAAGCAATCCTCCCACCTCCCAGAGTGCTAAGATTACAGGTGTGAGCCACTGCGCCCGGCCTGAAAATACTGTTAGTCTGGATCAGACAACACCTTTTCTACATTTTTGTTTTTAAACCACCTATTGTAGAATTCAGAAAAATTGAGTTTTGGTCAGAGCTTTATCTTTAACCTTACCATTGTGACTTTTGACAAGTCAATTCATTTTTCTAGGCCTCAGTTTTCTCCTATATAAAATGGGAGAGGGCAGTAATCAGATAATCTCTGGGGTTCTATTCAGTTTTTGGACATCAGTTGTCCAAGACTAGAATTATGAAATCCAAATCCAGAGTATAACAGCAAATCAACTTGAAATTGCCACTAGATGGTGTCCTGCTCCAGAGTTCTATGCATGCCATAAATTGTAATCCACAAAACCAAGGGTGTATTTCTAGCATTTGACTGGTGCCTCAGTACTTCAGCAGCTAAGGGATTATGGGACTCTCAGATTAGATTACCAACTCTTTCAGAACTAGCAATAGTCTAGCATCTGTATCAAAGTTAGTAGTTGGATAAAAAGCTGAAGGAAGCCAGGATGTATGGAAAATTTCACAGAAACTATATTTTAAGAGATATTCTTGAACATAAAGGAGAGAAGGTAGAGAATATAGAAAACCTGACTTAAAAGAGGAGGTTCATGGGTAAAAAGCCATTGGAAGGTAAGAGATTAAAGTCAATGATAACATCTAATTTAATAATTAATATTAAATGATTTTTAGAGTCATCTCAGGAACATTTAAATCACTCAAATTAATTACCTTTTATTCTTTTTAGTACAGAAAACAGCCCTGAAAAATCAGAATAAAGGTACAACATATATGATTGTTATGTGTGCTTTAAAATGTTCTAATTTCTATTTTTTTCTTGCTTAAAAGTTAAGTAATATATTGGCTAAATAAAAATTACATTTATCCACTATAAGCCAATAGAATGACAAAATTAATGTAACCACTTTGTTGATTTAGACTGAAATTTTCTATTAAAATAAGTTGAGTATGTATCTCTCTAATAAGGGAGACAGAATAATGAATAAGATGGCAATTTCTCCAAAAGAATCTTGGTATTAAAAGTCAAGACAATAGCAAACAACATTATCTAATAGTTTAGAGAGGCTAATGAACATATCTGAAAACTACCATGAAAAATATGTTTAATGAGATAATTTGCTGGATTCTACTGAGAATCATTAACTAGTGCTAAAAGAGACTTTCCACACCATTCAAAAACAGCTGAAAAGACTGAAGAGGGTTCAAGTAACTGAGATACTTAACACTAATAATGGTTGGTGGTTTTAAGACCAAAAGTTATAATGCCTTTAGGAGCTTTTATTCCTTGGGAGGGGCTGATATTTCACACACCATCAAAGTTTGTCACCCAAGCAAAGCCCAATTAATTAAATGGACACAATCCAGCCCTTTGCATGTCCATAATATAAAATGGGATGCAAAAAATCCTCCCAAGAATTTTACAAAACTGGTTTTGAGAGCCTTTAGACTATAATTTTGTTCATGAAAATTTACTTCACCATTATAAAAGTTTTCAAAATCAAGTACTAATTTCGAGATTTTGAACTTAAATTCTATAAGATCCCAGGTTTTACCACTTTATGTTTAAACAATTTTCACATGTATTTTATACCTGGGGCCATGCATTCCTTTTAGTCTATGACTATTTTTTACTTTCTACCAATTCTACTAGATTACCGTGACAGTTCTGTTTGTTACCTGATCATACTCCAAGGCTCCTGGGTAGAGCGGCCATCCAAGGAATAGTTCTGCAATCACACATCCCAATGACCACATATCTATGGCTTCACAAAACGGCAACCCCAATATAATCTCTGGAGCTCTGAAATTTAAAAAAAAAAAAAAATCAGAGTGGTTTTTCTTTAAAATTACCTAATTTTATCCATCATTCTAACAAAAGTTAGCAAAATGACAGAGTAATCACCTTGTGTTTATAGTAACTCTTCACTATTTCAAAACTCTTTGAAACCTAGCCATAATCCTGAATTAATCTGAAAAAGGTGCTATGGGTACATCGCTATGATGAAGTCTCTTCATGGTAATCCTTTTTCCCTTACAGAGTTTTATTAACATTTTTTTTTAAAAAGAAAAAAACATAGATCTTGTTTTTGAGACTATAGCAGATTAGAAATAACACATTAGAAAGAGAGCTGGCAAACTATTAAAAACATGCACTATAACATCAACAGAACTGAAAACCAGACACTGAGAGAGAAGACCAAAATAAAATAAAACAAAACAAAAACCCTAAAGGCTGAAAGTGAAACTAAACCTAGATATTATTTCAGAATACAATAAAAAATATTTACCTAATTGGAGTTATTTGTCATCCAAAGAGACAAAACTAAGTTCAATGTATCCTGTTTCAAAAGGCAGAAGAGTATAGGATACAACAAAACAGTTAAAAAGTATTTTAGCACTTACAGGGGTTTAGTTATTTGGAAACTGTGCTCCATGAAATATATCATTCTCAGATAAATTATGTTGCTACTTTACATAGCTTTCCTGTGAGAAGGTTCACTTCCTAAGAGAGGTTCCATGTACAGCTGTGTAATTCCAGAGGAAGTCATACATATCCTAGTTATCCTAGAATTGGGTGTTTGTGTGTGCATATGTATTTAATTTTAAAACAATTTCAATCTTACAGAGAAGTTGCAAGAACAGTACAAAAAGCATTTTGTTCCTAAACCACTTGAGAATAATTTGCCAAATTACCATCTACTTTGCATTTCTTATAAACAAGAATATTCTACATAACTACGATGTAATCATCAAAGTCAGGAAATGAACACCAATACATCTCTACCATATAAGGCTCAGACTCCATTCAAGTTTGGCCAATTATACTAATAATGTCCTTTTTGACAAAAGGATCCAATTCAGAATCATGCATTGTATTTAGCTGTCATATCTCTTTCAGTCTTTTTCCACATGGAATAGTTCTTCAGTCTTGCCTTGATTTCCACGACCTTTGCATAAGATATCACAGGCCAGTTATTTGTAAAAATGTCCCTCAGTGTGAGTTTGTCTGCTGTTTCCTTATCATTAGATTCAGGTTATAAATCTTATTGAGAGGAACAACACAGAAGTGATGTTGTTTTCTCATTGTGCCTTATCAGGTGGCACACCATTGATATGCTCCATTACTAATAATTTTCACTTTGATCATTTGATTATCGTGGTGTCTGCTAGATTTCTCCACTACTAAGTTCCTCCTTTTCCTTTTGTAACTAAGTATTTTGTGGGATTTTGATTTGAAACTATACAAATAATCCATTCCTTATCAAACTTTTAATGTATTCATCTATTTGCCTGTATGAGTACAGATTAATGGATTCCTATTTTATTCAATGGGTTATAACCCACTACTATAATTATTTGATTCTCAAATTTTCCCAGATTTGACCAGTCAAAACTCCCTCAAACTTTTATGTCCTTTTGACATGTCCCCACCATTCTTTGTTTATTTCTTTTCTTTCTGACACAGCAAGATATTCCAAGCTCATCTTGTTCTTTCCCTGGTCCAGCCCTAGAAGCAGCCATTTCTCTGAGGATCCCTGCTTTCTTTTAGTGTAGAGTGGTACTTTGAAACAAAGATCAGGGAGCTATGGGTCGTCATTACTATTAGGATGATTCCCAGGCCCTCTCAGTACATATATTATCTACGGTTAAGCACAATAAACCTTCTGCTAATTTCTTAGCTGAGACTGCTGGTTGTCACTAACTCCTAAAGTGTTCTCAATCTTGGCTGTACCTTACAATCACTTGGTCCTGGCCATGACCTACACCAAAGGACTCAGAAATGATGGGTCTTAGGGATCAGTATTTTTTAAAGCTTCCAGGATAGTTTCAACATACAGCCAAAGTTAAGAACCAAAGCCCTAGACCCAAGAAGTTAGATCAATGGGAAGAACATCCTGTTTCCTCCCCATAGCTCTTCTGACAGAATAAATTCAAAGGACAATGAACAAGCTGTTTTCTACCACAGATTTGGGATCTATCCAGTGAATCTTGTACTCCTGGTCGTCTCTGCTATAATTCATACTTAAGATTCAGTAGACCTTTAATCAATCCACAAACATTTGTTGAAAACAATTATGAGCCATGGGGAGATGCTACGAGGTATAAAAGATCTTTAAAATGTAGTTATAAAAGGCTTTCATTCTTTTGATAAAATATTTAAATGTCTGCATGGATGTATACACATGAATTATATTAAGATATAATCAAGTGCTAAAATGTGTTGTAGAAAGAGGAAAAGAAATAAATTACACTGGTTATTAATCCTATATACCCACAATATTGTACAAAAGTAGCTAGAGAAGAGGGATATCTCATCCCTTTTTGTTCACTATTGTATACCCATGACCCAGCAAAGAAGATGCACTCAGTAAATATTTCTCAAATAAATCATTCCAACATAGTGGGTCACACACAGGGAAGCACCAGTGTAAAGTCTGTGTTTGGACTAGACCTTGAAGTATAGAAGTCTAGGCGAAAGAAAGAGAACTGAGCACAAGAGTTCATAAAGGGTATATATTAACTCATGCTAAAAAGATTCAAAGCAAAAAAGCAGTTTCAAAAGTATAGCATACAAAAGGGATTCACTATTGATGTTTCATCATGTACTAATCTGAATGCTAACAAAAATTAAGACTAATAGGGCTATCCTTGTGTGTATGAAAGCTCTATGATTATTTTGAAATATTTAACATAAAAAATTATTCATAGGATTTGAAATTTGTTAGTGTAGAAATCTTCAATATCAATTTGCCAATTTAAGAAAAGTAACAGAATGATAGCAACTAAGATGCACAATTTAAAGAGACTGAAATTATTTGAATTACGTTAACAATAAGAAAAGAGTTTCTATCAATCAAAGAGCAACAAATTCCTTCTGCCATTTGCTACCATTTAATGAATAAGCCAAGTTTCTAACTGATGGTGACATGCATATATTTTTACAAAATCTTGACCAGGAATTGCACATAGCCACTTCAAACATAAAAAATCTAAGATATAAAAGTTATACTTGCAGAAGCAAACTCAAATTTCTCATTTTAAAATACAGAAGAATTTTAACTGGAAGTTTCATACAAATTCATTATCTATTAATTGCGCATCAGTTCAGATCCTCTGAGAAGCAAATTAGATGTACCAGAAATTTGTTGGGGAAGATGTCTGTGAAGGATACAGGGGGAGGAGGAAGCAGGGGGTGGGGAGAGCCCTCAGACCTCAAGTAGGTCTGATATCTGTGGAAGGAGAGAGACAAAGGAAGAAGTGGGTAGAAAGAAACTTGGTCAGCAATGAAGTTATGAGAAAGTCTTGGTTGGGCCAATATGGAGTCCCTAAGCAAAAATTACCTGATTGAGAAGCCCACCATCGAGCAAGAATAGCCCAGCTCTAGTGCAGCCACTATGTCTGGCCAAGGGATAGGAAAGGCCCAAAGGAAGTGTGGCCTTAGCCTGAGCACTGCAATATATCTGAAAGTGCAGCAGCTGGAGGCCTTTAATCAGGCAGCTGCTCCATACAGGAGGCTTTTGTTTTTTTAACTTGTGTAAATTTAAGGGGTATTAAGTACAATTGTGTTACCTGCCTAGATTGAATAGTGGTAAAGTCAGGAATTTTAGGGTATCCATCACCTGGAAAACGTACATTGTGTCCATTAAGTAATTTCTCATCATCTATCCCCTCCCACTCCCTATTCTTCCAAGTCTCCATTGTCTGTCATTCCGCTCTCTATGTCCATGTGTACACATTATTTAGCTCCCACTTGTGAGAACATGTGGTATTTGTCTTTCTGTGTCTGACTTGTTTCACTTAAGATAATGGCCTCCAGTTCCATCCATGCTGCTGCAAAAGACATGATTTCATTCTTTTTATGGCTGAATAGTATTCCGTTGTGTATATATGCCACATTTTCTTTATCCAATTATCCACTGATGGACACTTAAGTTGATTCCATATCTTTGCTATTGTGAATAGTGCTGCAATAAACATCTATTTGAAATAATGATTTATTTTCCTTTGGGTAGACATCCAGAGTGGGATTGCTGGATTGAATGGTAGTTCTATTTTTAGTTCTTTGAGAAATCTCCATACTGTTTTCCATAGAGGTTGCACTAATTTACATTCCCACCAATAGTGTTTAAGAGTTCCCTTTTCTCCACATCCTTGCCAACATCTGTTATTTTTTGTCTTTTTAAATAATAGCCATTCTGACTGGTGTAAGATGGCTTTAATTTGCATTTCTCTGACTAGTGAGGTTGAGTAGTTTCTCATATGCCTGTTGACCATTTGTACATCTTCTTTTGAAAAATGTCTATTCGTGTCTTTTGCCCACTTTTTAAAGGGAAGGGTATCCGAGTGGCACAATTCCATCGCTGCCATAACTAGCTTTCCAAATCCTTTTGTATTTCATTTTACAATACATATTTATCATAAAGAAAATGCAGCTGGGTGCGGTGGCTCATGCCTGTAATCCTAGCACTCTAGGAGGCCAAGGCGGGAGCACTGCTTGAGCTCAGGAGTTTGAGACCAGCCTGAGCAAGAGCAAGACCCCATCTTTACTAAAAATAGAAAAGTTAGCCAGGATTCAAGCCATGGCACCCGTAGTCCCAGCTACTCGGGAGGCAGGAGGATTGCTTGAGCCCAGGAGTTTGAGGTTGCAGTGAGCTACGATGACTCCACTGCACTCTACCCAGGGTGACAGAGCGAGACTCTGTCTAAATAAAAAAAGAAAGAAAGAAAATGCAGTAAGTCCCATACAAATGTAACCAAATTCTCTCCAGTTAACCCTAGCATGCCATACATTTTCTATGTATATCATCACATGTAAAAAGTTGGGAAGCAATACCTCAAAGCACTTACAATCTAGATGAAACTGCCAGAGATGTGAGAGTTCTACCAGCCAGTCTTACAATATAATAAATTTTAAAAATTAAACTATGCATTGAAAGAATAATACATCCATCTGTCAGTAGTGAATAAAGCTCAGTTTATTGGTTTCATCTCAATCAGCTCTCACGTTCTTCCTCTGGGCTAAACATACTTTTGTATAATATAAAAATGATGATAGCAGGAATTCTGACCAGTGGACCACTCTTAAAATAAATCTTCTGCTCCATTCCTACAGAAAGTTCTTCCACTTTTTTCATCTACTTTAACTCCCTTCTGAGCATTTATAATGTGGCAGTGCTAAGGATATAGCAGGGAATAGACATTTGTACTTTTGTAGAACAGTCAAGCCACCCATTAAACATGCCTACTGAATGGAGAATACAACTAAATCTGTTGTCTCTCACTCTATAAATAATAACTCACAATTAGAAGGCAAGTATGAAATCCACAAACTCGACAGTGTAGGTCATGTGGTAACAAAGCCAACCTATGTCTAAAATGCTATGTTTCTCCTTGCCTTTTTTTACTGCCATGTGTTTTTAGTCAAATTTATCAATATTCATTAAGAACAAATCCTTTGTACTCTAAAATCTTGAAACACTGATATAAAACATAAAAGTGGATAAGTTGGAAAAAATTTTTAAGTGGGTAAGCAGAACTCTATGGTTTGTGGGGCTTTTGCTAGAGTACTAGAAGACAATATTGGTAGTAGATACTTCAAATAAGAATGTAGTAAAATAAAAACTATCACTCAGAAAAGAAGATGGTTATTATGGAACATTTCATTTGCTTTATTCCATTTAATCTGCTTTTTAAAGTCAAATATTCAATTACTGGCAGAAGAAACCCAGCCCTCTTAGGAAAAAGGGAGTCTCCATTCAAGAACTCAGTATGTCTGGTTCTAGGAACAATTATATCCTTATAATAGAGATAGATGCCTTGGGTTATCATTGCAAATGCTAATAAACTATGAACTTGTGTGCTGATTTCATGCTCATCAAGAAAATATTGATCCCAACTTAGTTTTTTTACATAGAGAGAATGGTAAGACCAACACAACTATCCATTCTGCCTAACAGCTTTATTTCTCATCAAACTTAATAAACTATGCATAATTCTGATATACTTCAGCTTCTTGTGAATTTAGTGACACAACAACCCAAGTCTGGTCAAGTTGAGAACACTAAACAAATAATTTCTGAAATGACAAAGCTAAGGGCCAGTAGCTGATGATTCTGTCAGGTAACATCACTCAGTAAGACGGAAAGGTACAGGCTGGGCGTGGTGGCTCACACCTGCAATCCTAGCACTCTGGGAGGCCAAGGCAGGAGGAACTCTTGAGCTCAGGAGTTCAAGACCAGCCTGATCCCTGAGCAAGAGTGAGACCCCATCTGTACTAAACACAGAAAAAATCGGCCGGGCACAGTGGCACCCACCTGTAGTCCCAGCTACTTGGGAGGCTGAGGCAGGAGAATCACTTGAGTGCAGAAGTTTGAGGTTGCAGTAAGCTAGGCTACCGCCACTGCATTCTAGCCCCAGTGAGGGAGCAAGATTCTGTCTCAAAAAAAAAAAAAGACCGAAAGGTACAACCATCCTTCTTGTGATGATACTCCTATATAAATTATAGCCACATGCTTCTCTCTACTTTTGACAGCAATGAGATACCAGAGAAATGCAGCACAAACTTGGAAAAGATGAATAAATGGTAAACTCAATAAACATAAACTACTAAAATCTGAACAGTCTTCTCCGAGGTAGAGGCAGGTGTGGAAGGTGTTTTTAAAATAACAGAGATGTACTGAAATGTAATTCACATACCATAAAATTCACCCATTTAAGTGGTACAGTTCAACAGCTTTCAGTATATTCAGAGAATTGTACAACCATCACCATAATCAATTTTAGAACATTTTCATCACCCCAAAAGAAACTCTATATCCATTAGAAGTCACTCCCCATTTCTCCCAAATGCCCCTATCTCTAAGCTACTACAAATCCACTTTCTGTCTCAATAGATTTGCTTATTCTGGACATTTCGTATAAATGAAATCATATAATATGTGGTCTTTTGTGACTGGCTTCTTTCACTTGGCATTATGTTTTCAATGTTTAACCGTGTCATAGCATGTATCAGTACTTCATTTATTTTTATTGCTGAATAATATTCCATTGCATACATTTTATTTATCCATTCATCAGGTGATGGACATGTGGGTTGTTTCCATTTTTTGGCTATTACGAAAAATGAGAAGTTAACCAGGAGAAGGCACATCAGCTGACCAGGCTACTGAATAAGAATATACTCCAGTGCTGAAGAAGATCAGAGCAGACAGGGTTTACAACAAGAACAAGTATTGCCTCAGACAGAACTGGCCAATACAGGAATAAAATGCCTTTGATGTAATACATATCCAAAAGGGAAGAGTGGATACTATTTAAAGGAACTATTGATTTTTCTACTTTGTTCAATGCAATAGCCTTTATGATTGAGCTAATCTTGTGCTACTCATTCATTAAACTTCTAGGGCACTACAAGAAAATAGTAGAACCTCTTGCCCATATACTAGCAATCCAATATAAAGGAACATGGATCAAGGGTACAAGTCCCTTTGGGTGAATTTCGTAAGAACTTTATCCTATAGTAGTACTAAAAAATTGAGAATCTATGAAGTAAAGTACTAGGAAGACAAATATTAGAGCCTGGCAAGGAAGCAATGATTTAAAAAATGAAAATCACCTGAACAGAGCTAGATTTCAAACACTTATGTAGACACGCAGCTCTCCCCCTAATAGCAAGTAATATACCTGAGCCTTAGTATTTCCATTTTTAAAACAGGGCTTTACTGACCTTACATATTCAGAAGATTACCTAAAGGACTAAGTAAAAGAATGTGTGTAAAATGTGATGCTTCTATCTAAGGCATCTGTGCTCACTTATTGAAGTACATCACTCCACCAATCTCCCACTGACTCTCATCACCAATCTCTCTCCCACTTACAGCACAATTCCACATCTTCCATCTCGAAAAAAGAAAAAACTCTAGATTCTACATCCTCCTTCAGCCATCACCCCTTTCTCTGTTCCCATTTACACCAATCCTTCCTGAAAGCACTGTTTATACATGCTGCCTCTGTCTTGAACTCATACCCCTGTCTTGAACTCACTGTAATTGGGCTTTCATTACCCTATCACTCCAACAAAATAGCATTTGTCAAGGTCACCATCAGCCACTCCATTGCCACATCCTCGATTTACTTGACTTGCAGCATTTAACACAACTTATTATGCTCTCCTGCTTTAAGGACTACCTGCACTTGAATTCCAGGACACCAGGAGAACTCTTTGTTCTCCTCCTTAGCTTACTAGAACAACCTTCTCAGATTCCTTTGCTAGTTCCATTTTATCTTCCCGTCTTTTAAACTCTGGGGTGCCCCAAGGCTTAGTCTTTGGACATCTATCTTCTCTATCTGCATTCACTTCCTTTATGTGATCTCTCATTCAATCACAATTTTAAATATCACATCTAATCTTAAGACTCTCAAATGTGCATCTCCAACCCAGGCCTCTCTACTAAACTCCAGACTTACCTATCCAATTGTCTACTCAATGCCTCTTCTTGAATGTTTATTAGCCATCTCAAACTGAACATGTTCAAAAAGAACTCCTAATTCCCCCCAAACTCACTTCTCCTCCAGCCTTTCCGGTCTCAGTAAATGACAATTCTATCCTTTTCGTTTCTCAGGCCCAAAACCTGTGAGAATCAAATTTGACTCTCTTCTTTCTCTCACTTTAAACGTTTATCAGCAAATGCCATTGACTCTATCTTCAAAGTCCTGCATATCCAGAGTTTAATCACTTTGTTCTACCTATACAGCTACTACCCTAATGTAAGACAACACCATCTCGTTTGGATTACTGCAAGAGCTTCCTAACTGTTCTTGCTTCTGTCCTTATCCTCCACCACCTGTTCTCAATCTAGCAGCCTGAGGGATCCATTTAATACACACAAATCAGACCACTTCATTTCTCTGCTCAAAATCCTGACAGCTTCCTATCTCAGTAGAAGTCAAATTCCTCACAGTGGCCTCCAAGTTCCAGCCCTTAGCTACATCTGATATTTCCAACCATTCTCCCACTTGTTAACTCTGATACAGCCACACTGGCTTTCTTATTGTTCCAAACCATAATTCTTCTCAAAACCTTTACATTTAAAGATACTTGCCTGGGTTCCAGGCAGAGGAGCAAGACTTGATCCCTTTACTCTTAGTGTTTTGGCTCAAAGGTCATCTTATTAGAAAGGTCTTCCCTGACCAACTTAAATATAATAGAAGTGTAAGCCCCCACCAACACATGGCACTTGCCTTTCCTCCTTTATTCTGCTTGACTGTCACCATCTGATAAATATGTTGGCTTACTATCTATTGCTCCCTGTCCCACTAGAATATAAATTCCATAGGGGCAAGAACATTTAATTCTTTCAATGCTATATTCCCAGCACATAGAACACTGCCTGGCACATATTAGTCACTCATTCATTATTTGTTCAATGAATTGATCAACCAACAAAAGCCGTTAACATTCATTCATTCAGGAAAGCTAAGAAAACTTTTGTTAAATCAAATGCATGAGCTGAACAGGTATTAACAAGGGACTGTTAATGCTAGCCATTCTGCATTGAGGACAACTGAAATATTTTATGACTACATAATTAAAACAAATACTACTTACTGAGCTTTAAACAATGGGCCAGGCATCATGGGAGTACTTAATGCATTATCTCATTTAAAGAAAATGTTCTAAAAGCAGATCACTGTGTTGTTCTTCTGCCCCAAGATAAAAAATCCTGGTAAACAAAATGTTCCATGTAAAACAGAAGAACCCCTAGGTTGAGTACGGACAACCCACAGAATCATAAGAAATAATAAATCACTGTTTTTGAAGCAACTAAGTTTTGGAGTTGTTTGTCACACAGCAACATGTAACAAATGCACTGCCCAAAGTTATTCAGAAGATGGTTAAGAGTGAGATTTAAATACCCGATTCCAAAGCCTCTTTCTCTATACCACACCACCTCAAATTTAAAAATCTTTTGACTCAAAGAAACACAGGAAGCCAAACTAATTGAAAACCTAGAAATAGACCCAGAAGTCATTTTTAGCAATTCAATAAAGTTATGCTCTAATTTTATTTTCTAAAGAACAGGAAAATAATGACCTATATTTTCTAATAGTTATATAACATGAGTAACCATTTGTTATGTGCCTTTTGTGATTAACTGGTCTTCAGCTTTCTAGGACAGAAGGATGGAAGGAAGGAAGGAAGAAAGGCAGGCAGGAAAGAGGAAGGAAGGCAGGAAGGAGGATGGAAGGATTTTACTGCCATTTTTAAAACTTTTCATCTTATATAAATCCTTTTTAAAATACACAACAACAGTAATAATGTCAAGTACCCATATAACACTTACTACACCAGGCAATGAAGTGCTTCATAAATATTAACCCATTTGATATTCATGTAAGTTCTTTTAATAGACGAAGTAACAGACACAAGGGTAAGTAACTTGCCTAAGGCCACACAGTTAGTAAGAGGTGCATCTGGTACTCAAATCCAGGTTTTATGTCTTCAGAATCCATGCTTTTAACCACCACACCTTAAAATAAATAATTCCTAGGATCACCAGAACTATTGAACTTTTACTGGAAGTTCTCCCACTCAGATGCTATACTTACTAACATGTTCTTTCTCTCTTTAAACATGTCACCTTTGATTTGAAAACTAATCAGGAAATGTGAAATATAAATAAACTTATGTTAAGAGAACTCTAGCTGACATTTTACTAAGCGCTTTTCCTGATCTTTAAGCATTTACTCATCTTAACCATAAATAATCTTTAACATTAAATATATAGACATCCTCTGGATACCTCTTAGTTAAAATAAGCCTCTTATTTTGGGAGACTCTTTGTCTTCCTAAAGATGACTGTAACATCCTTTTACAGAGGCAAGCTAGGAAATGAGCTCAGCAGTGGATGTGACCATCTACTAGATTATTCATAGATACCGATTCAACGTCATGCACTCAACAAATTCTTACAAGTTAAAGACGTATACGTAACAAAAGACAGCAAAGAACTAAAGTGGTTATAAAAATGCAGGCACAGATAAACAAGTGTCTGTACAAGCACCGCAAACCTAGGGAAGGATACACCTCCCAAGTTTTATCAGCAATTGTCAATGAGGAATCAACCTAGCAAGAGGGGGAAAAGCTATACATTTCCACAATATTTTATTGTTTCTAAAACAAGCATCTCTGGGCAAAAGACATGAACAGAAGTTTTTTGAAAGAAGATAGACAAATGACCAACAAAAATATGAAAAAATGCTCAACATCACTAATCATCAGTGAAATGCAAATTAAAACTACAGTGAGATACCACCTTACCCCTATCAGAATGGCCACTATTAAAAAGTCAAAAAACAATAGGTGCTGCCGTGGATGCAGAGAGAAAGGAACACTTATACACTGTTGGTGGGACTGCAAATTAGTACAGCCTCTATGGAAAGCAGTATGGAGAGGCCTCAAAGAAATAAATGTAGACCTACCACTCAATCCAGCAATTCCACTGCTGGGTATCTACCAAAAGGAATGAAGCCATTGCACTCGAATGTTTACTGCCACACAATTCACAATTGCAAAGATGTGGAATCAACCTAAGTGCCCTTCAATTCATAAGTAGATAAAGAAAATGTGATATATATATATCTATCATGGAGTACTACTTTGCCATAAAAAGGAATGAAATAATATCATTTGCAGCAACATGGAGGGAACTAGAGATCATTATCCTAAGTGAAGTATCTCAGGAATGGAAAAGGAAACACCATATGTTCTCACTAATAAGTGGGATCTAGTAGATGGGTACACAGGGGCATGACACGATATAAAGCACATGAGAAACAAGACGGGGGTGGGTGGAGGGCAGGAAGTTGGTGTAGGATAGAAGCACTACCGGGTACAACGAACACTATTCTGGTGGTGGGCACACCAAAAGCCCTGACTTAAGCATTATACAAGATATCCATGTAATAAAAACACTTGTACCCCCTTGATTATTATTTTGAAATAAAAATAAATAAATAAAAAATAAAACAAACATCTCATACTATATAATAAGAATGATGTTTAAAATTGTCATCCCCTGAGATTTTATAGGAATTCCCCACCTTTTCCTAATATTATTATCATCAGATATTAAATGAATCGTACTTATTCCCATTTATTATAAGGAACAATTTTCTAATACGTGTATTTGAAGTGGGAACGCGCTCTCAGGAGGGAAAGAATATTGGAGATGTCTCTTTGAAGCTCTATCACTGTGCAGGCAATACCATAAAGAAGACTCCTCTAAGCACAAGATGAGAACTTATACTACAGGATCTCCAAGAATCCTTCCAAATCATAATGTACAACTAAAATTTATGAAAATATGGAAGAGCATTTCTATAGCTGGAACTTTAACAGAAGGATGACTGTTAAAATACTACTAGTGAGTTTATATCCAGCTTAATCAGCACTCTTTTCAATATTTTGCAGAATGGTACTTTTTAAAAACAACCAACAAAACCTCAACGCCCTTAGGAAGGACAATAAATTTCAAAAGAGATAATTAACGACTTCCACAAATATTTTTCTTTTTCAGTTATGACTGTTTTTGTATAATAAGAAAATTATGGCCATAAGAAATAACATCACTACAGAATATTGGATATTCATGCAGACTGCTTTTATGACTACAACTGCAACTATCCAATAACATGTTGAAATGTAATCAAAGTGCAAGCTCTTAGAATAGACACTCATTCAAATGTAGTTTGTGTCGTAGGCTAAAAATATCACAATTAAAAATATCCTTATTGCAAGGCCACTTAATCTTTTAAGTATGCAGGACAATGATCCAGATCAAAGCACCAAGTACAAAGAACAGCAGCAATAATAAACATTTTCAAAGCCTAATATATTTAAAACCTGAGAGATAGAGGGTAGAAGATAGAAAGATTCGATATTCATTACCAATATGCCAAATATATAGTTGATAGCCTAATACCAAAAAAGATGGAATGCATCAATATGCATTTCTATCTATGACTGATCAATAGCTAATACTTCATAAAAATAGGAATCAGAAATGCATTTCATTTATAGACAGCACTATGTGCTTCACGTCTTATCTACCAAGAACAGTTGTAAGATCGCCCAAAATTCTCATGATATGGAAGAGAAGACTGTGAGAACATTATTAACATACATCAAGAGAGAGAAGCTAAGTGGCTGAATTGGTAGGGTAATGCAAAAAGTATCTGTGGAAAATTAAAGGAAAAACATGTCAGCAACTGAGGTTCAATGTGCCTGTTTATATTGTATTGGACATAAAAAAATCAATGTCTGATTATCACAGCTCCTATACATGCACTATATTCTTAATACCATACATTTGTATTCCATTTGTATTTTACACCTCTTTCAAATAGCTTATTATATGACATAACAAGACAAATGCAAGTATCCTTATTTTACAGTTGACTAGGAAGGACAGAACAATCCAATGTCTTAAATTTATTTGACTGTGAGATACATATAAAATTATAATGTGTCATCATTAAAACAACAACAGAAGCTCACAGTCTATAACACATTGACTGCCACACCAGGAAAAAAAACTTTTCCTCGGGGCCACTGTGTTTTATTATGAAAATAGAATAAAAACTTAGAAGAGAAAACGATCCTTTCTAATTTAATGAAAAATTTGTTATTTTTTATTGTTTTCTGCGTGTGAGTTATATGCAACTTGAAAAATAGTCCTCGTGGCTCCCAAGGCGAAGAGACGTGTGAGTTACATATGCTTCACGAGGACCGGGCTCAAAACTAGCATGAATCAAATACAACTCACGTGGCAGTTAAGGTGATAAGTTATGTTTAGGCTAAATCAGACAACAAAAATTACTTAACTGCAATAGATAACTTAATTTTCTAACTTTATAATAATTATTGACAATAACAAAAAATGTTGATTAGAGTCAGAGTCTGTGCTAAATGTTTTACATTCCTTATCTCATTTAATCCTAACAAAACCCTCTGAGGTAGATACTACATTACCCTATTTTAGAGATGAGGAAACTGAAGTGCAGAAGTAACTTTTCAAGGTCTCTCAGTAAGTGAGTGGTGAGACTTATAAACAAACCCACGCAGTCTGAGTGAGAGTCCAAGCTCCTCAACACCATGTAGATATACCATTTTTGTTTTATGAACTATTACATGATTAGCAAATGCATATTTTTAACCATAAAACTACACACCTATGCATTAATGAGCATGTAGAAGATTATGCAATGATTCATTAGGTGATCTTATACAATGTCATGGCACTCTGGAGCATACCATTTCTTCAAGACAAATTATCACTTAACAGCTAGACAAATATATTAGTATTTTTCTTATACTTTTTTCCCTTTATAACTGTTGATACTGACATAATTTGAGATTTATAGAGAAGTTTCAAAAATAGTACAAAGAATTCCAGTAATACCCTCAACCACATCCCTCAAATGTTACGCTTCACCCCATTTGCATTACCTTTCTCTCTCTTTTTTATATACACACACAAATATAACTTTTATAAACCATTTGAGAGTTAAGTGGCACATATTGTACCCTTTTTACTTCCAAATACTTCATTCAGTGTGTACTTCCTAAAAACAGAGAGTCTCATATAGCTTAAATCTGCGGTCCCCAGTCCCTGGTGGACCGATACCAGTCTGTGGCCTGTTAGGAACTGGACTGGACAGCAGGAGGTGAGTGGTGGGTGAGTGAGCAAGCGAGTGAGCAAAGCTTCACCTGTATTTACAGTCACTGTCTCCCATCACCCCCGGATGGTACCATCTAGTTGCAGAAAAACAAGCTCAGGGCCCCAATGATTCTGCGTTATGGTGAGTTGTATAATTATTTCATTATATATTACAATGTAATAATAATAGAGATAAAAGTGCACAATAAATGTAATGTGCTTGAATCATCCCCAAATCATCCCTCCCCATTACCCCGTGGAAAATTTGTCTTCCATGAAACCAGTCCCTGGTGCCAAAAAGGTTGGGGACCGCTGGCTTAAGCATACGTCAAAATCAGGAAATTAACATTAATACAATACTATTATTCAGGTTTTACCAACTGTCCCAACGTCTTCCTGTATGGCAAACGATAAATTAAAAAAAATAAATCCCAGAACCATGTCTCTTTAGTTTCACTTATCTGGAACAGCTCATTACTTCTGTGGTTTTCACGACACTGTCATGAAGAATACAGACCAGTTATTTTGTAGAATGTCCCTCAATTTGTGTTTATTTAGTATTTCCTCACAAGAAAATTCAATTTATTTTCAGCAGGATTACCACAGGAGTGATGTCATCGTACACTTAATCATTAAAAGCTCGTATTAGAAAACATGTTACTGCCATCGATTTTTCAAGGAGCACTTCTTTATGCTTCTCAGAACAAATTGTTATGTGCTGGTATAAGCAAATAAATATAGACTTTGGAGTAACAGAGAACTGAATTCAAATCCCAACTCTGGCAGTTACTTATTAGGTTACTAAGTATGGAATGTCCGATTTCCTTAAGTACTAAGTTTGACAGTTGGTATCTGTGACATTTCATTCTGACACTTCTTGTTTTGTTTTTTTTTTTTATTGTGAAGGTACATCCTCATTCTTTCAAATGCACGTTTAGGCTTGTGATTATCTTTCAAAAATTTTTTATAGAGCAATTTTTGTGAAACCATGGATAAGTCAAAAATTTGTGTTATTTGTGAATATGAGTTCCGTCGTGGAACCAAAGCAGCACAGACAGTTTGAAATATCAACTAAGTATTTGGGAAGGATATGGCTAATGAACGCAAGGTACTGTTCATATCTTGATGGTTTGAGAAGTTCCATTCTGGTGATTTTAATCTTGAAAATGAGCCATGTAGGTGACCTGAGACCAAGGTGGATAATGATGAGCTGAAAGCTGTAGAGGAAGTGAATCCATCTCAACCTACGTGTTTAAACGAGAGTCAGAAGAGAAATCATCTTGAAGCTTGCCTTTCTGTGCTGTCACAACATAAAGGCAAACCATTTCTACATCATATTGTGACATGTGATGAAAAATGTTTTTTTTTTGACAATCGCCAAGCTTTCGGCACAATGGTTGGATAAAGATGAAGTGCTGAAGCACAGTCCAAAACCAAATATTCATCAAAAAAAGCTAATGGTGTCTGTTTGGTGGTCCAGCACTGGTATTATCCACTACAGCTTCATGAAACCTGGTCAATCTATTACAGCGGATGTCTACTGCAACCAGTTGGACAAAATGATAACGATGCTTGCAATTAAGCAGCCAAGATTGGTCAAGAGAGACAGGACAATCCTCTTGCAAGACCACATGTTGCAAAAAACAAGCTGCTCAAACTACAGAAGCTGGACTTGGAAACTCTCTGTCATCCACTGTATTCACCAGACCTTGCACCAACTGACTACCACTTCTTCCAGGCTTTGGACCACTTCTTGCAAGGAAAAATATTGAATCCTCAACAAGCTGTGGAAAACGCCTTTCAAGATTTCATCACTGCTGGCTCTCCAGGTTTCTTCGCTGCTGGCATAAGCAAACTACCATTAAGATGGCAAACCTGTGTCAATAGTTTAGGCACATACTTTGATTAATTGTACTTCTTGTTTGAGATATAATAAACTTTTAACTCAAAATCGGACATTTCATATTTAATGACCTAATATTAAACTCTAGGACTTAGGCAAATTATAAACTTCATTGCAGCCTCAATTCATTCATTTGCAAATGAGGGATATACTTGCCTTTCCAGATTACTGTGACAATAAAACCAAGTAAAGCAGTTGGCATATAATTAGTCTCCCTTAACCCAAAAAGCATCTAAAGTTAAGAGGGCTTGAGTGATTTCCCCAGAGTCAATAAATGATAGTGGCAAGACAAAAACTTAGGCTTAAAATGTAAATCTTGTAAGAAATAAAATTGTCCTCTATAAATACTCCTGGTAATATTTATATATGTGTCTTATCACCTCTATTAAGAAGAATAGAAGGTCCTTAAGATCAAAAACTGCCTCTTACTTGGTTTTATACTTCATACAGTCCCTGGCAGAGTATTTTACAAACTTAAATCACTCCTTAAACATGTATTCAATCAACACAAAATATACAGACACCATATACATTCCATTTTAATCCATATACTAAATGAAACTCTCAAATATTTGATAACCTACAAAATAGCAGACTACATTAAGCAACTTCTGTATCTAGACAAATGGGATTTAAGGGAACATGGAAGTACAAAACTCCTCCACATATCACACTCTGCATAATTTCCTATCAGAATCAGTAATCCCAACAAATAACAGTTACAAAGAATTGCCAGGAACCAGAGAGGCTTTCAAATATATTGGATTATATTCTGTCTAATAAAGAAAATGGAAAGGAGGGTAGTGAACAAATATAAAACTGGATAAAACACACACACAAAAATAACTGTGGGTATAGACTTTGGGTGATTATGACGTGTCAATGTAGGTTCTTCAACAGTAACAAATGTACCACTGTGGTGCAGGATATCCACAGTAGGGGAGGTTCTATGTATATAGCTGCAGGGGGTATACAGGAACTCTCTGTAGCTCCTGCTCAATTTGCTGTGAAGCTAAGACTGCTCTAAAAAATAGTCTACTAGGCTGGGTATGGTGGCTCACTTAATCCTAGCACTTTGGAAGACAGAGGCAGGAAGATCGCTTGAGGCCAGGAGTTTGACACCAGCCTAAGCAATATAGCAAGACCTTATCTCTTTAAAAAAAAAAAAAAAAAAAAAAAAAAAAAATTAGCCAGGCATAGTGGTACAAGCCTGTAGCCCTAGCTACTAGGGAGGCCGAGGAGGGAGGCTTGCTTGAGCTCAGGAGTTTGAGGCTGCATTCAGCTATGATGGCACCACTGCACTCTCAGCCTGGGTAACAGAGCGAAACCCTGTCTCAAAAAAAAAAAAGTCTATTAAAAAAAATATATCTGTGAAGTCATCAGAGAGCACACCAGATAGCCAGGACTTGAAAAAATAAAGTCCCAGAGTAAAGAGAAAACTAATTATTAACATGAGCCTTACAGTTCCTTGAGGTAGTCAACAATTCATAGTAAGGCTTAGAGGCTGAACAAAAAGCAGTGGCCAAGAGCCTGCAACTGTCCCACTGGGCTGGGAAAACAAAAACTGGAGTTCAGAACCTGCCAAGGTAAAGGGGCCTTGGCAGATACCTCAGGCTTTTCAACTGAAACAGCAAAAGGCTACACCACCGGAAAAAGGGCAAACTCAAACAGACCAGTCTCCCTTGGAAAACATGATCTGCCAACTCAACCTGCCTTTCAAAATAAAATTGCATTTTCTCTAGAGGAAGACATCATCCAGAGTCACAAGCATAGCACTGTCCAACAGAACTTTTCTGCAATGATGGAAATGTTCTCTATCTGTGCATGTACCTATTGAGTACTTGAAATGTGGCTAAAGGGACTGAAGAAATAAATTTTCAAATTAATTTTAATTAATGTAAATTTAAACTTAAATAGCCACAAGTGATTACTGGTTACCATATTGAACAGCACAGCCCAAGAACTTTTCATACCCAGGGTCCAATGCTAAAAAACAAAGTTAGCCTAATAAGAAATATAAATGAATGCAACAAACCAAAGAGAGAAAAGAAATCAATAGAAGCACCTTCACAGTTATCCAGCTATTAAAATTATCAGACAGGGACTTTAAAATAATAGAAATGTTCAAGAAAATGGATGAAATGACAGAATTTCACCAGAAAACTGGGATCTACTCTTTAAAAAAACTAATTTGGCCAGGTGTGGTGGCTCAAGCCTATAATCCTAGCACTCTGGGAGGCCAAGGCAGGAGGGTCACTTGAGCTCAGGAGTTTGAGGCCAGCCTGAGCAAGAGGGAGATCCAGTCTCTACGAAACAGAAAAAATTAGCCAGGTGTGGTGGCACACGCCTGTAGTCCCAGCTGCTCGGGAGGCTGAAGCGGGGAGGATCACTTGAGGCCAGGAGTTTAAGGCTAGCCTAGGCAACATAGTGAGACCCTGTCTCTACAAAAAGTAAAAATAAATAGCTGGGTGTGGTGGTGTGGGCCTATAGTTCCAGCTACTCGGGAGGCTGAGGCAGGAGGATTACTTGAGCCCAGGAGTTCCAGGCTGCAGTGAGCTGTGAGCATGCCACACTGCACTCCAGTGTAGGGCAACACAGCGAGATGCCATCTTTAAACAAAAGAAGAAGAAGAAAAAAAAGAAAGAAAGGAAAAGAAAATATACATATTGAAACACAGAAAAACAGTGAAAGGAAATATAAAAAAGAGCAGGGCACGGGGGGGGGGAGGGGGAAAGCATCAGAACGTCAGAAACACACAGAACATCATTTTTAAAGTCTTGTATATGTAGAACTTAAATGCCAGAAGGAAAGGAAAAAGAAAATGGGTTAAAAGAAATACTTGCAGAGATGCTGCCAGAAAGTTTTCCAAAACTGAGTAAAGCTATTTAACAAATTCAAGAAGCTCTATAAGCCCCAAGCAGAATTTCACACACACTTCTAAGTCAAGTGCCTAAACAAAAACAAAGAAAAAAATCACTAACTGCAGCCGGAGGGGGGAAAAAAGACATATGCCATCAAAGGAGCCAATTTTCCGTGGAATAATAGAAGCCAGAATAAAACAAAATGGCATCATTAAAGTGCTGAAAGAAAATAACTCCCAAAGCATACTTACAGGAAAATATACTTTGAAAATTAAAGTGTTTTTTGCAGAAACTGACAGATTCTAAAATTCATCTAGTAATGCAAAGGACCAGAGACAGGCCCTTGAAGAAGAACAAGCAGGAGGATTTATACTACCAATTATGGTAATGACACTGTGATACTGGCAGTAGACAAAATGATGAATAGAACAGAATAAAGAGTCCAAAAACAGATCCATATATAAATGGTCACCTGGTTTATGATTATGGCAGTTGTCACTGCCACACAGTGGAATAATATATCGTGCTCAGTTAAGGGATATCCACAAGAGGAAAAAAATGTATCTTAATCCCTATCTCAGACCATACACAAAAATCAATTCCAGATGGATGGCAGATCCAATTGTAATAGGTGAAAAACAAAGTTTTTAAAAGAAAACATAGGAAAACATCATAGTTGACTTAGACAAGGTAAAGCTTTCTTCCATAGGACATCAATGGCATCAATCATAAAGGAAATTTTTGAAAAATATCATATTAAGTTATCTTAAAATTAAGACCACCCATTCACCTAAGACAGACTTAAGAGAGTGAAAAGGCCGGGCACATAATAGAAGATATTTCCCCAAAGGTTTCATATTGGGAATCTATTTTAAAATCTCACATACACACATACACACACACAAACCAACAAGACTAAGAGAACCAAGCACATATAAAAATAGGCAAAAGACACTTCATAAAGTAAAATACACAAATAGTTAATCAACTTGACTTGGATAGTGGTCATATAGGTGTATTTACATTATAAATGTTTACCAAGTTGTATATTTAATATTTGTACGTTTTATCTTCAATTTCACTAAAATAGTTTACAAACAAAATAATACATTTACCATTATTCACACAAGTTCAACTACTGTTTGTAAGCTTTCAAAGATTTTGCCCTGAAAAGCAACAGTAACACATATACCAAATGCAGGCCACCAGGAAACAACTATGGGAGACTGTATCATCATATCATTACCACTGTATAATTTTCTTTTAAACCATGCCACTTTTTTTCAAATATAGTTTCTATTTATAAAATGTATACAGTGTCCCAAGACTATATTAAGTGCTTCGTGTGCATTACGGAGTTTAATTTTCACACCAACCTTTGAAGTAGCTATTATCATCATCATTTCATAGACAAGTAAACTGAGGCTCAGAAAATTTCAACAACTTGCTCAAGGTGAAACAGTAAGTGGCAGAACCACTTATTTATATGAATAAATATAGTAACATAATTAGTTACTTGTCATTATTTACCACCATCAGACATATGCATATTGTTTCACTTGTTTTATGACTTAAATTCTATCCTTGTTTGAAAACAGACTTTGTATTTAATGGCCCATATGAACCATAGCAAAGTATAATGTTTTCTTACAAGCCCTTAAAACAAATACTGTCATATCCAAAGTACAGTAGTATTTAAACCTTGTTCCTGATTCAATGGCATTCTCTCCGAGGGGGTTACATGTTAATGAAATGCAATTTAGAGCAAATAAAATCTTTAATAAATTCAAACACATACTTCTGTCATGTTACATAGCTTCATCACCATATTAAATAAAAATTCTCTCAATAAATTTATTTCTTCTAAATAAATTCTAAAAGTATTTTGTTTGACAATGGCATCCAGCTTTCAGGTGACTATTACAATCACAGATTGCCAATTTCTACAATTACATTTTATCATTTACAAAGAAGCTACACCCTTAGATATTCAAAGGATAATTTTATTTTCACTTTGCTATTATTCAAAATCAAATATACTCATATAACATATATGTAAACATTAAGTAAAAGAGTTATTTATTAATGTTGATATGCCAATTCTCATTTATGTATACTGGATTTCAGTTGCCTCTTTTATAAAGTAAGCTAGACTAAATGTCTATGTAAATGTTTTCTAAAATATCATCCAGCTCTAAAATTATTCGCTTCTGCATCACAACAGCTTTATTACAAATGTTTTATCTTTAGGAACAGTTGATTAATTTAGCCTTGAGGGAGGGAAAAGCATGCACACACCCCACACACACTTAAAATGCCAGGGACCACTTTGCTACAATATGAAACAGCTTCCTACCAGTAAGAGTGGACATTCAAAGATTCCTGATGTAAAAACTGAGATATAGTGCTCGTGTTATTATGGGTGTACTACAAAACCTATTGAAAGTTACCAAATGCTTCCTGAGCACAGAAACATACTACTCACACATTATTTTAAAGTATTGAAATCCCTTTCTAAAATCAACTTTGTCAGCTTTTTCCAATGTACAGAACTATTTCAAGGCCAAAGGCATGTCATAGTCTTGATGTCACTGCATTTAGGTTTCCAAGAGGTCATTAGTTTGTGATTTGCTAAAAAGTACACTCACATTAGAAATTGAAAGGGAAGAAGGAGAAAGGTGGTAAAGTGATAATTCTCAGTTGAATACATGAAATCCTTTACAAGTCAACATGTTTTCAGCAAAGGTGCAGGGTAAAGAAACAGAAGTCACTTGTATTTCTTTACACTAGTAATACATGATCTGATAAGGAAATCAAGAAAACAATTCCATTTATGATAGCATCAAAAAGAATAAAATATTTAGGACTAAATTCAACCAAAGAGGCAAAAGACTTATAGACTGAAAACTATAAAACATTACTTAAACGAAATTAAAGAAAACCTAAATTAATGGAAAGATAACTCACGGGATGGAAGACTTAATATTGCTAAGATGTCAATACTAACCAAAGCAACAGATTCAATGCCATACCTATCAAAATCCCAACAGCGTTTTTTGCAGAAATGGAAAAACCCATCCTAAAATTCATATGGGATTTCAGGGGACCCAGAATAGCAAAAATAAAAAATCTTGAAAAAGAAAATTAAAATCAGAGGACGCACATTTGCCAATTACAAAATTTACTACAAAGCCACATTAATCAAAACAGTGTAATAGTGGCATAAGGGCAGACATATAGACCAACGGAACAGAAATGAGTCTGGAAATAAACCCTCACATTTATGGTCAGTTCATTTCCAACAAAAGTACAAAGATCATCAACGGGGAAGGAAGTCTCTCCAACAAGTAGTGCTGGAAAAACTAGATGTCCACATAAAAAAGAATGAAGTTGGACCCCTACCATACACTAAAATTTAACTCAACATGAATCAAAAACCTAAATTTAAAAGCTAAAACTAAATTTCTTCTTAGAAGAAAACATAGGTGGAAATATTCATGACCTTAGATTTGGCAATGGTTGCCTAAATTTTACAACAAAAGCACAAGCAACAAAGGAAAAAATAGATAAACTGAACTTTATCAAGATTAAAAACGTTTATGCATCAAAACACACTATCAAAAGAGTGAAAGACAACCCACAGAATGGGAGAAATATTTGTGAATCATACATCTGAGGAGAGTTTAACAACCAGAATACATAAAGAACTCCTACAACTCAACAACAAAAAGACAAAAAACTCAATGTTCATAGCAGCATTATTCACAAAAACCAAAAGGCAAAAACAATCCATGTGTCCATCAATAGATAAACAGATCAACAAAATGTGGTATATATACACCACAGGATATTATTCAGCCATAAAAAGGAATGAAGTTGTGATATGTGGCATAACACGGATAAACCCTGAAAACATTATGCTAAGTGAAATAAACCAGACACGAAAGGATAAATATTTTCTGATTCCACTTACATGAACTATCTAGAACAGGCAAATTCATACAGACAGAAAGTAAATTAGAGGTTACCAGGGGATGGGGGGATGGGAGGTGAGTGCAGTAAGGAGTTATTGCTTAGTGAGTATAGAATTTTTGTTTGGAAAGATAGTAGTAATGGCTGCACAACATTGTATAATTAATGTCACTGAATCATACACTTAAAAACGGTTAAAATGGCAAATTGCATGCTATAATATATTCGCTAGAATAAAAAAAGGAGTCAGGAAAAGAGGGAAAAGGCACACCAACCTGTGTGTCTTTCCTTAACTAAACAGGGAAATTGAAGTATGTATGTATATGCACAATTTTGTGGTCTCTTAAACAATTCATAACACATCTCTAACACTGCAAGATAGACTGGAAAAGGCAGAGACTATTGGTTAAAAAAAATGAACTACTTCTCAACACAGTATTCCCGGCAGCAAAAGGAGAAAAAAAAATTTAAAAAGAATTACTATCCTAGTGCAGGAGCCCAGACCAGAACACAACAGTGATAAAAGTACAACAAAATATACACATGGGATACTTCAGAGGTAAAATCAATAGGATTTGGTCACACAACGATAAGATGAATAGCAGGAAAACAGCCAAGCCAAATAACTCAATGCTTCTAACACTGAATAACCAGGAAAATAGTTCTTTTACTAATCTTGATCTGTAATGTGGGGGGATGGAAAATTTTGGGAGAAAGATTAATTGAACATGAGTTAGTGACATCCAGAGACTGTCCAAGAAGACAGTTGGAAACAGAAATTAGTTGTTCAAAGGGAAATGTAGCTAGAGAAAGGCATTTCAAAGTTTACTATATTAAAAAATAAAATAAAAATTGAAGTCATATAAGAGAGTAAGATCTCCAAGAGGGACAAAAGTATATTTAATGAGAAGAGGGCCCACAAGTGAACCTTGGAGAATGCATTCATTTAGGTAAGAAAAGGAACAAGACAGTTTGTTAGCGAAGTGAAAGAAGAATCTAAGGATACTGTGTTTAGGAAGCTGCCAAAGAAAGTTTCAATAAATAAAGCACTAATAGTGCTGAATGACAAAGGTCCCACCAGATGAGGACTTGAAAAAAAAAAAAATCCACCAGATTTGGTGATTAGCAAGAAAGTCATCAGTGTGGACCAAAGGAGTTTCAGGAAGATAAAGGAAAATCCCTGGAGAAGTAGCATGGGAAGTGGAGAGGCACAACTGGGCTCAAATCACAGCTCTGCAATTTATTAGCTGTGTACCACTGGGCAAGTTGCTTAACATATCTGAATCTCAATTTCCCTATTTGTAAAATGAAGATAGTATTACTACTTATTATGGTTGTTGTAAGGGTAAAGGGTAATTAAAGTTTCTAGCACAGTGGCTGGGACTAAGCAGTGAATAAATGTTATGATTTTATGAATTCTCTTTACTTTTACATTCTTAGTCTCCACACAAAAGAGTCTTCCAGTATAACATATGACAGAGAAGACAGACCTAAAACTTTTTTTAACCTAGTACAAAGTGGCAAAAAATTAAA
This sequence comes from Daubentonia madagascariensis, assembly GCA_023783475.1. Taxonomy (NCBI): domain Eukaryota; kingdom Metazoa; phylum Chordata; class Mammalia; order Primates; family Daubentoniidae; genus Daubentonia; species Daubentonia madagascariensis. The sequence continues at coordinate 9,155,252 of JAKFHU010001990.1, forward strand.
ATTAAAAATTTGTTTGTTTTTTGCCTATATAAAGCTAATTATTTGAATGACCAGAAACATCCTTGTGGTGACAAAAATGTGAAGAAAAGGACATTTTCATACACTATCAAGAAGATTATAAATCGGGACAGTACAACATTTGTGGAAGGAAATTTGGCTGTGTTCACCAACAAAACGTACATCTTTTGACCTAACAATTCTCCCGCTAGAAATATGTTATGAAGATGTGCCTACATGCATCCATGGACATATAAAAAGGTTCTCTGTAGCATTATCAGAAAACTAAATGTACATCATAGAGAACTGGTTAAATGAAGTACAGCATATATTTTATAAAATTACAAAATATAGCCACAATATAAAGGGGGAAATCATTCCTATTTTACTTCATGCCTTTCTCTATTATTGAATTATATCTGACACTAAGCCTCCATTACTTTCATAATTTAAACATATTAAATCAAATAATTTTTAATTTAGCATACTGGTTTTTAGAAAAATATACAGAAAATTCTTTGTAATTCAATGTTTTCTCACAAAAGAAACATTTGCTCCTTTTAATGTCAAAGTTTAGAACATATTAGATTGTCTCTCCTAAGTAATACAATCTTGCCACACCAGCTGATGCCTAAATTATTCACTGGCCATCGAACTGGCACTCTTCCGTGATAGCACACATGCCGTTAATAACATTCAGGGTGCTGAATTCCATTCACGGGAAAATGCTGAAGACTCAGAAAGACATAGACACATACATTTTGAAGTATGTGAAGTCAGGACTGACATCTAATCCATTGTATCATTACATTCTATTGTCATAGTACATTCATGAAGCTATACGCACCTTTAAAACAAGGCTACATATATAGCAAAAGGAAAAAACTGATAACACCTTTGAAATTAAAGGCTTTTGTTCAAAGAATTAAAAAACTATCACAAAAGTCTTCTCTTAACCTATGTGTAACTACAGTCAGCCCTCTGTATCGTGGGTTCCACATCCATGGATTCAACCAACCGCAGATCAAAAATATTTGGGGAGAAAAAAAACGGATGGTTGCATCTATACAGAAAACATACAGACTTTTTTTCTTGTCATTATTCCCTGAACAATATAGTATAACAACTGCTTACACAGTATTTACATTGTATGAGGTATTAGAAGTAATTGGAAGGGCTGCATGCAGTGGCTCACGCCTATAATCCCAGCACTTTGGGAGGCTGAGGTGGGGAGGATCACTTTAGCCCAGGAGTTCAAGAACAGCCTGAGCAACACAGGGAGACCTCTTCTCTACAAAAAATAAGAAAAATTAGCCAGGTGTGGTGGCGTGTACCTGTAGTCCCAGCTACTTGGGAGGCTGTGACAGAAGGATCGCTTGAGCCCAGGAGGTCAAGAATGCAGTGAGCTGTGATCATGCCACTGCACTCCAGCCTGGGTGACAGTGCAAGACCCCATCTCTATTTAAAAAAAAAAAAAGTATATGGGAGGATGTGTGTACATTATATGCAAATACTAAGCCATTGTATATAAGGGAGTTGACCCGAGCATCTGTGGGATTCTGGTCTCCACAGGGAGGTCCTGGAACCGATCCCCCACTAATACCAAGGGATGACTGTATTTAACAGGTATAAGCAATTCTAGAATACAGTAATTCAAATCTGATATAAAATGACAGATCAGCCTGGTTTATATGACATTATACTTATTGCATATTTTACAGCTACAGTATACAGAATTAAACAAACTCACTTTGTGACTGAGCTTTTAAAAATGTTTTTGCCCTATGCCTGGCTAATAGTGTCTATATATTACTGTTTTATAATCTAATAACACACCTATAAGTGCAAGAGGATAGTAGTAACACCAACTTTAACCCATTAATGTACAAATATACAAAGTTAAGCTGCCTCCTCAAAAACCATATATGAAAAGTCAATCAGCAATAAAATTAGGATTAAAATTCAGAGCTCCCCCATTCGATCATATTATTCATCTTATTCCTTCTTCATATTACTGAAATTGTTTACTGAATCAAATGCACTGATTTGTCATTTTGTAAAAAGAAATAAGTAAGGTATTATCATAGAAGAATTAATTGGGGAGAACAAAGTATGGACTCATTAAAATGTGGGAAATGGTCACACGAGAGACATCATTTCTCATTTCAGGAAGGAAGAATGGAAGGAAGTTAGGAGGAAATTGGGAAGGAAGGAACCTAGAAGTTACAAGTGTCTAGGCACATAGGAATCATACAATTCCGGAACTGAAAGGGGTCCTAGATAACCTTTAGAAGATCTAATACTAAGAATATCTACATTGATTCCAATGATGTTTCCAAATGGACAGAATTTAGTACACGGCAATGTAGTAACATTTCTTCTCCCTCTCCCTCTTTCTAAGGAGTTTATTACCTAAGGGACTATACTTAAAAGACCTTATCTAAAATATATCCCCATGACACAGAGCCCAAGGACAGTGCTCTAAGCAAGGTACTGTACTAATGCACTTGGTTCTAATACTTCAGGATTTAAAAATGAGATATATTTATGTTCCTCAAATAAAATACATGCATCTAATCCATTTGTTAACCAAATTTCTGATGGTGAACAAAATCATTTATTTTATGTGAATGAGGCTGGAGATATGTTAGATTTATGGTTACGATAAGAGAAATTGTTAACAATGAAAGATGCCTAAAAACAAAATTGGTTACTTTATTTTATTCTGAAACACCAATATAGACTTAAAGAAAAGACTAAATAAAGAAGACTAAACTCATGACCCCCAAAAAGTCTAAAGGGAGTCTATAAACTTTTGTACGTGATTCCATATTTGTGTTTAACAAAAAAGTGTTTATTTCTTTAAATGTGAAATCACAAAAACCTGACATGACAAGAACATATATCATACTTATCCCACACACTTTAAAAATCCATGGATATAGGGAGGTCTCAGTTCAGAAGGAAGCCCCTAATACTACTGAAAAGAGTTCAAGGTGAGGCTGGACAAACAGTGTTAGAATGATATTAAAAGTAATTCATGGCTGGGTGCGGTGGCTCATGCCTGAAATCCCAGCATTTTGGGAGGCTGAGGCAGGAGGATCCCTTGAGGCCAGGAGTTGGAGACCAGCCTGGGCAAAATAGGGAGACCCTGTCTCTACATAAATTTTTTTTTTTTAAATTAGCCAGGCATGGTGGCATATTGCCTATAGTCCCAGCTACCTGGGAGGCTGAGGTGGGAGGATCACTTGAGCCCTGGTGTTTGAGACTACAGTGAGCTATGATCATGCCACTGCATGTCAGCCTGTCTCCAAAAAAAAAAAAAAAAAGTAAGTCATGCATGGGAAAGGAGTTACATTGGAAAACATCAAAAGTCCCTTTCAGCTTTGAAATTTCTCTAAGTCTGTGTTCCAGTCATCTACAACAAGAATAAACAGTCCTTCGTTAAAGCTCAGTGAGTGCCTGTTCCACATGCAAATACACTACTGTGCTAGGTATAACTCAGAAGGGTGACTATAGAGCGGTCAGGAAAGATTTCATCAGGAGATAGTATCTAAGTTAAGCCTTGAAAGATAAATGTAACTTTCACAGGAAAGAAGAGAGATACATATTCATGCCTAGGCAAAGGAATAGGAATGAAAAGCATATAGCATGTTTGGAAAATATTATGAAGACATGGGATGCCCTGAGGGTAAAAATACACTATAAAGCTGAAAAGGGAGGATGAATCAAAATGGTAATAGGAAAACACACTACTTCTTGACCACACCAATTGGTCATCTACATTCTTAAATTCTGACATATACTAAAGATAGCTTTAACACTAAAATTCTCAATTGTGCATTAAATTTTGGGGGAAAAATGATATAAATAAAAACATCTCACGGGACTCCAAATAGCCAAAGCAATTTTGAAAAAGAAAAAAGTCAGAGGGCTCGTATTTCCTCATTTCAAAACATATTACAAATCTACAGTAATCAGAACAGTGTGGTACACCAGCATAAAGATAGGACAAATAGCCAATGGAATAAAGAGCCCAGAAATAAACACTTGCATATAGAATCAAATGATCTTCAACAAGGATGCCAAGACCACTTAATGAGAAAACAACAACCTCATGAAAAACTGGATATTCACGTGCAAAAGAATGAAGTTGGATCCTTATCTCACATCATATACAAACATTAACTCAAAATAAATTAAAGACCTAAAACTATAAAACACCTAGAAGAAAACATAGGGAGAAACCTTCATGATATTGGACTTGGCAATGATTTCTTGGCTATGCCACCAAAAACATAAGCAACAAAAAGAAAAAAAGAAAATTGGGACTATATCAAACTTAAAAACTTTTGTGCATCAAAAAAAAAAAAAAGAATGAAAAAGGCAACTTACAAAATGGTATTAATAGAAAATATTTACAAATCATATATCTGATAAGGGGTTAATAACTAGAATATATAAAGAACTCCTACAACTCAACAACAAAAAATCAAATAACCTGATTTTAAAATGGGCAAAGGACTTGAATAGACATTTCTCCAAAGATGACATACAACAAGTTTATGAAAAGATGCTAAACATCACTAATCATCAGAGAAATGCAAATCAAAACCACAATGAGATATACCCTCACATCCATTAGGATAGCTACTATCAAAAAAAACCCAGGAAATAACAAATGCTGGTGAGGATGTAGAGAAACTGGAACCCTGGTACACTATTGGTGAGACTGTAAAATAGTGTGATTGTTTCCATACAAAACAGTATGGAAATTCCTCAAAAAATTAAAAATACAATTGCCATATGTCCAGCAACTCCACTTCTTCCACTTCTGGGTATATATCCAAAAGAACTGAAAGTAGAGTTTTGAAGAGATATTTGCACAACCATGTTCATAGGCTATTACGAACACTATTCGTAATAGCCAAGAGGTAGATGCAACCCAAATGTCCATGGACAGATGAACGGGTAAACAAAATGTGGTATATACATACAACGGAATATTATCCAGCCTTTAAAAAGAAATAAATCCTGTCATATGCCAAAACATAGATGAACCTTGAGGATAATATGCTAAGTGAAATATGACAGTCACAAAAAGACAAATAATGTATGATTCCATTAATATGAAGTATCTAAAGTAGTCCACGGAAACAGAAAGTAGAATGGTGGTTACCAGAGCCTGAGGAAAGGGAGAAAAGGAGTGTTGTTGTTTAATGGGTACAGAGTTTCAGATTTGCAAGACAACAAAGTTCTGAAGACTTATTTCATAACAATGTGAATATACTTAATACTACTAAAGTGTATACTTAAAAATGGTTAAGATGATAAATCTTATGTGTTTTCCACCACAGTTTGAAAAACGAAGAATATTTTTCATACTAAAAATAATTTTGGCCACCAAATTGTTAGTTCAATACGATAGTACAGTTTACAAAACTAGTCCAACTTGTTTTTCTACTACATAGGGGGCAGTGCTGACAAAATGTTTTCAGAATGGAATGTACAAAGAGGTTAACTAACTATAAAAAATACTCTAATATAATGATGCAGTTTTTAGAAAATAATTATGTTTAATATTCCTTTCTAATCACTAACAAAACATTAGAATTTCTAAAATTATAATACAGTAATTTTAAAACAAAATGTAAAAGTTTTTTTTTTAATTTCCATCAATACATCTAACATCAATAATCAAGATTTTCATTTTTCTAGCCAGAAGAGGGGTGATGCCTGTCTGTAGACCCAGCTACTCAGGAGGCTGAGGTAGAAGATTGCTTGCTGGGAGTTCAAGGCTACAGTGTGCCATGATTGCACCTATGAATAGCCACTGCACTCCAGCCTGGGCAACACGGTGAGGCCCCCATTTCAAAAAAAAAAAAAAAAATTCCATTTTTCACCTATTGCAAATAAAAGATTGTCTAAGACTACATAAAAAGTAAAGAACAAGAGCGGACTTAATTAAAATTTAGAAAGTATTTTAGCTAGTCACCTTGCCCTTGAAAGCATTTGAGTGACTTAAATCACTCAATCATGAAACTAAAGGAAGTCAGTCCCTTGATATTACTACCAAAAGCCTTCCTGGAAGCTTAGAACACTAAAGATATAAAAAATTAAATTCCAATTCTATTTAAACAAACATTCTGAATTTTACACTTTGAAGTTTATACTCCCCGCCCCCTTCCCAGAAAAAACAAAAAACAAAAAACCCTGGTTTAAAGCATACTCTAAGAAACTACAAACATATTCCATGGATTTTCAAATTTCTAAACATTATGAACTATAACTATTTTCATCATGAAGTTAAGATAGTTCTTAAAATATTTAGGATCTAACTGTATTTATCTACTTTCATTATGCAAAAGTTCAAATACACACATTTGAACCACCATCTACTAATCACCACCCAGATTAAAAAATTATCAGTGCATCAAGAAAAAGCCTAAACGTGTCAAAATGGCTACCACTAGGTAGAAATGGAAAATCCTGGATATATAACTTTATTTATAAATACTTCAGCATATAACTCTAAGGGATACTTAAAAATAATAACCACAATGCCATTATCACACACAAAATATCCACAGATATACTGTTAATCAAAAGCAAACTGTAAAACAGAACATACTCTGTGATCCTATTTTTACTTAAAACATATTAACAAATATGTTATATGTTAACGTTTATATACAACCAAAAAAAGTGGTAAGATGTAGGGGATGAAATTATAGGAGATGTCAAATTATTTAATACTAACCACTGATTTTGGAGAATTATAAAACAAGTCAACCTATAATAATTTAACTTTAAAGACAAAGTATCATTGTGATTTAGCTTATTTATTTATTTTTTTTTTTGCGGGGGAAGACAGAGGCTTGCTGTCACCCAGGCTGGAGTGCGGTAGCGTGATCATAACTCACTGCATCTTAAAACTCCTGGGCTCAAGTGATCCTCCTGCCTCAGCCTCCTGAGTAGCTGGGACTACAGGCATGCGCCACCATACTCGGCTGATTTTTTTTTTAATTTTGTGTAGAGACAAGGTCTCACTATGTTGCTCAGGCTGGTCTTGAACTTTCGGCCTCAAGTGATCTTCCAATCTCGGCCTCCCAAAGTGCTGGGATTACAGGAGTGAGCCACCACACCCAGCCCTTAAAATTTTTTTAAAGGCTATATTTTCACTTCCTCTGACTCAGGCAATCATATCTAAAATATAGCTATAGAGGATTTTCCAGGCTCCTCTGTGTTCCTTGTGTTTTTTCTTTGTTTTTTAATGCAGAGCTTTAACACACAGTGGAAATAAATGTACTTTCAATTATAATGATATTCCTGTTTGACAAGTCAGAAAACAGGCCCAAAGAAGTCAGGTGTTTGTCTAAATTCACACACAATTTAAATCAACAAGTATCACCAACCATACAAAGCATCTATCTCCTCAGAAAATCAAAAAAGCTTCTAGTAAAAAGCAAAATAACTACTATACACAAAATAACCATTAATACCAAAATGCATCTCAAATCCATCCATTTCTTTCCACTGCCACCACCCTAATCCAAGCCACCACCTATTCTCTGTGGACTACACCTTAGGGCCTCCTTCCTAATGACTTTCCTATTCTTACTTTCATTCTCATGCCCTTCCCTCTCCAAATAGCAGCCAGACTGGTCTCACTCTGCTGCCCAGGCTAGAGTGCAGTGGCATCATCATAGCTCACAGCAACCTCAAACTCCTGGGCTCAAGGGATCCTCCTGCCTCAGCCTCCCGAGTAGCTTGGACTACAGGCGTGCACAACCATGCTCAGCTAATTTTTAAATTATATCTTGTAGAAACAGGGTCTCTCTATGCTGCTCAGGCTGGTCTCGAACTCCTGGCCTCAAACAATCCACCCGCCTTGGCTTCCCAAAGTGCTGGGATTACAGGCATGAGCCACCACACCCAGCCTGATCTTCTAAAAGCATAACCACAAACCATATTGTGGCTGTCCTCTAACCTCAAGGCACGTCACTACCTTACCCCGTCCAACAGATCTAAGTCTCATTGGCAGGCTTTCAGATTCTTTACCTACCAAGCTCTTTCCAACCTCTGAGCCTTCACACATATTCTTTCCTCTGCCCGGGATTCTCATTCCATCCAAACTAGATGGCAGGCTCCCTCTTCAGGTCTCAGTTTACTATATAATGTTCTTAGAGCTTCCTTCCTACCCATCCAATATCAAGTAGGTCCCAAAACTGATTAGCTACTTGGGCAAGGGTAACCTAGATCCACATCTCACACCAGTCACAAGAATAAACTCACAATGGGTTTGGGGTCTTAATATTAAAAATATAATCAAATAAGTACTAGAAGAAAACAGGGTAAATAAATGCTCTTTAACTTCTGTGTGGGGAAAGGCTTTCTAACGATGACTCGAAATTCAGAGGTTATAAAAAAAGATAGATAAAACTGACCACGAAAAAAATTTTATATGGCAAAAAAAAAAACCCATAAAAAAAGTCCAAAGACAAGTGAAAAAATGGAGGAAAATACCCTATATGCCACAAATAAAGGGCTAGGAACTCCTTATATATAAAGAAATCTTAAAAATTATGGGACAAAGGACCAAATACTTGATAGAAAAATGGGCAAGAGACATGAACAATTTACACGAATAAAAAAAGTTTAAATGACCCTTAAATATGACATGTTTAACTTCACTGATAACAAGAGACATGCAAATTAATACTACACTAATACACAGTTTGATTGGCAAAATCTTTAAGGAATGATAACATATTCTGTTGGCAAGTGTGTAGAGAAATAAGCACTATCATACATTGCTGGTAGGAATGCAAATTGTTACAGTCCTTACTGAGAAGAATTTGGCAATACTTATTTATATTATTATTATATTATAATATATTATATATTAATTATATAATATGTAATCATCATATAATTATATAATATATTATATATTATATAAAATTATTAACATATATGTATTTATCTTATGTCTGATAATTCAACTTCTAAGACTTTACCCTGAAGATACATCTCCAACAATATGAACATATATGTGCACAATGTAATTCCTGCATATTGTCTGTAATTGCAAAACACTATGTCAATAATTAGGAAAGTGGCTCAATAAACTATGGCAAGCCACACAATAAAGTAACATTGTGCAGTAAAAATAGAATGAGAAAGATCTCTGTGAATTGACATAGAGTGATTTCCAGGAAACACTGTTAAGGACAGCCAAGAACAAAGGGGGATCTAGTATGTTATCATTCCTGTAAGAAGGGGAACTGAGAGAACATGTATGAATACTTACCTGCTCATACGTACCCTCCCAACACCCCACCACACACACACACAAATAATAAATCAGAAACTAATGATAATGATTACCAAAAATGATTGGGCAGAATAAAGTGGAAGTGATAATGGGAGGGGGCGACGCTTTTCTGAGATAACCTTTTTGTATAGTTCTGATTTTTAGAACATGTTAATGTTTCGCACAGTGAAATCAATCAATCAATCTATAAGGACATGGGAAACCAAAAATGGAATACAAACAAAATCAAATGAACTTAACTATATTTCAAATAAATAACATAATTACAATGAAGGTGGGAGAGAGGGGGTTTGGAAAAGAACTATGTAACTTTGGAACACAGTATTTTGACTACATATTCTGAGTCTAAGGCTGAAGAAAAAAAACAGCTGTAAATAAATGTTGTACTCTCATTAGTAAAGTAGCAGCAGTAAAGGGTGAACAGTTACAAAACTCCTTTAAATGTATTCTAGAATTAAGCAAATAAGTAACATTGTGGATAATGAGAGCCACTTCAGAGAGGTGTCAGAGAAAGGATTACAATAATGGAAGAAGGACAGAATAGCTTAAAATAAGACAACAGTGAAAACAATAATTGAACTTTACCACATCAATTGACTCTTACTTTCACGAAAGATTTCTCTGTAGCATGTGATGCTCTTTGATAGCATTTTACCCACAGTAGAATTTCTTTCAAAATTGGAGTCAATCCTCTCAAACTCTGCCATGCTTTATCAACTAAGTTTATGGAATATTCTAAATCCTTTGTTGTCAATTCAACAATATTCACAGCGTCTTCACCAGGAGTAGATTCCATCTCAGTAAACCACTTTCTTTGTTCATCCATAAGAAGCAACTCCTCATGTTCAAGTTTGATCATGAGATTGCAGCAATTCAGTTGCATCTTCAGGCTCCACTTCTAATTCTAGTTCTCTTGCTATTTCTACCACATCTGTAGTTACTTCCTCCACTGAAGTCTTGAACCACCCCCCCAAAGTCATTCATTGGAGTTGGAATCAACTTCTTCCAAACTCCTGTTAATGTTGATATTTTGACCTCCCTCCCGTGAATCACAAATGTTCTTAACAGCATCTAGAATAACGAATCCTTTCTAGAAGATTTCAATTTATTTATACTTTGTCCAGATCCATCAGAGGAATCACTATCTACGGCAGCTACAGCCTTACAAAATGTATTTCTTAGTAATAAGACTTCAGGCCAGGTGCAGTGGCTCACACCTATAATCCCAGCACTTTGGGAGGCCAAGGCAGGAGGCTCACTCGAGCCCAGGAGTACGAGGTCACAGTGAGCTATGATCATGCCACTGTACTCCATCCTGGGTGACAGAGCAAGACCCGGTCTCTAACAAAAATAAATAAGTAATTATAAGATTTGAAAGTTGAAATGACTCCTTAATCCATGGGCTTAAGAATGGATGTTGTGTTAGCAGGCAGGAAAACAAGCAACATTAATGTCCTTATACATCTCCATCATAGTTCTTAGGTAACCAGGTACATTGTCAATGAGTAGTAATATTTTGAAAGGAATCTTTTTGTCTGAGCAGTAGGTCTAAACAATAGGCTTAAAATATTCAATAAACCATGCTGTAAAAGATGTGCTGTCATCCAGGCCTTGCTGTTCCATTTCTAGAGCACAGGCAGACTAGATTTAGCATAATTCTTCAGGGCCCTAGGGTTTTAAGAATGGTAAGGTTGGGCTGGGTGGCTCATGCCCGTAATCCAGATGGCTCATGCCTGTAATCCTAGCACTCTGGGAGGTTGAGGCTGGAGGACTGCTTGAGCTCAGGAGCTCGAGACCAGCCTGAGCAAGAGCAAGACCCCATCTCTACCAAAAAAGAATGGTAAACGAGCACTAGCTTTAAACTAAAGTCGCTAACTGCATTATCCCCTAACAAAAGAGTAAGCCTGTCTTTTGAAGCTCTGAAGCCAGGCATTGACTTCTCCTCTCTACCTATGAAAGCCCTAGATGGCATCTTCTTCCAGTATAAAGCTGTTTCACCTACATTGAAAATCTGTTGAGCGACGCCGTACACCCGAGACCTAGAGCAGCTCGGAGGCGGCAAATAATAGCTCTTCAAGCCTGCAATAAAAAATGGCCTCCAATAAAACTACATTGCAAAAAATGGGAAAGAAACATATATATATAGCTATATAGCAATGCAAACAATTATTGAGCCTCATCTTCTGGACAAGAATGCCAAGTTAGTCTCTCTTCATAAAAAGCAATTACAATTTGAGGACACTTCATATTTGCCTCTTTTGCCAGCACCAAATCTGCCTCATCTGAATCTTTCAATTTCATAAGAAACATTAATTCTCCACTGCTATGTGTGGCACCAATTATTGTGGTGCCAGATAGTAAGCCCTGAAGGAAGGATGGAGCCATATCACAGGTACACCGGATTAAGCTTAAAGAGGCTCTTGCTGGACAATCTGGGATAATCTGTGCAACAAAACCTATGACAAGTGATAGGTTATAACCCATTGAATTAAATATAAATCCATGAGTCCATACAGAAAGAAAGAAAAAGAGACAGGGAGGAAAGGAGAGAGGGAGGGAAGACAAAGCTCTTCCTTATAGAAGAATTCCTAATAGAGGAATGATGGAATTAGAAAATCATCATTTGGCAACCCTCAGCCATAGTTGTTTAAAGCCAAATTCATCAACAAATGCTAAAATTGGTCAGTGAAAATAAGATGAGAAACAGTATACATGAATAGTGTCAAAGTATCTCTCTAGAAGAGACTGTACTTATTAATCACAAAGAAAAAATAATAACTTTATAGTGGAAAAACCTGGCAGTCACACCAACTCAGTCAAGTGATCAAAGTTAACAATACCAATAATGGGACAAATTTACATCATGTGCCTCCCAATGCATGAGGCCACAACATCACTTCTGTGAAGTTCTTGTTAAAAATGCATAACCCGAATCTAAATGTGAGAAAATATCAGACAAACCCAAATTGAGAAACATTCTACAAAATAACTGGCCAGTATGATTCAAAAAGTATCAGGGTCACGAAGGCAAAGAAAGACTAAGGAACTGTTCAAGACTGGGGGACACTAAAGAGACATGTCAAATAACGTAATGTGTGGTCAGGATTGAATTTTGGGCCAGAAAAAGGTCATCAGTGGGACAACTGGCAAAATCTGAATAAAGTTTGTAAATTAGCTAACAGTAATGAATTGATTTTATAATAATTTCCTCAAATAGTATTTTGAATAGTTTAAATAGTTTATCAAATCAATATTGAATTGATGTTAACTGATGATGGCTTTGATAACTGTACTGGGGTTATGCAAGAGAATATCCTTATGTTTAGGAAATGTACACTGAAGTATTTAGAGGTAAAGGGGCTTCATATCAAACATTGCAGGAAAAATTTGTGTGTGTGTAAAGACAGAAAGAATGAGTGATAAAACTTGAGTGGTCAAATGCTAACATCTGAAACATTTGGGGCATCTGGGTGAAGGATATACAGAAATTCCTTGTACTATTTTTGCAACTTTTTTGTATGTCTAAATTTATTTTTTTATTTAGTAGATCAAAAATTATTTCAAAGTTTAAAAAAAAAAAGGAACAAAGAAAGGTTTAAGTCCCTCCTGTTATTCTCTCTCCTTGCTCAGAGTACTTTACTTTTTTGTTGTTTGTCTATGCATTAGATTATAAGCACCATAAAGACAGAGAGTATATTTGTTCTCCTCAATGTATAAGCAGCACTCAGCACAATACTTTACACTTGAGAGGCACTGAATATTTTGAATGAAAGACTTAATCATATACCATAATTACAGTTTCTATTCACATATCTTTTCACTGATATAATTTTAAGAGATCTCCAATAAACTGATGAACGGATACATAAGATGTGGTATATCTATACTATGAAATATTATTTAGCAATAAAAAGAAATTAAGTACTGATATATCCTACAACATGAATAAATCTTGAAAACATTGTACTAAGTGAAAAAAAAAAACAGTCAAAAAGGACCATATATTATATGATTATACTTATATGACAGGTCCAGAATAGGCAAATCTACACAAACAGAAAGTAGATTAGTGGTTGGGGGTGGTAGAGAGGTTGGGGAACAATGGCTAAGGGGTGTGGAGGTTTATTTTTGGGGTAATGTGAATGTTCTAAAATTGATTGTGCTGATGGATGCACAACTGTGAATATACTAAAAGCTTTTGAATTGTACACTTTAAACGGGTTAAGTTCAAGGTATGTGAATTATTCTCAAAAAAATTAAAAAAAAAAAAAAAGTAAGAGCTCTGCCAGAATTGTTAATAGAAGGTCTGATATAGGTAGTAATCTACGTCTACGTAAAGCACTTTACATAGTAAAGTAAAGTAGTAAAGTACTATGTCTGCAGCCATAATATATGGCATTGAAAACCACTTCATTATAGAATTTCCTAACCTTCTATTAAAACTTTTACTATCAAATTGCAACTTGGTAAGAAAAAAAAAAAACTTCTATTAAAACTAAACTCAGTAGACAATCTTATATTTCTCTAATAAAGATTCCCAAACAAAAAATAACTATTTTACGATATAGAAAAGAAATTACCAGCAATTTCAGCCCAATATCTAGCCTTTATAGGTCAAGGGTGGGTTAGTGAGAGAGAATGCTCTCAAGACTAGTCAATCCTGGCTCCTTCTCTACTCTCAAAGGTCATTCTAGGGTCATCTCTCCCCAGCAGCCTTGTCTGCCCCTCAGATCAGGCTAAGTGCTCTCTCCTGAGTTCCCACTGCACCCTGCACATACCTCTACCCTAGCATTTTTTGAAATAAACTATTTTTCTCCTCCATTAGATGATGAGAGCATATAAATTAATGAACATATATTAATCACCTCTGTATCCCTAGCACCTAGCACGGTGCTAGCATCCAAAAAAGGCTCAACAAAAATTTGTGGCATTACAATAGCCAAAAAAAAAAAAAAAAAAAATCGATTAAAAAATGGGCAAAAGATTTGAACAGACATTTCTCAAAAGAAGACATACAAATGGCCAAAAGGTATACGAAAAAATGTTCAACATCACTAACATCAGAGAAATGCAAATCAAAACCACAATGCAGTATCATCTCACCCCAGTTAAAATGGCTCATATCAAAAAGACAGGCAACACTGGGGGAAAAAAAAAAAAGACAGGCAGTAACAGATGCTGGTGAGGATGTGGAGAAAGGGGAAGCCTCATACACTGTTGGTGGGAATGTAAATTAGTATAGCCACTATGGAGAATAGTATAGAGGTACCTCAAAAAACTAAGAATAGAACTTCCATGTGATCCAGCAGTTCCACTACTGAGTACATGAGGGCTGTGTGGAAAGTATCCAGCCATGTAAACTATTCTCATTATATTAACAATGGTGCGATATTTTCAGGACAGCCCTCATATATACAAAAAAAAGAAGACCAATGTATCAAAGAGATCTATCTGTACTCTCATCTTTACTGTAGCACTATTCACAAAAATATGGAATCAACCGAAGTGCTCATTAACAGATGAGCAAATTAAAAAAATGTGGTATATATACACCATGGAATACTATTCAGCTATAAAAAAGAATGAAATCCTGTCAGTTGCAGCAACATGGATGTAACTGGAGCCCATTAAGTTAAGTGAAATAAGCCAAGCACAGAAAGACAAACATTGCACGTTCTTACTCATTTGCAGAAGCTTTAATTTTTTACTTAACTTTTTATTTTATTATTTATTTTTTTTCAAGGGCCTTGCTCTATTGCCCAGGGTGGAGTACAATGGCATCACTTACTACAGCCTCAAACTCCTGGGCTCAAGTGATCCTCCTGCCTCAGCCTCCTAAGTAGCTGAGACTACAGGTACATCCCACCATATCCAAGGTAATTTTTCCATCTTTTACAGAGATGGAGTCTCTCTATGTTGCTCAGGCTGGTCTTGACCTCCTGGCCTGAAGTGATCCTCCCACCTTGGCCTCCCAGAGTGCTAGGATTACAGGTGTGAGCCACTGCACCCAGCCATATGCAGGAGCTTTAAAAAGTGGGTCTCATGAAAATAGTTGATTGGTGGTTACCAGAGGCAGAAAAGGGGAGGGGAGGAGGGGTGAGGAAGGGGGAAAAAAGAATAGAGATGAAATAGGATTACCAAAAAAAGGGGAAACAAAAGAATATAAATGTATTTATTACCACAGATCTACACACTTAAAAATGTTAAAGATGGTAAATTACCTATGTATATTTTACCCCAATAAAAAATTTTTAAAAAACATGTAAAAAAAATTTCTGGCATTTTACCTACAGTGTAAATTTGAACCTGTCTGACTTGTATAAGTCTCAGTTTTCTACTTATCAAATAAGAATGCCAACAATTGTCTTACCTAACTCAGGGATGAGAAGTGAAAAACAAACTAGGAAATATAAGGAAAAGTAGTTATTATTTCATGGGTCTTTCTATGTAATTTAATTTTGTTACAGGAATTTTATTTCTGATGCTTCGGGATCTAAGAAGGCATGAGAGGTGAGAATGACCTGAACAAGAACTGGTAAATCTAAATTGTTTACCATTATATACTTTTTTGGCCAACTATTACATGCAAAATAGAAAGCACTTTTTTAATTCAGTAGCAATTAACGCTAAATTACTCAGTAAAGTAGCAAAGAATATAAGTGCTATACAGGTTACTTTACAACCTACCTTCCTGTCTCTGTGCCCTGAAATATCTCAGAACCACAGGCTAAAATTCTGTATTTAAAAAGAAAAAGAAAAGGAAATTCATGACCTGAATGTTGCCACCACACCTCATAAATACAGCACCTTCTGTTGCTAAAACCTTTTATGCATTCAAGAGCCCTATGTGTCAAGAGACAGAAACCATATTCAAGCAGCTGAATTTAGAACATGCTGACCTTGAGCAAATCAATGCCCTTAGCATGTACTTCTGGCTTCGATCACTGCAAGAGCTAGACAGCCTCACCATCTATAGTAGTCAACAATTTCTGGCCACTGTCCCTTGTCTATTTTAAGATACCCCTACTACATTTCTGTGTTGCACAGTTCAAAGAAATGAACCTGTGTTTACCTGTGTTTAAACACAAGTTTAAACCTGTGTTTACCTTGGAAATCAGGGTATGTGTGCTTTTACTGCACTTTGCTCAAAAATATTTAATTTGGTAAGTTTCCACTTCCTGCTTTCATTTTTTAAATGCAATATATTTTTGACAAAGATTGAAAAATTAGGTATAAGACACTTTCGCTTATTGCCTAATCAGATTTATAAGTAACCTAGTCATAAACTATGCCAGAATTGGCAGGGTTCCAAACATAAATTGCAAACAAATATTGAAAGAGAGTAATGATTATTTGCCATTTTCACGCAAAATTACACTAGATATTAAAACTGTACCTGATTAAGGACTATACCACGTTTGCCAATCTACCTTAATATTCACTAATTCTTTTAACTCTTGGATCTAATTGAATTATAAAGTCCATTTAATTTTTCATCCAGGCAACATCAACCAAAATGCTTGCACTAGTTGTTGTTTACAAATAAGAGCCTCAATTTTTTTTTACCCTAAACACAAAACCTGTAATTTAGCACTGCAATTGTATAGCTTCTGAAAGTCAGGTAAATTATTTACCTGAAATTTATATAAACACAAATTAGAAACTACTAATTGTACTTAGTAATTATTCATAGCTTTTTTCATTTCCAACACAGAGACTGATATTTGTGCAAAGGCCTAAAGCTAGAAACCAGTATCATAAAATATTTAGTATTTTAGATTGCTTTTTGAAGTATTTCCCTTACCCTCTTGAAACATTTAGTAAACCAATAGACATTCTCAGGTATAAAAAATAAATGAGGCTTTTTTTTACTGTCACCTAAAATATTTTACATAAAGAAAGGGAGGCTAGGTATCACATGAAGCTAAATCTGATATGCACAATAAAGCAAGACCCAAATAAAGTGAAGTCATTTACTAACAAGTGAACTAAATATAGAGCCCAAGTAGCTGGAGCCTGGGAGTTTATATAATATGCTAGCTGACACTAAAGCTCTTGAGACAGAATCCATAGAGTACAAAGGGAAAGGGGGGAAAAGGAAGTATTCTTCTCATGCTGTTAAATAAGATTTTAAAATAATTTTTCCAGAAAAAAATTAACTAAAAGCTAATCTTGCATTTCATTAAATTTTTTTAAAAATTTTGTTAGGAACACAGTGGATCAAGTAAATTGAACTATGTGATATTAAATAAGAGCTGCTACCCTGCAACAACAGCAAATTACCTTTTAAACGACCTAAAAAGTTTTAAGAATGGTATCTAGCACTCTACTATTAAAAACCGTATAATCAGGAATATACTAAGAATAAATCAGGCTATATTCCTAACACATATTTTAATAAACTTTATTAAAGTTTATTACTCTAAGTGGCATAAATGTACAATTCCTCCTGATGACCCAGTGATGGTAAGGCATATATTTAGAGTTAATTTTTGGGGTAACTAATTAATTTCTCCTTTATTTTGTACTGGGTACTACAGCACATATTTCCAAGAAGAGTAATCAGGTACAGTGCAAAGGCAGATGCAATACTGGAAAATAACTACCCCTTAGTGGGTCTAAATTTATAACCCTCATGTTCTAACAATTTCTAACAAAAACTGCATGTTCTTGTCTATTCAATAACTTATGAATGACCAATATTGGTAGATCCTATATTTGCCCATTATGCTGGGCCTTGTGGGGCTCTACAGTATACCAAGACCATAAATTTGTTTAGGCTGAAATGAAAATAATTATCAAAATTATGAAACTATACTACGAATTCAAAAACATTTTCACACTCAAGAATGAATTTTTGGTATTTTGAGTCTTGGTAATTTTTAGCTAGCCCCTCAGACTATTGTACTTCAGGCTAGTGTTATATTAATCATGACATTATAGCACTTTTATCAATATTTACATGGAAAATGTTTTCTTCTTTAAATTCTCCCCACAGGACAAACACCAAAATAGCATTACACATAGCATATAAAACTGGTTATGAAAAGGTGACCTAAACATTCATGGGAGCCATGGAAGTATATCTAAATCTTAAAATCATTGATCAGAATAACTGAATTTTCATATAGGCTAAGTATCCCAAATCTGAAAATTTGAAACTTGACATTCAGATTTTTGGATTTGGGATGCTCAATTGGTAACGTAAATATTCCAAAATCTGAAAAAATCTAAATTCCAAAACACTTCTGGTCCCAAGTATTTTGGATAAGAGATACTCAACCTGTGTATCATTTTTCTAAATGTTCAGTTACATATGATTATGCCTTTAATAAACTATTTCTCAAGTGCTTAAATGTCCCAAGATATATTAAAAAATTACTGTAAAAAAACACTTTTCCAACATTTAAAGACTTCTGTCTGGTCATCATTAATCAGTTATCATTCCTTCGTGTCTTCTATTAACAATAAAAATAACCAGATGTCTTTGGCATGGAACTTTGCAGTGGGATTTCTTTTCTGCTTGGGCAAATTTTATGCCTAGATTTTAAAAATCTTTTTAAAACCTCAAACCTAACTAATCTTATCTTTATTTCCTTATTTAACTGAAGAAGTCTCTTTCACCATGTACACTTAGAAAATTATTTCATTTAGCAGAAATTCAACATTTATTAAATAACCAAAAATTAAGTAGTTGTCACCTACCTGTAGTACCGAGATTGTAGATATGTTGAACAAACAGTCTTTGATACATGACTGGCAGACCCAAAGTCTATCACTTTAACCCTGTACGGCTGCCGAACAGGATCCACCAACATAATATTCTCTGGTTTGAGGTCAGCATGAATTAAACCAAGACTTTTCAATTTTTTCAGTGCAGTGGCCACTTGTTGAAGAATGGGCCGAATCACTTTTAGTGGCAGGGGGCTAAATTTATTTTGTTTCAGAAAGTCATACAAGTTTTGTTCCAGCATCTCAAAGACTAAACAAGTATGGTTACGGTGCTGAAAGCATTCATAAGCTCGTACAAAGTTATATTCATCAGCATTTTCCGTACTAAGCCTTGCTAATATGCTCACTTCTATTTGACCTTGACGTGCATAAGAAGGGTGATTCTTCAAAATTTTGATTGCTACAATCTCATTTGTCCCTCTTTTCCAGCATTTAACTACCTGGCCAAAAGTGCCTCGACCAAGAAAATCAAGGACTTCGTAAGTATTTTTCATGGAGCATAAGACTTCATGCTGTACTAACTGATAGTCACCTTCTCCAGTGGTACAATTCTGTTTTGATCCTGTGGTAGTTGTCACAACCGTCACTGGATTGCCCATGTTGGTTTGCAACATCGCAGGAAGTATGGACAATTCATCAACAATCTGCATTGCGCTGCTATGATTATCCAACTCCTCACTCTTGCGCTTCAATCCACATCGCTGGGGGCCGTCTAGGAAGTTAAACCTGTTTCGCCACACCCCAATCTGAGGTGCCTCCACTTGAGCTTGCTGCTCCTGAGCTGCTATGACCTTTGTAGCACCTGCAGTGTTTTTCAAAACAACAGCACTGGTCTGCAACGAAAAGTTGTGTCCTCGAGGTCTATTAAATTGTATCTTTGTCTGA
Source organism: Daubentonia madagascariensis (assembly GCA_023783475.1). Taxonomy (NCBI): domain Eukaryota; kingdom Metazoa; phylum Chordata; class Mammalia; order Primates; family Daubentoniidae; genus Daubentonia; species Daubentonia madagascariensis. Next base: position 9,175,203 of record JAKFHU010001990.1, read on the forward strand.
AAAGCACTACCCTTTGTGGGAGGATGAGAATTTCCAAAGTTTCTACCATTCACATAGGTCCGTGGATCATTTCTTTCCTGGAATACACAACTGCTTGGCTCTACTTTGAGTTTCTTCACACTACAAAAGGCACTTGACTGAGTTTGATAAACATATGGTGGGTAGACCAAGACTTGTGAGGCCATACCTGCAAAAGAAAAAGAGAAAATGAAAATATTACCCAAAAAAAATCCTTTTTAACTTTAAATCTCAGGAAGAAAACTCTTAAGGGTCAAAACCATAATTTGTAAAAAAATAAAATAAAAAATAAATTCCATTGAGATTTTTTTTTCCATTGGAGAAGATAAGTATCTTTAATATCTCCATTTTAGTTAATTAGGGCTTCAGCTATTTGGGGACTGCATAGAAGGCTGGGAATAAAGAGTCGAATGTATTCATTTACTCAATAAATATTTACAGAGCAGCTACAATGGCCGAGATATGCCCCAGAAACTGTGCCAACCATTTTCCCCCAAAAGGAAAAGTACAGATCCTTCAACTGTACACATTTTGCAAAAGTAAAGCATTCTATCACCAAATTAAAATTCATGAACCAATGACAAGAAAAAAAGATACATTACATAAACATAGTTTATAGTCATATCCCTCAAACCTAAAGCTCAAGAATTACCTCAGGAAGAAAAAAAAAAATCTATACCTGATTTTAAAATATATATTGGCAGGGATTTTAAATAAAATGAGGGTGCCCATTTCATGAACAGCTGATCCTGTATTCTACTTACTAAATATATTATCTTTTGATCTAAAGGTATTATACTACAAAGACAAGTTAGTAACTTTCTACTCAGTTACATTCATGTTCTCTCCTCAATTTGTATTTTATTATATGGATATTCCTTCAAACTTCCTCCAAATACTTGTCCTTAGTTCACTTATATTTGAAAAATAAATTATTTAAAATTATTCTAAAGTTCCCAAAGACAGACTAACCTTCTATTTATTTTATCCCTGCACTCAAAACTGATTTGAGGTCATTAGGGGTAAAATAACAATCATTCTTACTACATCACCATTAAGTGCATCATGGTTTTGTAAATATTATTTGATTCTGATTTAACATGGATATGAGAAAAGATCTAACATTTTTTACTGGCATACTTAGTTTTCTTCCATATGACCTTATTTTACCAACTTAGAATTTATATAATATAATATGAACTCAATCCAGCAGCTGCTGACCTGAGTACAGGAACTCAAAACATACACACACACACATATACAAACAACAAGAACAACTCCTCAGTATCACTGTTGGAAAAGATTATTAATGACATAGATGTTCCATCTACTTGGTCTACAACAATACGTAATAAGTCAAAACAACCATTTGATAGAATCATCACTTTAAGTCATATATCTTTTTTTTTTTTTTTTTTTAAAGAGACAGGGTGTTGCCCTGTCCCCCAGGCTGGAGTACAGTGGCTTGATTATAGCTCACTGTGACCTCGAAATCCTGGGCTCAAGCAATCTTCTTGCCTCAGCTTCCCTAGTAACTAGGACTACAGACCCGGGCCACCGCACCTGGCTAATTTTTTAATTTTTTGTAGAGATGGGGTCTCACTGTGTTACCCAAGCTAGTCTCAAACTCCTGGCCTCAAGCGAGCCTCCTGCCTCAGCCTCCCGAAGTGCTGTGATTACAGGCATGAGCCATTGCACCTGGCTCATTTTTTCTACTTGAACAAAATTACCTTGGAACTTCCCTAATGGTAAAATCCTAATAGAAATGATCAAGTATAAAAATAAACAGATAAGCCAGATAAAAGAACGTTACATGATGTTCTCTTTATTTAAGTGTCCTTCTGCACATCTACCCTTGAACATTTAGCAAACTCCCTTAGATTCAGATCAAAGTAAAGTAGTATTTTCTTGCTGAAACCTTTCCTGAAATATACACACTCACCCAATCACCCTCCAGGCAGAGCTGGGCATTTGGTGGCCATAGCAGTTCCTAAATTCTTCTCATTTGCCCTCAGGATATTACATTACATTGTAATTGTCAGTGTATACATCTGCCTTTCACACTAAATCTAAAACAAAGTGCCCAAGATATAGTGTTGGAGTTTAATAAATGTTGGTTGGTTGAATTAATTCAAAATACCTTCATTCTCCATAATTTAAAAATCTGTATTATATTAACTGTGCAGTTTGCTACTATTTTAACAAATCAAAAACACACATTCTTTAACTCAGAAACAACAGATTACATCACAATATGAAACATCTATAATATTAAAAATAAGACCTACCACATATTGAGCACTTACTATGCTACAGTTTAATTAATGCTTTATTTCCAATATTTATCCATAGCAATATCTTCCCAATTTGCTATTAAGAAAACTAAAGCTTAGAGAGACTAGGTAATTGGCCCAAGGTCACCTAGCTAAGGTGTGGTAAAAGGAATAAGTAAATACACCACCCTTCAGATAAAAGGCATAATTTATACCTCCTTTAACTTCCTAAAAGTTTTCTTGTGCACTACCCACCATATTCTTAATTCAACCTGGTCTTGGTAAGAAATCAGCTATAAAACCTTATTGGACTAATTAAGACTTGATGTTCATTGTATAAGAGAAAATCACAAATTGAAATTCTGGAGGTCCAACGCATTTCATCTGTTTTCTTCAAATGCCATTGGCATCCATTCTGTATCTTTACTCAGAAGAGATTTCAAAACTCTACCAATTTATCAATCGTTTAATGAAGCAAAACTACACTGAAAACTCCTAACCATATCAAACTCATCCATTAATGCACTTTTGTGAGGCTCCCCAACCTTATCCTCAATAATTCAACTTTGCCATGATTCTCCTTATTTTTAAACTATTTCTGTAACACATACCCAGACTCAGAAAGATAGATGATAAAACTCTCCGATAAGAAATTTTAAAACGGCTATTTTATACTCATGGATTTAAAGGAAAGCATAAACATTAATAGTAGAGACATGAAAAGTCTGAAAGAACCCTGCACACCACACATACACAGATGGTGGGAATGCAATTTGGCAATATTTAACAAAACTGGAAATGGACATATCCTCTGACCTAGAAATTCAGGCAACTCAGATACAGTACAAGAATATTGACTGCAGCACTGTGTAAAGAAACATAATATTGAAAATAACCTAAACATCCATCAAAAAGGCACTGGTTATGCTTTGATACATGGACCAACTATAGTCTTTAAAAAGAATGAAGACAATCTATTTGCCCTGTTATGGCCTGATTCCCAAGACAATATTGTTATCTGAAAAAAGGAGGATTCAGAAAAATGTATACTTTACAATAGATATTACCATGTGTGTAATTAAGGGGGAATTGTATACGTATACCAGGGCTGTCCAGGAAGTATCCAGCCATGTTAAACCGTTCTTGTTATATTAACAATGGCTGGATACTTTCCAGACAGTCCTCACATATTTGCATATGCATTGAGTATCTGTAGATACATAAAGAAATTGTGGGTTTCCCTGCCTTAGTGGAGAGTAACAAGACTACTGGGAGCAATGAAAAAATTTACTTTTCACTGTACATCCTTTTTTACTACATGCACATATTACCTGTTCAAAAAGTTTTTGAATCACCTGGGGAACCTACTAAAATATATACATTTCATATTTAGAAATGAATTAATAATCTGGGATTTGCTTTGAAGTAATACACAAGAGGAAAAACTGGATGGGCATATGGATAAAATGAGATTAGTCATAAATTGTTAATTAGAGAAGTTTGATGATGGGTACATTGGGGTTCATTATACTATCCTACTTTTTGAATATGTTTACATTTTGCCTTAATAAAAAGTTAGACCAGGCACAGTGGCTCATGCCTATAATCCCAGCACTTTGGAAGGCTGAGGCAGGAGGATCGCTTAAGACCAGGAACTCAAGACCAGTCTAAGCAATATACTGAGAACTCATGTCTACAAAAAATAGAAAAATTAGCTGGGTATGGTGGCTCATGCCTGTAGTCCCAGCTACTCAGGAGGCTAAGGCAGGAGGATCGCTTGAGCCCAGGAGTTCGAGGTTGCAGAGGGCTATGATGACGCTACTATACTCTAGCCCAGCCGACAGAGTAAGACCCTGTGTCCAAAAAAACAAAAAAAAGTTAAATAAATAAAATACATTTTTAACTGTACCCAGAAAGACTCCGATTCAGTAGATCTGTAGTGAGGTCCAGGCATGTTTTTCTAACTGTACGAGCTCTCGGGGCCAGTAAGAGTCACACTAAAATCTAAGAACCAATGACCTAGTCTGTACAAAAAACACAGGCAAATTCAAGTCCTACCAATTCAGGGCCCTCAGGTCTGAAAAAACAGGATGAAGTGCCAGGGAACAGGACTGATGCATACTACCCTAGGCCAATCCATGTCACGTTAAATCAAGGTGTTATGTGAACAACAGCCGAGATCCAGATAACCCACCTAGAGAAATTAAAGAAACTGCTGCAATTTCTGAATCCTGCTGTTCCTACCTTTTCTTTCCCAATATGCCGAGCTAGAAGGCAAACAATCAACCCAAAAAGGCAAAAGCCCCAACCAGGGACAACTAAGTTTAGAAAAAGTTATTATCCCTCACCAACCAATTCTCAACCACTGTGCTCTGCAGAATCAATCTCAAAGGGACTTTAGAAAATAAACACAAATAGGAATATCACATAATATAATATACACAGCACATCAGAAGGCAGAGGTGGTGGAGACAGTTATAAAAGACCACAAGAAAGGAGACATTGATTGCTAATTATTTGACCACTGTGACTCCCTGCCATCTCCAGGTATTAAGTCTTTCCCTTCTTCCAACCTCCATCAGATAACCTCATGGCCCAAGAAGAGTATCTTATACCTTCTTATGAATTTTACAGAATACTGTATTCCCAGGAACTGCTGATACCCATAGAGTCCAAAACATTGTTTCAGTACAACACTATTTCCTATTCTTTTTCAATGCAATATATATTATGTTATCAGCTATATTATTCATGACTTTGCCATATGTTCTTATCAACTAAGGAGTGAAGTTTTGAAATACTACCCCTTTGTGAGCTGGAGCTGCCTATAAAATATCACTCAGAGGATAGTGCAGGCTCCTATTAAAGCAACATTAAACTTCCATTCCTTAAATTTATAATAATCTCAGGTAATTTTTTTTTCTTTTTTTTTTTTTGAGACAGAGTCTCACTGTCGCCCTGGGTAGAGTGCAGTGGCGTCATCATAGCTTACCTTAAACTCCTGGGCTCAAGTGATCCTCCTGCCTCAGCCTCCTGAGTAGCTGGGAGTACAGGTGCACGACAAGACGCCCAGCTAATTTTGCTATTTCTAGTAGAGACAGGGTCTTGCTCTTGCTCAGGCTGGTCTCTAACTCCTGAGCTCAAGCAATCCTCCCACCTCGGCCTCCCAGAGTGCTAGGATTACAGGCATGAGCCACCACACCCAGCCAATCTCAGATACTTTTATCTGCTATGGTCCAAATGTTTGTGTCCCTCCCAAAAATTTATATGTTGAAACCTAAAGCCCAAGGTGATGGTATTAAGAGGTACAGCCAGGTATGGTGGCTCACTGAGACAGCTTGTTCACCCCTTTGACGATGTGAGAACACAGCTAGAAAGCACCATCTTTTAAGCAGAGAGTGAACCCTCACCAGACACTGAATCTGCTGGCCTCCAGAACTACGAGCAACAAATTTATGCTCTTTATAAATTACCTAGTCTACGGTATTTTGTTATAGCAGCCCAAATGGACTAAGATATAGACCTTATTTTTCCAATCCTCTAATAAATTTTCAAGTCCCATCTAAACTCTATCCAAATTGTTCACATCCTTTTACAATTACCAAGCCAGCAATGTAAGCAATATTGACACCCACAGTCATGAGTTTGATCATTGCTCACCATAGTGAAAAGATGGTTAGGTTCTGTCTTTTCTTATTACATGTAATATCAGGCCTTCTGGAAAGGGAGGGAGGGAACAGAGATAGAAATACTTTACTAACTTATATTCAATTTATTAATGAATATGAAATTTCTGAATCATTTTCTGACAAACTTATACACACCCCATATGCAATAGGGGTCTTCTTTTAACTGTACTGTGATATCACAAATAGATTTTTTTTTGAGACAGAGCCTCCCTCTGTTGCCCAGGCTAGAGTGCAGTGGTATCATATAGCTCACTGCAACCTCAAACTCCTGGGCTCAAGGGATTCTCCTGCCTCAACCTTCAAAGTAGCTGGGACTACAGGCACGTGCCACCATGCCCAGCTAATTTTCCTATTTTTTTGTAGAGATGGGGTCACAGTATGTTGCTCAGGCTGGTCTCAAACTCCTGCCCTCAATCGATCCTCCTGCCTCAGCCTCCCAAAGTGCTAGGATTACAGGAGTGAGCCACGATGCCTAGCCCAAATAGATTTAATAAAAGGCAATAATGTCTTGCATTGCATTCTCCTTACTCAATTTTCTTCTATTTGTTCAAATCCCCATTTTTAAAATCTTTTCCTTCTTAAAAACTGTAACAAAATATACATAAAATTTACCACTTTATCCATTTACTTGTAAGTGTAATGTTTAGTGGCATTAAGTACATTCATACTGTTGTGCAACCATCACCACTACCCATCTCCAGAACATTTTTCTCTTCCAATACTGAAACTCTGTACCCATTAAACAATAACTCCCTAACCTCTGTCCCTCTGACCCTTTGTAATCACCATTGTACTTACTGTTTGTATGAATTTGACTATTCTAGGTATCTTGTAAATGGAATCATAAAATACTTGTCCTCTGATGACTTAGCATGTCTTCAAGGCTGATCCACACTGTAGCATGTGGCAGGATTTCCTTTACTGAACAACATTCCATTGTGTGTATACACCATTTTTTGTGTTTATTCATTCATCTATCGATGGACACACAAGTTACTTTCACCTCTATTACCATGAATAATGCTGCTATGAACATGCGTGAACAAGTATCTTTTTGAAAATCTGCTTTCAGTTCTTTTTTGTTTATACATCCAGAAGTGGAATTGCTGGATCACATGGTAATTCTATTTTTAATTGTTGAAGGAATCACCTTACTGTTTTCCATAGCAGCTACACCATTTTACATTCCTACCAGCAGTGCACAAAGGTCCTGATTTCTCCACATTTTCACTAACACTTGTTAGTTTCTTTTTTTTTTTCTTTTTATATAGCTATCCTAATAGGTGTGAAGTGGAATCCCATTGTGGTTTCCAAATCTCAGTTTTGAAATCTAATTCTTTCCTCATCAATGTTGTATCAGCTATAATAATACTTAGAACTCGATGTCAGCCTGACAAGTAAACTTTCCTTCCTTTCATTTGAGTTACTGATGAAGAATGCTAAACATCACACACTATGGAAACCTGTATGTTAGCTGGGCATTGCCAAAGAATTTCTGAGTTCTCCCCAGTTCTTTCAGGCCATCACTGAAAAGTATATATTATTAAGTTATTAAAAACATTGTTTTAAATTAAGATACAAACATGAAAATGTGATGATCAGTACTGAAGATTTCTAAAGATCTATCAGAAGATATAAATGAAAATAACAAGTAAAATAAAAGCCTTTTTTAAAAAAACAGAAGAAAGACTTATTTTTAACCTAAAGAACTACTCAGGGCACCAAAAGATTATCGCATAATAAAAAGGGGTAAGAAACCAAAGGATTAATTTTGTAGCCAATACGCCACAATTTTAAAAAATAGCAATATAACAAACAAAGTCACCTCAATGAAAGTTACTTTAGGGATATTTCCATTCCACTAAAAATAAGCAGTTACATTAGATCAAAGTAAGATTTGGATTCTGTTATCATAAAACCTTCGCATTCAGATTTCTTTTCTGAACTCATCTATCAACTGTTTCCAGGATATATAAGTAGATGCAAATACAGTAATACTTCAAAAAATGAACTTATTACCACTCTTTAAAGGAAGACAGAATGGGACAGGAAATGAAAAATAGAGTTAAAGTTGTTTATCAGGTAAATGTACCAAGGCACCTTTAATCTGATGGCTTCAAAGCTAATAGCCACAAAATGCTCCTATATGAAAACTTAATGACATGTTCTACACAGTTAGGGTAGTCCTAAATTCACTAACAGAGTAATAGGGTTTTAGTCAAATTACACACATACACATTACAGAACATAATTGCCTTTTGGTATGCTGTAATCAGCACTAGAAATAAAAAGAAATTGAAAAGCACTATGTAAAAATCAGTGAGTATGCTAAAAAGCAAAGAAACCAGCAACACCAAAAAACACACACAAGCAGGTTTTGACCTACTCCCAAGTCCCTATCTTATTACTATTTTGGTCTCTACTTGGATCCAGGGATCTCTCACAGTCTTCTCTTTCCCCACCTCCTCTCCATTAAACCCCAAGATCTGACCTGCCCATATCCACACAGTCCTTCACATTCTGTCCTCAAAATGTCCATCTTTTCCTTTGACTCACCATCTCCTTCCAATTATCTCTTACCACAAACTCCCAATATTCTTGGCTAGATTCTAGTTCCTCTCTTTCTAATAAAATAATATATTCAAGATTAATATTTCTGTTATATAACCTAAAAGGTATTTATAAAGAGGCTTAGCAGCAAAAGAATCCAAAATTCTAAATCTGAATACAATGGTTGGTTCTCACTCTTTATCCTGACACATTTCAGATATGATGAACTTCGAAGAAGTGAAGCACTTTAGGGGAGGTAGTATTCATGCAAACTTTTAAAGAGAAGTAAAAGCACTTTAGGGAAGGTAGCCCTCACCAAACATTTTTATGGCAAAATGAGTAATCAAATTAGGCATTCCAAGTAAGGAGCTTTGAGCACCACTATAATGATTTTCATAACACTGCAGAAATGTCTCCAGCCCCTAAGAACACTTTACAGGCAACCCACACTCTAAGCCCAGAATACCTTTTTGAAAATAATGGGATCAACCTACTTCACCTAGCTAGTGGGCCAAAGAGAAATTGGGCTGTTCTTAAACGATTTTTGCATTCCTCACAAAGTCTAGCACAGAGTTAAATGAATAAAGCCTCAAGCTATTCTACAGCTTTTCAAACTTATCTTTTATAGGATATTGCAAACACCTTTATCACAACTCTAATTTTTACACAAATGATTATGTCTTAATTTCACAAGGTCAGACAGGTAGTCCTTCTTTCATTTAAAAGCAATGAAGATACAGTGAAGTCTTCAAGGTGACAATATTGTCTATAACCTAGTTTCATGAAAATAACAGATCACTCCAGGCTGGTTTATCCATAGAGTTGAAGACTCTGCTTTCATAAACATACTTAGAATGAAAAGGTTTCACTTTTTCCATTTTTAAAATGTATTCAGGCACATGAAGCAGTGGAAACGAATATTAAGATATCCATAATGTTTTATTCAGAAATCATTTTGTGATTTAACTGGATACCATTTAACAACCAATATTAGAACTTCATTTCTCTTTCAACTGAAAATTTCTCAACATTTTATAGAGATAAAAGAACATTTTTCTTAAGACCTTTAAAACTGAAAAAGTATCAAATACAGAGAAAAATGTTATAAACAAATGCCACACTACTATTTTAATTACACAGTGACTGATTAAAGCCATAAATTATACAACTACTTGATATTGTAATACCCTTTTGATTGTTTTATGTTTACCTCATAAGCTATTGTTAAATCAAATTATAATAACATTAATTTTATTGTATATATTTTCCAAAAATCTTATAAAAGCCCCTGATATAACTATGGTGCTACCATAAATTGAAAACTTTTTTTAGCCAAAAGCTATATTATTTGGGCTGAAGTTTAAATTTCTGCTAATTGATCTAATTCTCAACTTGATTTTCAAATGATGACTTAGTGATCTATGAAAGCTATATCAAGTTCATTTTTTAATGTTTTATATCTATACCTACTGTGAATATTATCAAAAAATGTTTTCATATTATTTTAATTCTGCCTTCACCATGCTTATCCCTAACAACAGATGTCTGGCCAAGTTTGAAGTTTAAAGGTTCAATCATTTGAGGGATAAGAAAACAAAGTTTAAGTTCATTAGTAACCAAACTTTAATTTGTGACAAGAAAAAAACATGAAACTATCCAGTGTTTTTTCTAACAATGTCAAAGAAATAGGTAATATTTTGCAGAAGAAATGGAAGAATAGCCAATTTAATCCAACAGTGAACTCTTTGGTAAATTCTTTTCATCTACAAATTCAAAATTTTGTGCCAAAATTCAATCACTCCACTTTTTTCTTTAACAATACAAACTACAAAGTTAAGGTAGTTATAACAACTTTATATCTTGTATAGATTGAACAAGTAACTATCTGCTAAACTTTGGTATGGTTACCTATCTCATCCTACCCATCCAAAAAAACAGATCTTCACTGTTTAAAAAAAAAAAAGGAAAAAAAAGAAAAAAAAACTGTCTTCAGTTAGTGATTCCCCAATTTATAATCACAGAGTGACCAACATTTAATTTTTCATGAGAATTTTATAATGCTATATTTGTCCCTCATTACATTTAAACAGTTTCATGTCCACATGCTCTAATTATTCTCCAACTGAAGCGTGAGAATTTCCTTCAAGAGGACAAATATAAAAGTGGAAAAATCTTCACTAGTTATAGATATTTTGATCTTTCCATTCCAAAGAAGACTTTTAAAAAAAAAATCTAAGTCTCTAAATGTCTCACAACACCTATGTATGCCCTGATCAGCCTACACAGAAGATTTTATATTCTTTATTCCTCTCAGTTTAAAGTTAATATTACATTTTTAACAAATCAACCCTCAACCTCTGAAAAAAAGGAAGGTTTTCTTTAAACAAGATACAAAAAGCATACACTATAACAGGGAAAAAATAACAAATCTGACTTTATGAAAATTTAAAATTTTCATTCATCAAATGATACCAGAAAAAAAGATAAGCCACAGTAGATTTGCAACACTGAATTTCTTCTACTCTCGATAGGGATGGGGTCTCGCTCTTGCTCAGGCTGGTCTCAAACTCCTGGCCTCAAGAAATCCTCCTGCCTCAGCATCCCAAAGTGCTACGATTACAGATGTGAGGCATCACACCCTGCTGGTTTTTACATTTTTTAAATGTTGTTTAAGGAGTTACAGGTAATGTGGCGTTTCTGGAGGGCTTTAAAAAGAAAATCAATATAATCATATTTGTGTTTTAGAAAGATGACTCACGCAAATCCGTGAAGAATAAACTGGAAAGGAATGATAATGTAGGCAACAGTTGAGGGATTACTGTAATAGTCCAGATGGCTGATCAGAGCCTAAGCAAAGGCAGGACAAAGGGAATGAAGTAAAGAGTTCTGACTATCGACAGGTAGCTAGGAGGAAGAACCACAGAACAGGCAAGGAGTGAAGAAAGGGAACAACTGACACATGTTTCTAGCTTGAAGAACTGATAGCCAAATGACAATAGGAAATACCAAAACAAGAGAAATAGAATTGGGAGGAAAAACAGAATTCAATTTTAGACATGCACGTCTGAGGTGCTTTGTGATTCAGCGTGATTCACTTAAATGCAGAACCTTTAAAAAAGGCCTGCATTCAGGTAGTTTACTTGGGAAGTTATCCTGGGAACAAGACTGAGAGACATGGGGAGCAAGTCAGGAAAGAGAGAAAATATACCACTTGGCAACAAATAATTATAATAATTGATTCAAACAAGAATTATCAATGGATGCAAAAACCAGTAGGTGAAAGTTTGATGTATAAAAGGATTATTACTGTTAGGTGACAATTTCCATGGGTCTCTCGTGTTTCTCCATGTCTTGCAGGCAGGGACAGTGCCTTTGTTCTGGAGTCTCTTTTCAAGGATATTTGTATAGCGAACACTTGGAAGATAGAAATAGAGTCTTCCTCCTGAGCAAAGGACAGGTTGTTTAATGTCCAGTATAATAAAGACAATGTCTCCCTCTTGGGCAAAGGTCAGACAGACTTACTGCTCCTTATAAAAGATTCAAGTTTCCTTAGCTTGGGGTTCCTCTCCTGTAATGCAACTCCTTTTGTGCAGGAGTCACCTGGCCCTGTCCATATCACCCTGTGGAAAATAAGTTCAGAAACCAGAACAAAGACTGACACACTGACTACTACTATTGCAGATGAGTAAGAACGTCCTTTATCTCTGACCCAGGAGTCTTGTATCTTCTGCTACCATCCATGGCTAAATTGTTAGCTTGCAAGACCCTTTGTAGTTCTTAACAATTACACAGTTTCAAAGTATATACCCATAAGATACATATTAATTAAAAGGAAAAAACTGGCAGATGCCACCTTAACCAAGTAATCAATGTTAAAATCACTAATAATGTGATATATTGACATCATGTGTCTACTGATATGAGGTACTGACAGGAACACATTTCTGTATGCTGTTCCTAAGTACAAGAACACAAATCCAAATTGGGGGACATTCTACAAAATAATTGGCAGTATTCTTAAAATGTCAATGTCAAAACAATACAAAGTCTGAGGAAGTTTCCAGATTACAGAAAACTTAAGAGATACAACTGAACAGTCTCTGCTTTTAAGAATTAATTAAGGGTAAAGGGACATCATGTCCACAACTTACTCTCAAAAAGTTCAGAAAAAAAGTAATATATTAGCCAGGCGTGGTGGCACATACCTATAGTCCCAGCTACTGGGGGAAGGGGGTGCTGAGGCAGGAGGATCACTTGAGCCCAGGAGTTTGAGCTTGCAGTGAGCTAAGATGATGCCACTTGCACTCTAACCAGGGCCACAGAGCAAGACTCTATCTCAAAAAAAAAAAAAAAAAAGTACTCATAAGCAGTGAGGGCAAATTTTTCATTTAAAATTATTACTTAATTCATAATTATCTTTAGATTTCTTCAATTAATAGAGCCTTAATTTCATTATGTCAGCCAATAATTTTTTGACAATAAAAAGGGCTTTTTATTCTTGAAAAGACAGAAGAAACACAGTACTAATCTATACAAGCCTCTATAAATAGAAATCTAAAAATGGAAGTATATAACCAGCAATATTCAGCCAATAAAAACTAGTTTCCAGTCATAGTTTGTTTCGTTTCTCAATTATTTTGTTTAAAGTACAAATTTATAAAAGACTAAATGTCTTCTTAGAAATAAAAGGCAGAATATACTAGAAAATAAGTTGTTAGTGTGAACAGTAAATGAGCTTAATTAATTCTTCACTGGTTGATTAAGTGTCAATATTTTAAATACCTCTATCATTAACAGGTTCTTTTACCAGTATATTCTGTCTAGGAAATTACACCAAGCCATTTAACATAAGAAAAAAACATTTTCACATAAATGAATCATCACATATTAGGAAGTTTTATAAACTAAACCTGCTGTCTAAGGTACCCAGAAAACATTTATTTGAAAATACTAAAGTCTTGGGTATTTTCCAGCAGTATTGTGAACAAAGCATCTAGGGAATGTGTCGACTATAACACAAATCAGCATGTTAAATAACAAGCTTCATCTGACTTAGCAAAACGTTCCAACTTTTGGACCAGAAAATGACCTGGTGGACATTTCAAAGCTGCTAGAAATCACCCTGCCAGTACAAATCTTTAACAAGGCTAGAAAAGAGTTAATTCAAAAAATAACATAAGGATTACTCTTACTAAAGCAGATAATTCTCCAGTTTTTTTAAAGCTACATAAAATTAAAAATCAGAAATAGAACACTGACAGATTGACTCAAGATAAAAAGTTTACCTGCCAGCCTGAGCAAGAGCAAGAGCAAGACCCGTCTCTACTAAAAATAGGAAAGTTAGCAGGGTATCATGGCACATGCCTGTACTCCCAGCTACTGGGGGACTGAGGCAGGAGGATCGCTTCAACCCAAGAGTTTGAGATTGCAGTAAGCTAGGTTCATGCCACTGCACTCTACCCAGGGCAACAGAGTGAAACTCTGTCTCAAAAAAAAAAAAAAAAAAAAAGTTTACTTGAAGCTCTCTCTTCCTTGAAGTAAATTTAAGACTAACAATTCAAATTTAGTTTATGAAACTTAAGTACAAAAGAAAATTTTTTACTTAAATTCTTCATACAATGACCAATATCTACCAATGGACTGTTAGAAAAAGTAAACAGTTTTATAAGTTTGGATTATAAACAACTGCCTTAATAGAAAGCAAAATGCATTATTTTCCTACATTATAGGGAAATTTGTCCAAAAAGAACTATCACGTAACTTTTATTTCTTATAAAAATCTATGTAACTAACCTTCAGACAAAAATGAATAAGAAATATTAAAGATAAAGAAAGCAAAGATCAAATAATCCTAACTAGAAGACCTTAAACTAACCTACCTTTGAAACAACTCAACAGATGAAGTCGAATCCTAGATTAATAATTTGATCAAATATCCACTGCTGATACAGTAATACAAAGGAAAACTTTCTGCTGGTAAGATTTTTGTAAGAGACAATGATTCAAATCTCTAAATGGACATTTATAGAATTAAAGGTCAAGTTCTACAAAACTTTTCAAAAGTATGGGCTACCCTAAACAGCTTTAAGATTCACATTTTGTATTTCCAATGATACAACATTCCACATTCATACCTGAAAGAGAGCTATATCACTCTAGAGTAATGTATATCATAAGAATTAAAATTCTAAAAACCAGTGAAGTGAGAACAATGGCTACTACCCCCCCCACACACAAATACAATAGCTTTTCATTTGTGAAAGCTGAAAAGACAAATATTTACTGCTGTGTAAGTTTGATTATAGTACTTTCAGTTTTGAAAAATTCTTATGAAAGACATTTTGGGGCTTAGAAAAATTAACTAGAACAAAAAAGTCAACTATTTATACTTTCCAAATTCTATTAAGATCTTATATCATCCTGGTATGTCTTACACTGCTAAATGCAGAATTTGTTTTAATTTCTACAATTATGCTTTCTCTCTACTCAGATTTTATTTGCCAGACATACCACTTTATACATGCTCTTTTTTTGAAATTTAGTGAGGTACCTTCAAAAACCTTTCTAATATAGAAATACTGCTTTTTAAATTTCAAAGTTTAACTGTCATATATATCTTGTCAACTGAGGACGGCCTTTCGCAATAGCTTCAGGAAACTCTCTGGTATCAAGTCAGAAACAATAGGAGGAAAAGAAATGAGAATATTAAGAAAAATCAAGATCTCAGCCAGGCATGGTGGTCTGTGCCTGTTGTCCCAAGTACTTGGAGGCTAAGGCGAGAGGATCACTTGAACCCAGGAGTTCGAGGCTGCAGTGAGCTATGATGACACTACTGCACTCTACCCTGGGCAACAGCAAGACCCTGTCTCTAAAAAAAAGAAAGAAAAATAAAGACCTCTTTCTTATTCTCAAGACAGATTTGAGGAAGGCGATAAAGCAGAGATTTATAACAGGTCTCCTTGGGAAGGGCAGAAAATGCTAAAGAACAACAATGTAACAAAGACCTGAAGAGGAAAGAAAACAAGCAGCTTCTCAAGAGTACCCCAAAGAAAGGACACTGAATTCTTAGAAATCTGTTAGAAGTGCTTCTGTTTGGCCCTAACTATCTAATCATTAACTTATAAAGTGACACTGTTGGGTTGCTTATAATAAGCTGTGCACTAAAAGTAGAAGTTGAGATGGACTTAGCAAGGGCCACATAAATATTTCTTTCTTCTACTACAAGACCTACAGAAAAACTGAGATTTTTTTTTTAATTTTACGTTAGTGTAAAATGCCACACTGCCCATACATGGTACTAAAAATATGTATCAGAACTATAATGATAATAAAAACATTTCTTCAGGCTTACTTGGCTGAAGATATTTTTTAAAATATACCATCAACATTTTAAAAAGATAAAAAGATATTGTGAAAGTTTAATTCAGTTTTAAGTTGCATAAGTAACTAATAGCTAACACATTCCAAGGTCAAAATTAAGGCCAGCCATTGATCCCATAGAATAAAATAAAGAAAAATATGCTTAATCATATGACTAAAAATGGCTACAAAGTAGTTACAGTCTACTGATAAGAAATTTATTCTCAAATAGTTACTAAAAATTTCTTATTGGCCAAAATTGACCTCATGCCATTTTTTAGGCGTTTGCACAAGAATGTCAGATATAAAAATAATGGTTGCATATTAATTATACATGATGACTATGCCCAATTATTTTATAACAATATTTACCATATTAACACTTAAAACATCATTTATTCATAGAACCTTGCAAACTGAATGAGTAAAAATTACCATTAAGATAGTATCATTACCTGGAATCATACTGCTAAAATGAGTATACTAATGTAAAATTTTAAATATTTTACCATAAAATCACGAAAAGATACACGTCATTCACACCAGGAAGAGATGAGATTTCAGTACAGCAATCATTTTGAAATTATTTGATGACTATAAAATTACAAAATATTCAGGGGAAAGAACCTATCCTATTTCCTTCCAGTCATTTTAAAGTACATTTTATTATTTTCTTAGAATCAACATACATGTATAACTTAACATGCCAATTTGTTCTCTTATAAGCATATCAACTATTATTTTAAATAGCAGCATAATGTTCTACCCTATGTACATATTGTAATTTGCTGGATTGCTTTTTTCCAAGTTTTTTCACTATTCATACAAAGTTATAATGAACATTTTCATAAAAATAGTGTGTACATTTTTAATACTGGGTAGGTTTTTGTATATCCTTAATTTTCTTAGTATGGATTCCAGAAAGGAGAATTGATAAATACTGCAAAATTTTGCTTTGCAAAGTGTAGTTGTACAGTTTTTATTAATGCACCCAGCAGAAACAAGTATTTTAAGATTTAAAGTTTCAAACATAAACAAACTACAATAGAAATAAGGATACCAGATAGGGAATACAGACAAAGGAACAGATTTAGAAATAAGATAATCAACTCAGTTTGAGGGACCTGTGGGGGGGAAAACATGGAGATCAATAGGCAGTTCAAAATATGGGTTGAAAGCTCAGAATTGAGTAGGGGACACTATGGATGTAATTACCTGAAGGAATACATAAACTATGAATAAAAGAAAATACTGGGGAGCTTAACAGGAGTAATTTCACTAGAGTGGCATGGATAGAACTATACTGCCTAGGGCTATAAAGTGAATAGAAATCCAAGTAAAGGCTGGAGTACACATTTAAAAAGCTTGGAAGAAATAGAAAATGGAAGACAGGGTCACAGACTTGAGGAAGCACAATTAAAAGATGGCTGCTTAAGATCCCAGATACTTGAGCATGTTAAAAGGCTGAAGAAAAAGAGTCAATGTTGTATACAATAAATATATACAATTTTACCTGTCAATTTAAAAAAAGGAAAAAGAAAGGCTGGGTGCCATGGCCTATAATCTCAGCATTTTGGGAGGCCTCGGCAGGATGATTGCTTGAGGCCAGGAGTTTGAGACCAGCCTGGGCAACATAGCGAGACCCTGTCTCTACAAAAAAACATAATAAAATTAGCTGGATGTGGTAGTGAGCACCTGTGGTCCTAGCTTCTCCAGAAGCTGAGGCGGGAGGATCACTTAAGCCCAGGAATTCAAGGCTACAGTGAGCTACAATCGTGCCACTGCAGCACTCCAGCCTGGGTGACAAAGTGAGACCCCATCTGTAAGAAAAAAAAAAAAGGAAAAAGAAGAAGAAAAAACAAGAGCCAAGAAAAACAGGGAACTTCAAGTTTGTGGACAAGCTCAAGATGTTAAAAGAGCACAATTCTGGGTGAAACTCACATAGAAAACAGAAAGTAATCTCGGAAGGATAGAAAGATGTTTCTTTCCTTGAAGAGTGAAAACTCAGAGTTTATACCAATAGAAATAAGTTCCCAGGTAAAGGGTTGAAAATCTGGAGGAAGCACATGCCTGCTGACCTCTACATAGGAAACACACTGATCTGCTAGAAGTAAAGGTGGTGGGAGTAAAGAAGGGTCTTGAGAAGTCAAATGTGTAGATGAAGATGACACATTCACAAGTGTCAAGCAGGCACCTGCCATGTCTGTATTTGATTCCTTTTAAAATAATAATATAGTTATTTTACCAATGTCTACCGTGCACTTTAGGGAATATAAAAACCTATGAAACATGGTCCTTGACCTGAAGGAACAGTTCAAACACTATTTTATATTTTTAAAATATAAACTTTCCCAAAAATGTTATATATTAACTTCTAATAGATTATGAAGTAAGATATTTCATTTTCTTCCAATCGAGTTAATGGGAAACGATTTCAAACTGAATATTCCAACAGACGTGAGATACTTTAAGGAGATTTTTCAAGTCAGAGAATGGCCACTAGAAGTACTTTCAGAAATGCACCAATAGGCTTCGACAAGGAAACTCACAAGGCAAACACTACAACAATTTTTCATTCAAAGCTATTGGCAAACCGATTATGTTATAGTCCCAAACACCCTAAGTTTTCATACAGAATTCAATTTCACCAAATTGTCAAATTTCATTCAGAATATTGTATTATATACAATTATAATAGGGACAACACAATGCAATACTTGCATTTGCATACCTCTGCTTTTAAGGACCCCAAGTAAAATATATTTTTTAAAAACTGTAAATTTTAAAAATAAAAACTATGTATTTTTTAAATTTACATAAATGAAGTACAAAAATAACATCCCTTTTATATAGTGGCTTCAAATAAGTTACAGCTAACAATTTGAACATTCTTAAAAGTATCTTAAAATGTTTTCACCTTTTGTTTTCTTTCCACAGATTGGCATAGAAATGAGGTTTGGAGGGCTCTGCATTCTAAATTTAGGAGAAAGGGAATATAGCTAGAAAAGGCAAACCTAATAGAATTTTCTTAGGCTATGTGAAAACTGTGCAGATCCAAAAGGAAAAACCATGAGAGAACAATAGAATTGGATTATTAACTATATCTGAAAAATATGACCTTCTCTTTATTTAAATTAATATACAGTATGTCTCTATAACACAATGTGACTATTAAGCTGGTTAGCCTTGATTAAAAAAATTATCACAAAAGTAAAACTGATAAAATTTTTGTTCATTTTTTTTTCTTTGTTTCAAGATCCGGAAATCATTACAAATTTTGTTCATATTTTTAAATGACTTTTTTGGTTTTAAACACTACAAAGAATATTAACATATAACTTTAACATGAATTCTTCCTAACATTTTAATATTTATTTAAATATATCATATTTAACAAAATAAACAGCTTTAAGAAGCCTGAATGTGCTATAGTTAAATCATTATTTTTCTCAGTATTTTCTAACTCAGGCGCACACATACACAAATATAAATGAAAATTCACAGTACTCAGCTAATTTCACTTTACTGCATACTTGCTCAAAGCTGGGACCATGTGTAACTCTTGTCATTCATAGCATAGTACCTTGTACTTAGTGGACATGCAAATATGTACTAGACAAAATAGTTTTCATTCATTACCATTGTTTTATCTGCCATAATAAAATTTCGTTTTTTTGTGGCTAGAGTCTGTGATCCAGCTACAAAAAAATATTAAGGCATACTAAATAGAAACTACAAATCCACTATTTTTGAACTCAATATTATTCTTATCTAACTTTAAATTAAAATACAAAACTACAACTAATATACTGCAGAGATATTTATACTGTCACCACTGAAACTGTCTGATTACAAGTTGGCCCCAAACATGTTTTATTTTGTTTTGAGAACATAGTGAAGCATAGCATCACCGCTATAGGCTATACAGCAGCATAAACTGTAATTTTCATTGTGACTTTATGTCACTATACCCTATTTAATCTCAACAGACATTGTAATAAATTATATATTTAAAGCTCTCAGAAGTATTAATTTAAATTATACTTTGGAAGAAATGTCTAGAAAGTCAGATTGAATTTGTAATATGTTACCACTCTATCCATCCTATTAACTATTTAAAACTGTATCATTATATATCTAAAGTCGTATAGTTTACCAAACCTACATGACTCTGTCTATTATTTAACAGATAACACGTGGTTGAAACATACAAAAATGAAACTTTTAGGCCTTTATATAAGTGCTTTGTAGGGTAGGAAACGTTTTATAAGCAAGTTATTTCCTGTAAATGTTTCAAAGTTTACTATTTTGTTTTTAAAATACTCTGTAAAATATTTTGTATAATTTATGAATAATATACAACAAAGTAGGGGGAAATTAAAGAATTTGAAGTTAATATAAATGTTTTTAGCAAATCAAACACTTTTTTTAATTTCTAAAGTGAAATAACTGGCTAGTCAAATATAGCCAAGTTTTTATTTTCTAACAAGCCTTAAGACAATTTTCTTGGTAATCCATACATAATCAAATATAATTTAAAACAAATAGCTACAAAATTTTTTAAAAGGGAGTGACTCATACTCTAAATCTGATTATTTCAATGCCTACCAAATCTAACCAGTTTTTTTCCAAATAAAAAAGGTGCTCCAGCATAAACAATTATGCAAAATAAAAAGGAAATATATCTGACCAGCCCTGGCAATACTTTTTTTTTTTTGAGGCAGAGTCTCACTCTGTCACCCAGGCTAGAGTCCAGTGGCATCATCATAACTCACTGCCACCTCAAACTCCCGGGCTCAAGTGATCCTCCTGCCTCAGCCTCCCGAGTAGCTGGGACTACAGGCACAAGCCACCACAAGCCACCATGCCTAGTTAATTTTTCTATTTTTTGTAGAGATAGGGGTCTCACTCTTGCTCAGAATAGTCTCCAACTCCTGGCCTCAAGCAGTCCTCCTGCCTTGGCCTCTCAAAGTGCTAGGATTACAGGCGTGAGCCACCACACCCGGCCAATCCTTTACTTTCAATGTGACCAAGAGTTAAACCAAAAAAGCAATCTTTCACAAGACTGATTAGATCTCTCCCTAAAAAAAAGTACAGCTTGGTTGGGCATGGTGGCTCACACCTGTAATCCAGCACTTTGGGAGGCCAAGGCAAGAGGGTCACATGAGGCCGGGAGTTCAACACCAGCCTGGGCAGTATAGTGAGACCCTATCTCTACAAAATAAATAAAATAGCTGGGCATGGTAATGTGCACCTGTAGTCCTAGCTACTCAGGAGGCTGAAAGAGAAGTATCACTTGAGCCCAAGAGTTCAAGGCTGCAGAGAGCTATGATCTCGCCAACACACTACAGCCTAGGAAAACAGAGCAAGACCCCCAACTCAAAAGAAAAAAAAAAAGTGCAGCTCACGTGAGAAAAATACTACACTTTCTTTTACTATTCTTCCCTAAATTAAATCTCCACTTAACGTTAAGTGTAATCTTTTTGTTTAAAAAAAAATGGGCCAAGTGCTGTGGCTCATGCCTGAAATCCCAGCACTTTGGGAGGCTGAGGCAGAAGGATCATTTGAGGCCAGGAGTTCAAGACCAACCTGGATAACATAGCAAGACTTCATCCCTACAAAATATAAGAAAAATTAGCCGGGTGTGGTGGCCTGGGTCTGTAGTCCTAGCTACTCGGGAAGCTATATCCCAAGTAGCTAGGATCCTCCTGAGGTAGAAGGATCACCTGAGCCCAGAAGTTCAAGGCTGCAGTGAGCTATGATCATGCCACTGCACTCCAGTCTGGGCAACAGAGCAAGCAAGAACTAGTCTCAAAAAAAAAAAAAGACTGTGCGACAGATGTCAGAAGTCTGATTTTTAATTCCTAGTTCTACATTCATGTATTATATGGATCCTAGTTTCATGTTTAAGGATCTCCAAAAATTAAAAAATACATCCTACAAATCAAACTCATTTTAACAGCTATATTATGTTCTATGCTCTTCACTTCTGATTTCAGGTTAGGCCTGCGATACAACTTTTTTAATTGTAGAGAAAGCTTATCTTCCCTAAATTCTACATTAAGGAAAAGTCTTTCAGACTGTAGAAATGAAGAAACAAAAGACATAAAGAGGAAGGGAGGCAAGAGGGGAAAAAGATTGTTAAAAACTGAAATCAAGGGCTGGGCACGGTGGCTCATGCCTGTAATCCCAGCACTCTGGGAGGCCGAGACAGGAGGATCTCTTGAGGTCAGGAGTTCGAGACCAGCCTAAGCAATATCAAGACCCTGTCTCTACTAAAAATAGAAAAATTAGTCTTCCCAGCTACTCTGGAGGCTGAGGCGCTTGAGCCCAGGAGTGTGAAGTTGCCATAAGCTATCATGACGCCCCTGCACTCTACCCAGGGCGACAGAGCAAGACTCTGTCTGAGGGGGGCGGGGAGACGACACTGAAATCAAGGATGACAAACGGAGATGCCATTATTTCACAAGATTGACCATTTAGCAGGTGTCACTGGCTTATTCTTAATCTTTCCCTCAAGTTACCACAATTTTTCACTAAATGAACACTGGACTCCAGCAACTTGGGCATTTAAAATCAAAGCATATTTCAGTCTCCCATATCCAATTCAACCAAGCTCTTTCCCCTTCTACTGCCCAGCTTCCCCTGCCTCACCTGCCTCCCTACTGCCTATCCCCCTGTCTCTGCAGGAGGGAAAAATCCTCACCTTATTTTAGAAAATTAGAGAAATTGTTTCATTCAAGGTAACAAAATACATTTAGGGTCAAATGTATTGTCCTCAGTTTGTTCCATTTCAAAGACTTTCTGTTGGAAAAAGACAACTTTCGAAAATACTTACTGACTTGGCATTAACTGCCAAATATAAATACAAAAGACAAAGTAAATCTGCTGTAATGACTTAACTGTGCCCAAACCACAAATGCCACCTTAAAAATACAATACATATTGTCAATACTTATCCAATTCTTTAATTTCCACACAAGTAATAAGAGCGAAAGCTCTAAGGTCCCTAGCAAAACAGTGGTGTCTCAGAATCAAGGCAATATGTTGCCTTTGTTTAGTGACATATGTTCCAAGTATCAACAGAGGATTACAGCCTGATATGCTAAAAAGCTCAAGGTCTCATTTGACAAACATTTATAAATGTGTAACATACATTCTCCAAATATCTACTCTACCTTGGTCCTACAGTGACTAAAATCAGCCGTCCCAAAGAACGGCTATGGCAAAGCTACAGAAGCAGCACACTAATATTAAGTTGATTTTTCCCCCAAACCACTCTTAATTACACCAAGCCAACCAAAAGAAGTGAACTATACTTCCTTTAGTCAGCAACACAAGTGCTCTATCCTAGAAGTCTCCACTGATTCAAAACTTCTCCAAATATATAACCCTTATTCAACTTAATATATTAAGTGTTTCAAGGTACTAGGCTAGATACATACATATATTTAAGCAGCTAGATCCAGAACCATTTAGGACATTTAAAATAATTCCTTAGACTTACACTGGTATCAAATACAAAGGACTGCCCATGACAAAGCTTTCAGCAAGTTAAAAGCTGTTGTCTTTATTCCCTCAGAGAGAAATAATACTACATCCCCCAGTTAAGGTGTGGGGGAAGAGGAGTATCTTTAAAATAATAAACACTGATAGATTCCTCCATTTTAACAAAGTTCTAGTCGTTAGTCTTCAGGGGTAACTTCCAAGTTAAACATACCAGAGTTGGAAGTCTCAACTCTGGACATTAGAAAACTAGAGCAACTGCTAACCAGAAATTTTATAACACAAATATTTATTTTGGCAACAATATATCAAGTTATTCTGTGTCCTCTAATAGCGAAGAGGCAGGAATAAAAACTTCTGGGAGTATTTTTAAATACGGAGAATTTCAAAATTCCTTAGAACGTTCTTAAATCTAAATATCGCCATGACATCTTTTCATCTCCAAACTCAAATGTGACGTTGTAATGGAAAC
This sequence comes from Daubentonia madagascariensis, assembly GCA_023783475.1. Classification (NCBI taxonomy): domain Eukaryota; kingdom Metazoa; phylum Chordata; class Mammalia; order Primates; family Daubentoniidae; genus Daubentonia; species Daubentonia madagascariensis. Next base: position 9,199,070 of record JAKFHU010001990.1, read on the forward strand.
TATATTTTTATGTCTTTGAATTAACCACTATTAGTGCAATTAGTCTACCTTATCATCATATTGAACTGCTGCAGTGAAAACAGCATTTAATAAGTTAACTCCTCCTATCTCACAAAGTAAACTTCAAAAGTTACCAAGATAAGTCAAATGGAAAACAACATGCAAACAAGTATTCCATTAAATGGATGTGAATAAGGTTTGGGAAACAATATTTCAGCATTATGAAATTTACATTTTCCCCTTCTTCCTTTCCATATGCCTTCGGTGTTCATGTACCAAATATTTCAAAACAAAAGTTCAATCAAAAATTTCATTTGATGGCTGTTGCTTTCTTAAGTTGCAAGAAAAAAAAGGGCTCTTAATACCTTGTGTTAAACATAAATACCTATGTGTCCATGCCATACTTGCTACAGTAACCTACCTATGTAATTTGCACTCTATTTTATGGTATCCCATGACAGAACATCCAAAAAATTAAGAATATGATCTACAGCTTTCAAGCATGTTTACAAGAATTACCTCATAAAAACCATCTACTTTAATGTGACTCTAAAACCCCATGCCCAGAAGCCAATGACTGGTTTATAAGCAAGATAATGACTAGTTCAATGGAAAAAGTATTATGACAATAAACTAAGACTGGCTTACCATGTTATGATCTGCTTGCCTAATATGTATGTTTAGCTACTGTAGTCAGCAATGTCCAAATATAAATTTGAAACATTTAATGGGCAGTTGTGTTCTAGATTTCAAGCTCATTTTATGTTTTAAAAAGTTTTAATCTAAGGTTTGCCCCAAAATTTGTTTCTTAGAAAATATATTCCCTCGAGTAGGAAAAACAACTTAAGGAACAAATTTCCCCATAAAACAATGACATATCAGAAAAATCACAAATATTTCAGCCCATGTCTCTCTACCTTAACACAAATTAAAAATAAGTAAATTTCAAAAAAAAATTTCCAAATTAACCTCAAACAGGTTAAGCATTATATTTCATAAATAAGGGTTCCCTACACTTTATGAATGCTGCCATAAATACACCAAGAAATACTTTGTTAATTTAAAAGTAAAGAACTTTATTTGGTTGGTTAAGTTTCAGTTACTGAGAAGTGGCATGAAGGCATAAGATGATCAATAAAACTACGAAAACTTTTTTATTAAAAGGTCAGTCATATTTCGTTTACTTAAAATACCAAGTTTAATCATGACCTATCTAAACCTTATCATTGGTCATTGTATAAAATTAGCACTGCACTTGCAAACATAAGCAGAATCTAGACTTATCAAACATATGGTGAGACTTGCCCAGCTTCTGAAAAATTAAATGAGAATATAGGATTAAATGTTTTAGTTGGGAAACAAACTGATCCTGCTCAAAAGTTTTCATCAAAAATTTGATCAGAAAGAGAACCTCTTTAAAAAATGTTAATGCGTCCAGCAATTAAAACTTTGAAATTAACTGAAATGGTTTGAATACAGGTACTACCACTTCAGAAGCTACAGTTCACAAGCAAATACCCAAAACAGAAAAAACAAGAAAAAAAATTCGCCAATCTCCAAACTACTAAAAAGTACACATAAAGAGCACAAGCACAAACTGGTTTACCAGCTAACTTTTCAGGCCCTGTACCAGAGAAACATCAAAACAAAAGTTGACAATAGAACCGACCACGAGCCTTCCCTGTAAACTGGGCGATAATCTGAAATTTTTTGCTGTTGCTAATAGAAGCTCCTTATAATTAGAAGCAGCAAAATGACAGGTGGAAAAATAAATTCCCCTAACACAGCAGCAAGAGGTTGTGAAAACACGGTTCAAGGACTGAACATGTTATGACTACACTGTAACAAGTCCAAGGTAATTTACGCACACACCCTTTAGCGCAATTCCTCAAGCAGAGATAAGATTAGGAAACAACAGGCTTCCCCAAGAGCCACATACCATTTTAAAACAGCCGTCTCCCTCCCGACAGGAAAACAGACATTCTCATCCCAATTCCTTCCGCCAGTTCTCCCAGTGCGGCGAAGGGAAGCGGGCGGCCGCCACCGTAACGAGAGAAGCCGGCAACAGCCCAGCCGCGCGGCCGCCACGCCTTCCTCCCGCCGCCGCTGGGGACGCGGAGCCGCGGATCACATTTCTCCTCCCCAACAATCACACGCACGCACGTCCCCAGAGTTGACACCCTCCAAACCGGCTGCTCCGCTACGCTGGTGACTGGGCCACAAAGCCCGGGACGCAGCCATCGGCCGGGGCGCTCCAGTTGCGTGCGTGCGCGCACGTTTGTGTTTGTTCCCTTTAATGAAAGAGGTCTCCGTAGTTACGGCCTGGGGCTGCGAAGGGGAAAGAGAGGCCCCCTGTGGGACTAAACAAAACTTCGGTTGCTGGGAAGAGCCGTTGCGCAACCTTGGCAGGGGTAGGCCAAGGCCCCCGGGCCCGGGCCAAGCGCGGCTTTCCGGAGGCTGCGCCACCGCGCGCAGGAACCCCGCGCGGCCCGGGCGTCCGGCTGCCTCGGGCCTGGCGTGGCGCCAGCCTCGAGGGAGCGGCCCAGACCCGGCCACACGGCGGGGGCCGGGGCGGAAACCGGGAACACGAGAGCTCTGGGGAAGCGGATGGGGCGCAGGGTGCGCGACGAGTGCGGGCCGCTCTGGGGGAGTCGGGCCCGGCCAGGGTCAGGCGGAGGGTCCGCTGGCCATCCAGCCGCAGGCCCCGCGAACGGAACCGGTACCTCCACCCCGGGGTCGGGGCGCCCATCGCTTTACTGTCTTACCTTCCTAGAGGCCTGCGCTCTCCCCTCTTCGGGCGGCCGCAGCCCTGAGCATGTCCAGGGTGGGGTGCAGGGCCGAGCCGGGGACAGGGAGCCAGGCGCTTCAGCAGGCGGCACCACCCAGCCCGGGCTCAACCCCTCTCCGCGGCCGCTGCCATCTTGTTCTGGCGGCTGAGAGGAAACGGCGAAACACCCTCCCCCGACCGCTGCTGCTGCTGCTGCTACTGCTCTGGCTGCTAAGCGCCGGGCCCGTCTCCCTCATCTTCCTTCGCGGGGATTTGGGGTGAGAATGGGTTGGCTGGGGCGAGGGGTAATGAGAGGCCGGCCGGCCTCCGGCTACTGGGGCCTACGGGCGACGCAGGGTGCGGGGCCCGCGGCGGTTGAGGCCCATTCCTGCCGCCCCTGACGGGAAAGAAGGAAGACAGCCGGGAGAGGCGGCGGCAGCGGGGCCCGCGACTTGGTCTCCCGAGGTCGCCGCGATGCCGGCAGTCGTCACTGAGGCAGCTGCCGCCAGCCGCCCCAGTCTCGGGCCCCTCCTCTGCGCCCGCCGGCCTCGGCCGCCGCCTCCGCAGCGCCACCGCCCGCCCGGCCGCGCTGCGCGCCGAGCCCGGGCGGCCCCGCTCGGCTCCGGCCGCGGCGCCTCCGCGAAGCCCCTCCCCGGGGTCCGCCCGCCAGTCCGCAGCCGCGCCCTGGTCGCCGGGAGCCCGCCTGGCAACCCGCGCGGGCCCGACCCAGAGTCAGTCCTCCTGCAAAAGCAGCGTCCGTCAGCCCCCTCCCCTCTTCTGAACCTCACTCTAGGCCCACTCCGCCAAAAATATACATTAAAGAATAATAATAATAATCCCAACACCCAAAGAAAGGGTTAAAATGCGGAAGCAGGATTTTACCGGCCTTTCGAGACCCGGTAATCATAATTCCCCGTCCACCCCTTTAGGATCTGTTTCTTGGAGGCTTGTTTTTAAGGGTCCAAAAATAAGGAAAGGGAAAATGCTGAGTCAAATGAACGATCTCAGTCTAAAATAGGATCTTCCAGCTCCCCAACCCCAAATAGTGAAGAAAACTGTAAAACCAGGTTAAAGAACGGGGGGAAGGCCCTCTTGGAAATTTTCCAAGAGCATCTTTACAATCCAAAACCCCGTAATTGTGAAGTTCGCCCACCTCTGCGTTGATAATTCTCCATTAGATTAGTCAGTTCCACCCCCAAAGACTAGTTTCCTCCCTCCTGGAGACTAGGAAATCAACAGAATGGCCCATTTCAACCCACGTAATCATAGAACCTTAGAATTCTAGAGATGAAAGAACCTTAGCGATCCTTGGTGCCAACTCTTAAGCTAAGATAGGGTTCAAAGAAGTTTAGGTGACGTGACCAAGGTTATACAACAAAGCCCTGTCTCCACTCCCTCTCTCCTTCCTTTCCCAAGGAAACAAATGACCTTCCAAGTACCTAACATTCAGAGTTCATTTTCTTTAGTACCTGTTTCCTCTGGTTCTTTTTGTTCTGAATTCATGTCTAACCTTTGGGGAAACCAAACACCTTTCTCTCTGGAATGGAAGTGTCCCTTCTTTGTTTCTTGCATAATCTTCACTAGGAGGATTGAATTTACCACAGATGTATTTATCCCCAGACATTTTCTATTACAGTAACTGGGGCAGGGCGAAGGCAGTGGCAAATTGCTACATAGATAATACTACACATTTAATCCCCGCTGCTTTTCAAACTGAGGGAAGAGTATTCCAGAGAATGCCTTTAAAAGAGAAAAGGATAGTAAGCCCTGAGACCATTGGAAATAACACTTTCGAATGACAGATGTTTTCTTCAAGTTAGGGAGGATAACCAGTTCAAAAGACATTCAAAATAAAGAGACAAAACAATGACTGTCTTTCAGAGAGATAGCAGCATATGAACCATTCCTTTTTACTTAGTATTTAGTTACTTTTGATTTTTTTAAACAATAGTCAAACCAAAAAAAGGATAAAATCATAACTCAAAGGAGAAAGTTACAATAATAGAAATACCTATCAGGGAAACAAAATATTCTACTAGAACTGCAAATTTTCAGAATTTTTGCAGACATTTCTCTAGGCCAGCTCCAATGGAAGGAAGGCTTTCATTCCCCGTATATGTGGCATTGCTGCATCTATGAAGAGGCTGAAAAGGGGAAAAAGGAATTTTTTCCTTTCTATCCCCAATATATTGCTACTCACTACACTGTAATCCCACGAGGGATCTCTCATCTTTTCTTTCACCATTGTATTGCCAGTGCCTCATACAGTGCCTGACTTACAGTAAGTCCTTAGTAAATGTTGCTAAATAAGTAAATAAACACTATTAATTCCAACCCTCCTCCACTCTATACCTATTGTCTCCTAACCTAATCTCTTTACTTCTAACCTCTTCCCCTCAAATTCATTCTGAACATGAACATCCAGGTAATTTTTCAAAGTCTCTGATTCAGCCATTTTACAAAGTTTGTTTTAAAAAAAAAAAGAAAATTTCTCATAGTGCTAAGACCTTTTAAAATGCAGGCTACTGGCCAGGCGCAGTTGCTCACACAAATAATCCCAGCACTTTAGGAGGCTGAGGGGGGAGGATTGCTTGAGGCCAGGAGTTTGAGATTAGCCTAGGTAATATAACAAGACCTGGTCTCTACAAAGAAATTTAAAAATAAAATAAAACGCAAGCTACTGAATTGTATATAGGGAAAAAAGTTAATTATGCATACAAAGATGACACTAAAAAATTCAATAATCTTTTCATTCAAAATTATTACTTAAATACTAAGTACCAGGCACTGTGCCATGCTCTGAGGATAAAATGGTAAAAAGGGAGACACCCTGAGGGCTATGGCATCTCCAGAAAGTTGGCTAGTACACAATTAATTACAATATTAATAAACATTATAAAAAAGAGAAGTTCAGGATGCAATGAGAAAATAGAACAAGAGGACCTAACCAAATGTATGTGGGGGAAGCCTTAGAAAGCCTGGTTCACTTCTCATCCTTTGGGACTCAAGTAAACACCTACTTCCTCAGAGAAGATCTCCTGACTTCCCTGACTAAACCAAATTCCCTTATGATATCTTTCCTTTGTAGCACTTACCTAACTTGTAATTTTACGTTTATTTTCTGGTCATTTGATTAATGTCTACCTCTTGCACTAATCTGAAAGCACCACAAAAGTAGAGAGCACACCTTCTTTGTCCTCCACTGTAGCCCCAACACCAACACAGTGGTGCATAGTAGATGAGCAACAGGACCAGCTGCAAAATAAAAGGGCAGGGCTCCTGGTTCAAAAATTGTTAAGGATTTCAGGATGGTGACAGCAGAGCATTAAACCAAGCACAGGGACCTTCTAAGCACAGGACCCTGTGCAGCTACACAGGTTGAATGAGTGAATGAATGAATGAAAGTTGTGATGTGAAGGGTGTGTTAGAATTAGCTGAAATAAAGACAGGTGAGAGAACAGTTGAGGCAGAAGTATATGCAAAAACCACATAGACAGAGGCAAAAGAAAGCAGAAATTTTGAGAAACTAAAAGGCAGTTTTTAGTGAGAATGAGAGGGTGAATCAAAGTAGTGGGGGTGGAGGGACAGGCAAGGGCCAGATGTGGATTTAGGATTTTACGCTATCAGCAAAGGAAGCTGCCGAAGGATTTAGGAAGGAGCACAACGTGATCAAAGCAGCCACGGCCTTTGAGTGTGAGAACCATGGGTGGGAACCATTTATTTTTCTTCTTTCCACTTTCCTGTGTTTTTCAAATATGACTTCCAACAGCTGCTGGTCTCATTCAGAATAAAAGCTAAAAGCCTTACAGTGGCCCAAAATGGTGTATAAGAACCTAGACAGGCCAGGTGCAGTGCGGCTCACGCCTGTAATCCTAGCACTCTGGGAGGCCGAGGCAGGAGGATTGCTTGAGGTCAGGAGTTCGAGACCAGCCTGAGCAAGAGTAAGACCACCCCCCCCAGCCCCCCACCCCCCCACCCCCGTCTCTACCAAAAATAGAGAAATTGGCTGGAGGTGCTGGCACACGCCTGTAGTCCCAGCTACTCAGGACGCTGAGGCAGGAGGATCACTTGAACCCAGGAGTTGGAACTTGCAGTGAGCTACGATAGAGACTCTATCTCAAAAAAAAAAAAGAACCTACATAGAAGTGGCCCACAAGGAACTCTACCTTTCGCCTTCCTTACTCCAGCCACACTCCTTCCTCAGGTGCCTGGATCACCTACTATCTGGAACACTCCCCAAGTATCCACCCACCTCTGCTTCAGCCCTTACTCAAATGTTACCATCTTGGCGAAGCCTTCCTCTGCAATAGCTACCAATACTTAAATGCAAGCTCCCCACCTTTGTCTTTTTCCTTAGGGCTTACCACCATCTTAGATACTATGGTATATATTTTCTGTCCCGCCTCGCCCCCAACACCCAAGGTAAGCTCCCTGAGGGCAGAAATTTTTGTCTATTTTGTTGGCTGTTTGATCCCCAGAGCCTAGAACAGGGCCTGGCACATAAAAGGAAATCAATAAATATTTGTAAAACGAAAGAATGAATTTTCTATGTAAGCAGTAAGAAGCCCTCTGTAAACTGAGACTGCAAGCACTCACAATTGTTTGAGAGCACCCAGACCTGAAACTCTCTCTTAGGTCTTTCTCCCACCGCTATCTCCAAAAATTATTCCATCCAAAGGAGGCCAGTCCTTGCACTCACCTTGTGTTCTTCGCTGGCATTACTCCTCACTTAACCACATGTAGGTGTCAGTATAAAGAAATGTTCCTCCACAGCATTAGCAGATGATGCTGATGCTTCTGTCCAAGTTTCAAGAAAAACCTTGGACCTTTGTCAGAGCCTATGTCACCAACCCAGACTCCCGTTCCTCAAGGAAGTTGGTTGTTGTTTTTTTTCCCCTCAAGACCTTCTGTGTCCTTTCTTGCATCAGGCCCTGGGGGAATAGGAAGGACCTTGTCGACCAAAAAGAACACCCCAATTACAAATACAAGGAGGATGTTAGAGCATCTACTGCTTGAAAGAAAAAAAAAAATTTTTTTTAAATAAATACAAGGAGTAGAGTTTCACCAGGAAGCTTCAGTCTCCTCCCTCCTAGGAGGTCCTGACTTCGTTATGCAAATAATCTACCTTCTTCCTGGAGATCAGTTTTGTATACCTGGGCCTCAGGGAAGGGCCAGTGCAAAGGCAAAAAACATTCAGGATTGTGCCACTCCTATCATATTTGCATAACTAAAAAGCCCACTCAAGTAACTCTTTGCAACCCAAAGATCTGTTTCTCCTCCATTAAAAAAAAAAAAAAAGTGTTCCCAGTAAATTATACAGATAATAATCTCATACTTTTGGAAGTTCACAATCTCATCTTAATCTGGAAGTTAGGTACTACAGTCAGCACAAGGCAAAAATCTCATATACTAAAATTCATCCTTGAAAAGCACACAAATCACCCGTAAAGTATAATATACATTGTTCTGCACATAAACCTTGTACAATGAAATGTATGTAGGTAGTCATAAATTTTTCACATTTCACCTCTTATAACACTTCAGAAATTTGGTGAAGATTATAACTTGTTAGCTCTTTCAGTTTCATCATCATCTTCTTAAGATGCAGTCTAATAATCACTCTCTTTGTCAAAGTTTTTCTAAAGCCCTCTTCAATTTCTTCTCTGGAATATTGAAGACATTGGCACCCCCCACTTCTGCCACCCAAATGATCTCTCCTTGCTTGGGGAATCCTTAAAATCCCTGGCACATTATTTCCGTAGGTTCTGCCAAAATGCACCTTTCAGGTTTGATTGAATTCATTGCCCACGGGCATCAGCTCATTCAGTGGAAAGGCCTACCAGTGCCCACATCATTTATATTGTTCTCTTTCTCCAAAGCTCCTATATTTAATTCTCAGAAGGTAAATGTCCTTATGATGCAATATAATGGACTAGCATGGCTTTTATAGTAGAAAAAAATGTTTAAACTAAGGTAGCGTAAACTAGGCGAATAAAATAAACCATCAATCTCGTTTTAATCTCAACATTTTCCTGCTCACAAACCTTCAGACTATGGTTTCACCTACTAAAAATGTTCATATTTTTTAGTTTCACTGTCAAGGCACATTACAGTTGGACCCCATAAAACCCTCTTAGCCATTTTTTTCTATACTCCCTATGATCCCACCAAAGTGTTCTTTTTCCTTTCCCCAACTATAACCTTTATTTCTCCATGCGCAGGCCATTTCTGCCATCAACATTGCCCTCTTATGCATTGAGATCATATTCATCCTTCAAAGCCAAAGTTAAACGTTCACTCTTCCAAAAAGCTTTGATTGAACATCCCATCCCTATGTGATATTCATTCACCTCACAAATATTTTTTTAGTTCCTACCATAAGTCAGGCACTGTTCTGAATGTTTTTATTAAATAACTCAAGGATAACTATTACTATCCTCATTTTACAGATGAGGAATTGAAGCACAGAAAGATTAAGAACCTTGTCCAAGATTACACGGTAAATGATGGAGCTCAATTTGTACCTAAGCTGTCTGGCCTTAAGTATCTATCCCAAATTACAAATTTTCACTAAATGCATTCTTGAAAAATTTTTTTTAATTTAATTTTTTTGGGAGACAGGGTCTTGCTATATCACCCAGGCTGGTCTCAAACTCCCTGGGCTCAAGCCATCCTCCCACCTCAGCCTCCCAAGTAGCTGGGACTACAGGCGTGCACCACAGTGCCTGGCTGAAAATGTTTAAACATGTAATCATAAAGAAGATTATAATTTCCCTTGGAAGAGTTAAAATTGAGAATTGTGTTCCTGACATCTCAGAATCAAATCATGGATCTGACAAACATTGAACTGTAAAAGGAAAGTAGGATTTTATAATCCTTCAAAATGATACATGGAAAAGAGTCGTCGTCCAAGCTCATCTGGTTCCATCTTCTCCTTTTACAGATAAGAGAACAGAGAGTCAGTTAAGTGAGAACAGAAGCTCAGACAAATTTCGTCATTACTTATCCAAGACCATTCAGGTCCAGTTCTCTTGACTCACTCATCCCACTGGTAAATCAAAATCACTGTCTGTATTCCCAAAATAGGAACTCCCTGATTTGTTCCAAAATTTCGTCTTCCCTCTCTTTTTATCTGAGTCAGAAAAGCAGCCCCAGTCCCTCCATAATCCATATTGACTACCTATCTCCATGGAGTAAATCACTCATTCCTTCTTTCTGAGATCATGTGCCATAGTGAAATGTATGACAAAGTATGCAAGGACCAGCCAGGAGAAGCCATGCTCACCTAATGAAAGTGAAGTGTTCAGTCATGCACAGCCATGTAACACCTACAACAAACTACAACTACAACAAAAACCTTGCCTGCTAACACAGATTCCTCTGGGTTAGTGAAATGTCAGGCATGTAAGGAGAAATTCTTTGGAGGAGAATCTGTCCTCATACCACATCACTACCCTGCATATGTCCTCAGTCCTGCTCTTCCAGGGGACGGGAAATAAGGAACTGCTCCCAGTGAGCTAGTGTGGATGAACCTTGAGGATAGCTGTGTCTTTAATACTTTCAGAACAGACAACAGAAGCAGCTGTCTGGGGTGGGGAACCTGCAGCCTTGGGGCCACCTGTGGCCTTCTGGATCCTAGACTGGGGCCTTTTGACTGAATCCAAATTTTACAGAACAAATCCTTTTAATAGAGGATTAAATTCAAGTTTAATCTTAGGAAATGTATGCAATTTAAAACATACTTTTATTTTAAGTTTTAAAATAGCTAAAGCAACCAGTAGCCCAAACAAAGTCATTGTTGGAATAAGAAAAAGGAACTTCTTCTCATGACTCTTTGCTTCCATCTGTCAGAAAATCGTCTTAATATACCAATTTTGTTAAGGCAACATACTTTTCTGCCGTCTGTCAGAAAAACATCACAATAAACATACAAATCTGTGATGTTCGCAATGTGAACCCTGCTAGCCCCCACGCAGCAGCCCTGCTGATACACCTTCCTTTCTCATCCTTTGACCTCCCCAGGAAATGGTGGAAGGAGACTGGGCCAGGAATCAGGAGACTCATCAATTAATTCTGTGACTTGGGATTACATTTCATAGCCTCCAAAGGCTTTTCCCTCATCCTTGAATTTGTTATAATAATGCTACCCTGCATGAACCTAAGGATTAAATGAGATAGCATATGCAAACCTGATATATGGTAGGCACAACCTAAAGGTTAGTTGAATCTAAATGTTAAAGAATGTCTAATTTCAAGCTAACTGGAGAAGATATTCAGGGTTACATTGCTCAATCTGTGACCCTTTGACGTAAGCCCCAGAAGTGAGGCAGAAAAGGGGAAGGTCTGAGCTACAAAAGGAAACGTTTGCCTTTCCTCAACATTTCCCGTCTCTGTTTCTGCCCTTCCTCTTCTTCTCCTTTTCTACTAAAAGGAGGAATTAGTCCAGGGGTGGGGAACCTGCGGCCTTAAGGCCACATGTGGACTTCTAGGTCCTTAAGTGCGGCCTTTTGACTGAATCCAAATCCTTTTTGTCAAACAACAAATCCTTTTATTTTTATTAATACATTTTTGTTCCCCTTTTATATTTTTATTTTATTTTTAAAATGAACGTATTTTAAATGCCAAAGAATAAAATTAGTTTCAACAAAATAATGCTCCCAAATTGACCAGCACAATTAGAACATTAGTAAACCATAACGGCTAAATTGACGGCAGCTATGCTCATGATTTAGTTCTAACTTCCCCCACCTGGCTGGCGCCACTACTGCATGAGGCTGGTTGGCGGGAGTTTATGGGGGTCGAGTATGCCAGTCTGTTATCAGCTTTTGACAATTGTGCACTGTGTTTCTGTTTGAAGTGGAATTTGTGAATAGTTACACAGCTTGACAGTATTTTTTAATTCTGTCTGCTTAACAGCCAATCATGTCAAAGAAGACTATGAGAACGCTGAAGGAGGAAAACAGATTTTTTTTATTTTTTATTTTTTATTTTATATTACACTCTCAAAGATAGCAGAGAGCAGACTGCTCCAGTAAGGAACAGTCAAAAACAGATTTTTAAATGAAGATTGGGAATTGCAATATTATCTTGTTTCTGCTAAAGATAAGATGATTGGCTTGCTTTGTGATACCACAATATCAACATTAAAGAAATTCAATGCTCATCAGCATTATAACACCCATAAGGACCACAAATATTTTAAATTAGAGGGAGAGGCACAAAAATTGTGTTGCAGAAATTAAAAGATGAAAAGCAAAAGCAAAGACGATTCTTTCAAGCAGCAATAAGACCTGGAAATAATGCCACTGAAGTAACTTATAAAGTAGCTTATATACTCAGGAAAAAAGGGAAGCGTGATATAGACATTCAGTGATGTAGAAATTGTGAAAGAATTCATTGTCGAAGTTGTAGGATGCTTAGACCCCAGTAACATTTCAAAGTACTAACAACTGCCTCTTTCAAGAAGAACCATAACTGATCAGCAGTATGAATTAGCCTTAAACTTAACAGAACAACTTCATGCAATATTCAAAAAGGAAAATATATATTATTCAATCACTTTGGATGAATCAACTGATACTACAGACTTGGCACAGGTTTTATACTTCATTCGGGTCATAACAGAGGATTTTCTTTGCTATGAAGTTACTCGCTTTGAGCACTTTTGTATACTAGAACGTGGGGAATAGATGTCTTCAACAAATTTCAAGATAAATGTCATGAAGTTGGACTAAATTTGGTAAATTTAGTGAGTGTATATACAAATGGTGCACCTTCCATGACAGGAAAATATGAAGGGTTTATTGCACATATAAAGAAAGTGTTAACAGATCCAAATGCTCTCATTTCTTTTCATTGTATCTTGCTTCAGCAAAATCTCTGTGCTAAACCTACTATTCTAAGTGACACTTTGCAAAAACTTAGAAGCATTGTTAACTATATTTGTGCAAATGCAGCACAGCACTGTCTGTTTCATAACATGCTAAAGTTGAATGATGAGGTGTTCAGTGTGGATTTGCCATATCATTCTAAAGTGTGTTGGCTATCACAGGCACAGGTGTTAGCCAAAATTTTCTCTCTGCAAGAACAGATAATTAAATTTTATGAAGAACAGAATCAGCAATGTGAATTATTGAAAGAAGAATTCTATAGGAATGCAGCATTTATGTGCGATATCATATCAAATCAAAACAACCTGAATATTTCTTTGGAAGGTAAAACTAAGTCTATATATACTGTGTGGCTAAAAATCCAAGCGTTTCAAAAACAGCTATCTTTTTTCAAAACACTTCTTCTTCAAAAGGAAATTCCAGATGAACATTTTCCCTAGTTAGCAAAGGTCACTGATGAGCATGATGATATATGAGAATCATTTGAAGACTACGCAGCTGTTATAGACCTATTAATTGGAGAATACAATGAAAGGTTCACTGACTTTGAGAATCATGACATCACACTCAAATTAGCATTTCAGCCTCACCTAGTTGATATTACCAAGGCACCTAAAGAACTACAGAGGGAATTGATTGAGCTCTCTCTCAGTAGATGATGTTTTAAAGTCATTGTTTGATGCTGAGGAAGATCCAATTGAAATATGGAAAAACGCAGTAGAATACCCACACCTTCAGCAACATGCCCGAAAAATGCTTCCTTGCTTTTCAACCACTTATTGCTGCGAATCTACATTCTCCTACCTAACCCAAATCAAGATGCCCTTAAGGTCACAAATGACTGATACGCATCTAGAGGATCAACTGAAACTGCAGACCTCCATGCTGCAACCAAATATTCAAATGCTTTCCAATAAAAAGCAGACACAGCAAAGTCATTAAAAGCTTAGTTAACTTTAAAATTAACAAATAGCTTTCATATTTTGAAATTATTAAGTACACAAGTTATATTTTTACAAAATAATGTACATTTTTTAATATATCTAATTGAAGTTTCTTGAATGTGGCCTTATTTGATTACAGCTAAATCCATGTGGCCTTCCAACATGAAAAGGTTCCCCATCCCTGAATTAGTCACTCTCAATGTTAGTTCTCTCTTCTCACCTTTACTACATTCAATTTTATATCTGGATCATCAGTTTTAGTGTTTTGTTCAGCTGTGAAAGGGGACAGTTTTCCCTGAGAGAAGAGAATGGACTTGCCCTCAATGCAGAATCCCCAAATTTGTCCTGGAGGTATACCCCAATCATAAAATTTAGAGTCCTGACTGTCTGGGTTCCTCTCAGTTAATAATCAAATATCAGCTGAAATTTCTGCTCAGACTAATTTTACATTTTCCCTATCCCCAACTAACCCAAAACTTGTCTGATTTGCCTTCAGTAAATATAAGCATAGTTATTTATGTCAAGTGCTTACTACCCATATGTCTAAATTACTATGTAGCCCAATGATTATGCATATTATTAAATATACATGAGGTTAACGTTGTGATATATTGTGTTTATTTCTTAAAACACCAAATGCTGTTCAAGTATTTTCAGTATTCACAGTTTGCTTTTTATGTAGCACAGATATGTGCTCACATCTTTGAAATAACAGAGGAGACATTATTCCCAAGATTGCTATTGGGATTTATGCAGCAATACATTTTATTTCCAGTAGGAAAAGAACATATTTGCAGAAAGAAAAAAATGCAAAAAAGGGAGGGAGGGGTTCATCAAAGGACCAATGAGATTATGGGAGAAACAATCAATTGTGAAAGCAAAAAATAAAAATGACATTTTCCTATGTAGAGCACAATTAGTTCATGGTGTAGTAAAATTAAATAAAATGTGCAATGAAACCTAAATAAGCCTTCTTCTTCAAACAGCATACCGAGAATAACAGTGGAATGGTCAATTTTGGTCTGCAGTTGGACTATAGAATTTCATTTAAAATGAGGACAATTCATTCATTCTTTTCATAGCAAGCAGTAGAATATTTCAAAACTGTGCAAAGGAAAATTTAATTTGTTTATATATAGTTTATTTTATTTAAAATATAAATTATATAATGAACTAAAAATGTAATGATTTGTAAATATAGTTTTGTTCTGTTTTGTTCTGTTTTTTGAGACAAGGTCTAACTCTGTCACCTAGGCTAGAGTGTAGTGGCATCGTCATAGCTCAGTGCAACCTCAAACTCCTGGGCTCAAGTGATCTTCCTGCCTCAGCCTCTCAAGTAGCTGGTGTGCACCACCATGTCCCACTAGTTTTTCTATTTTTCATAGAGACGGGGTCTTGCTATGTTTCTCAAGCTGGTCTCAAACTCCTGACCTCAAGCGAGCCTCCTACCTGAGCCTCCCAAAGTCCTAGGGTAACAGGGCATGAGCCAATGTGCCCAGCCTATAAATATAGTACTTATATAATTGATATGATAGGAAAATAACATTTCTTTCATAAATCAACTAGATTCAGGAAAAAAACCAACTCAGCTGCTTGACAATTATATACTAAATTCAGAGGCTGATCATATCCTTGTTCAAATATCTGAAAAAACAAAATAAATTTGTTTTGTACAATCTACAAAAGGATAAATACTCTCACGATTGTCCCTGTGTTTGTAAATATGTTGTTTCTTACCCCAGAAACATTTAAAATGAAAATTTTAAAACCCCGTGATTTTATCTTCACCATACCAATATATTTCTTTTACTAAAAAAAGAAAAGGGATAGACCATGGTCTACTCTAGTATCATGGGAAAAATTTAAAATCTACAGTGTATATTTATGAGTATATTATCTTGTATATCTGTGGGATTATCCTCAACCAATTTAGAGATTCTTATAATACCTTGTGCTAAGGGGTTTATGAGTTAGGAACACAAATTGGAAAACATAGAGGCATTTGAAATTTCTCCAGTAAGCTTGAAAAGTGGCATGGTGGACCAAATGTGGCAGATACGAGATCAATACCTCATGGATTAAATGAGTTCATGACTGTAAAGTGCTTGGAACAGTTCTTGGTACAGAAAAAGAATTCATAAATGTTGGCTGCCATCATCATCACCAACCTTGTTGCTACTGTCCTTCTTCCCTATAGTCCATTTTCCACAAGGCAAACAGATTAATTATTTAAAGAAATAACCAAACTTACACATCTCTCTATCCCACAAATATTAATTGATCATTGCATAAGTTTTAAAAATATGTCCACAAGTTATTTGATACTCCTTCCTTCAAGAAGTGGGCCCTAATTCCTCTCCCTTTGAATGTGATCTGAACTTAATGACTTGTTTTTAACAAACAAAATGAAGCAATGAAGTGGAAATAATGTTGTACAACTTCAGACACTAGGTCATAAAAATGTACTATGGCTTTGACCTTGAGATTCTCTCTCTCTCTCTCTTTCTTTCACCCTATGGAGAAACTCACACGTCAAGGAACAGAGCCTCTAGTCAATAGCCATATGGAAGAGCTTGGAATAAAATCCTGCAGCCTCAGTCAAGCCTTCAGATGAGTGCAGCCCTAACCAACATGGAGTGCAACCCCCTTAAAGACCCTAAGCCACAACCACCCAGCTTAGCCCCTCCTGAATTCCTGATCCGTAGAAACTGTGAGATAATAAACACTTGCTATCTTGAGCCAATAAGTTTTGGGAGTAATGTGTTCCACAGCAACAGATGACTAATAAAATCACCCACTATGTAGTACACAATGTTCTAGGCACTGGGGACACAATGATGAATGGAGCAGACACAATCTATGCCCTCATGTGGCATTTACATTCTAGTGGGGTTTACATTCTAGTGGGGCTTACAGAATATAAACAAGTGAAGAATTAAATAAACCCAGGTAGCAATAAATGCTCTAAGAAATACAAAGCAAGAGAGAGATAGAGAGTGCCTGGGAATTGGAGAAGAGACATGACGGTGTGGGTGGGGTGAAGCATTTTTAGATAGGATGTACAAAGAGATAACTTGAAGCAGAGACCTGAATGATGTGAAGGAGGCATCGTGCCATCACGTAGAGGAATAGTTTTGGGTTTTGTTGTTGTTGTTTTTTCAGGAAGATGAAACAAGAAATGTACAGATCCAAAGGCAAAAAAGAGCTTGACACATTCCAGGAGCAAACAGAAGGCCAGTATGGCCAGAAGACGGACCAGGGAGAGAGTGGGTGAGGTAAGGTCTCTGAGTAGCCAGAGAGAAAATATGGCTTCCCTGCCTGGGCCCACCCAAAGCCAACCACTTAAATGGGAATAACACCCATACTCCTTCCTGTGGGCCACAAAGCCTATCTCTCTGACTTCACCCCCTGCCATGCTACTCCTCAGTTACTGCACTTTGGGCACACTGGCCTTTGGCGAGCATTTATCACCTCCAAAAAGATCTCGTTAATTTGCTTACATACTTGTTTATTTTATCGCTTCCTATTAAAGTGTAAGCTCCACCAGAGCAGTAGACGCTCATGAAGCTTTGTGGAAATGAATGAAAGCGGTGTCTTCCTTTAAGACACTGGCAACAAAATCATGACCCGACATACTCTACTACAAAGGCCTGAAGTAACCTAAGCACAGAAGATTGAATCAACTCCCACAGAAGAGTAGACGAGCCCCGAGCCATAGATAATTGGAACTCTGGCAGTTTAAGTGCACATTCATGTAGTCACACACTCCCACACTCACTCACTGGCTTATGGGATTCCAGAAATTATGTATTTGGCTCCAGGCAGACACATTTTCCCCCTTTGAGTGCAAACAAAGACAGAAATGTATCTACCAGATTATGAGTGTAGAATTTTCTTAAAAGGATGTGTAATTTATTATATTTTTAATTATCAGTATAGTGTATTAAAAGTTATGAAAAGCTTTCAGATGGAGCAAAACTCAAATCCTATCATTTGCTTTCTATGTGACCTTGGGCAAGCTACTTAATCTCTTTAAACCTCAGTCTCTTCATCTGTAACTAAGGAGATAGTAATGCCTACCTCACAGGATTGTTGTAAAAATTCAATTAGATACCAGGAAGTGCTCAGAAAAACAAAACCCTACATTGATGAAAGTATGTGAAAGAGACACAGAACTCAAATGAAAGTGCTCCCAATGGCCAAAGCTGGAATATTTTGAACAAAAAAATAAATGAAATAGTATTGGACTATAATCCTAAGTATAAAATAAATATCTATGAGCCTAAACTGATATAAATGATTGAATAAATAAATGTGGAAGAAGAGACAAATCTCACATGCAGAAAAATTTCAAATAATTTATGTAGATACTCAGCCCTCAAGGAGGGAGACCATAACTCCTCACTGCTTAAGTGTGAGCTGCACATAGTGACTTCCTTCCACAGAGTACAGGGTCAAAATGGGAAGGGGAAGAGTAACTTTATGTTGGAAAAGCCTAAAAACACTACCTTAGTCAGGTGATCAAGGTCAACATCAACAGTGATAAATCATGTTGATACTATGTACCCTTGATATGATGTGATAAAAATGGCACTTTACCTCTGTTGGCTTCCCTCCCTAAAACCTATAACACCAGTCTAATCATGAGAAAAACATAAGACTAATTCCAATAGAGGTGCATCCTACAAAATAATTGACCAGTACTCCTTAAAACATTCAAAGAAAAATATGAAAAATCTGAAAAACTGTCACAGCCAAGAAGGGCCTAAAAAAACATAACACATAAATGTAATGTGGTATCCTGGATGGGATACTGGAACAGAAAAAGACATTAGGTAAAAACTAAGGAAATCTGAATAAACTGTGAAATAATAATGGGCCGTGCGTGGTGTCTCATGCCTATAATCCTTGCACTGTGGGAGCCAAAGAGGGAGGATTGTTTGAGGTCAGGAGTTTGAGACCAGCCCAAGCAAGAGTAAGATCCTATCTCTACTAAAAATACAAAAATTAGCCGGGTATCCTGGTACACACCTGTAGTCCCAGCTACTTGGGAGGCTAAGGCAGGAAGATTGCTTGAGCCCAGGAGTTTAAGTTTGCAGTGAGCTACGATGACGCCACTGCACTCTACCCGGGGCAACAGAGTGAGACTCTATCTCAAAAAATAAAAGTAAAAATAAATAAATTAATATATAAATTAATTAAAATAATAATAATAATATATCAATACTAGTTCATTAATTGTGGCAAACGTATCATACTAATGTAAGATGTTAATAAAAGGGGAAACTGTGGAGGGGGGCTATATGAGAACTTTCTGTTGTACTATGTTCTCAATTTTTCTGTAAATCTAAAACTGTTTTAAAAAAACAAATTTATTTTTAAAAATCCAATTAGAAGGTATATGTAGAAAATTTATGTAAAGTTTTCAGCACAGTACCTGCTATTCATCGTGGATATTGTAGTTCATCTAATCTTAGACATCATGATCATTATTATTTTATGGGCTTGCAAGAAAGAAAAACTGCTGCCAATTAAACTATGACAAAATGCCTTAACACTGGTCCTGTGAGATGTATAAATTGGTCATGCCAGCCTCCTGTTGCTTTGAAACAGCTTCATGACTATTTCATGAACACTTGTGACTATCTTACTTTCTTCTATCTTATAAAGGAATTTGATCATTCCTTCCCCAAAAAAAAAAAATTATGACCTTAGTTATTCCTTGAATGGCAAATATTTGCTTCACTAAATATCAAAGGTATGGCCCACTTCTCTGTGTCTATGCCTTTCTGCATAAACAATACATTTTTGTTTCAATAAAAAATCATTGAGCTATCTCTATCCAAACATTTTAAACAGCAATTAAACTCAGCCACCTGTAATATTAACAATGCACATAACTGAATAAAAATGATAGCGACTTAAACAATTATAATGGAGCTCACGTATGCAAGGCAAAGACAATCAGGTCACAAATGCTTCCTGGCAGATAGTAATTCTAAGACATCTTGGATTATAAATTATAAGTGGTATCCTAATTTCAGAAATGTTAAAATGTGGAAAAGAAATGCATATCTTAGAGGGTTAAATATGTGATTATGGTATAGCCATAAAATGGAATACATTGCAGGATTAAAAAGAATAAGATAGATCTATTTTTACTTACATAAAAAGATATCTAAGACATATTGTTTAAAAATGAAAGTAACATATGATCTATTTCTGTAAAATAAAAAAAGAAGTAGATTAATGTTTATATATGCTCAAAAATATATATGAATTTATAAAAATAAACATGTTTAACTCATATAATCAGTAAAACAAATACAAACAATTAGGAAAAAAGAATATAAACAATCAGTAAATCTTTGAGTAATGTTAATGATTATCCACTGGTAAAATTTCTTCATTTAAAAAATGTTCTTAAGCAAAAAAGTTAATTGTACAAGGAACACTTGTAGGTGTTTTCCTATGCATTCTCTTAACTAATGACAACAAAAGCTAGCAACTATTAAGTATCTAAAAGACTGTACTAATGTGTAACCCATCTTAAAATATCATTTTAGGAAATACCATGCTGCTATAAAAATATACTAATTAATGAATCCCAGCTCAAGAATTTAAAGAATAGAGAAATAGTTACTATCCCTTTTCCATTTAAGGGAAATAAATTAATCAATGGCCAAAGAAGAGGAAATGTGCTTGGTAGAACCAGATATGTTCACTTTAGCTCAGTCTCTCTTTGTTAATTACAAATATTTAAAGAATGAATTGACTTTCATACTGATTCTCTGCTAAAACCCTCAACACATTACTTACACACAGACATACGTAGGCATCCATGTGCATGCACACACATACAACCTACTCATTCCCAGTTACACCAGTACTCATCTAGAGCTGATATAATACCAAATCATGTGGGCACCAATCTAAGCAAATTAGGAAGTGTTGCTTTTCCTGCGTTTGCAAAACAAATCCAACATTTTTAAAACACAGCCTAACACTGTTTCATCTTTTGAAATGAGGAAACAGATGACTAGCTTAAGGAAATCCTAGACTAGACATTTATAAGTTCCAAAGATATCAGTCGTTATGCTTCTTTTTAAAACAAGCCTTTTATAAAGAAGAATTATGACTAATTAAGTGTGAGTACATGAGCATATGCAGGAAATTTGATAAAAATCGAACAAATTAGGGCACGGTCCAGAAAATCTCTTGGGGGTTATGTTCCTTGCAAGTAGATAAACATCTTTCTAAAAGTTAATATTCTTTAAAGAGTTCTTCAAAACTGGCATCATAGGAAGATGGGA
Organism: Daubentonia madagascariensis; assembly: GCA_023783475.1. NCBI lineage: Eukaryota > Metazoa > Chordata > Mammalia > Primates > Daubentoniidae > Daubentonia > Daubentonia madagascariensis. The sequence goes on from JAKFHU010001990.1 coordinate 9,219,984, forward strand.
CCATTTAGTACGTGACATTTTTGCTATTCCTTTCTTGTCAACATAGAAAACTATTCTGAAAAGTAAAGGAAACTAATTCGTAAACATTGAGTATAGAAGGGTTTTTTAAAAAAATTTCCCCCTGACCCACAAGATCAAAAATAACTAATTCCTTGGATATTATTTAGTTTGCCACAAGTTTGCTTTAAGTTTTTGCAGATCACAACTGCTGTAATGCTGACCAAAGTATCTATAGTCCAGTAGGGTTTAACTTCTTATTGAATGTTATGGAATAGTTCTATTTGCTTCTGAATACTGGGTTGTATTACAGCTTTGCATCTGTCCCTGGGAATTATGTTACAAAAGGTCCAACTTTGCTTATGTTTCACTTTGTTTCTATGTTTTCAAGTTCTTAATGTAGCACGTGATTAAGGCTGGCATTCAGGAAAAGGACAAAGACAAAAAGGCAAATTGAAAATGACAAAGTATCAAGTAGAAGAGCAGTATGCTCATGTAGTAGACAAATATTAAAAGGATTATTTTATTTCAAAGGGCCATCACAATAAAAGTTTTAATATATCCTTATAGATATTCATTCTATTGTAAAAGAAAATATATTAAGTAAAGAAACTTCAACTGATAATCCTTACCTTAGATTTACACAATTCCCTTTCCCTTATACTATGTATATTCATAATAAGAAATGTAAAATTTAATATAGAAAGATTCCAACTCACTTTTAATATGAACTTTTAAAAATTAGGGACTCATACATAAAAGGCTAACTTCCTTTATATAAATAACAGCTCCTACAAATTATTAAGAAAAGACCACCTTGAATCAAGAATAGGCAAAGATATGAGGCTGGGCGCAGTGGCTCACACCTGTAATCCTAGCACTCTGGCCGAGGCGGGTGTATTGCTTGAGCTCAGGAGTTCAAAACCAGCCTGAGCAAGAGTGAGATCTCGTCTCTACCAAAAACAGGAACAAAAAAATCAGTGGGGCGTTGTGGCACACGCCTGTGGTCCCAGCTACTCCGGAGGCTGAGGCAGGAGGATCGCTTGAGCCCAGGAGTTGGAGGTTAAAGTGAGCTATGATGACGCCACTGCACTCCACCCAGGGCGACAAAGCAAGGACTCTGTCACAACAACAACAACAAAAATAGGCAAAGGTATGTTTACAGACATGATCATATATTTGTGAAATGATGTATATATAATATATTCTTTGTGTCATTCTTTATAATATCAAAAGAGTAGAAATAACCCAAATGTCCATCAATAGGAACCCAGTTAAATAAATTATAGCATATCCATACAATGGAATACTGTGCAGACATAAAATAAAAATGAAGCTGCTTTCTATGTACTAATACGGAGCAATTACTCAAGCTATACTCTAAAGAAAGCAAGGTCTAAGTAATGTGGATAATATGTTCCCATTAGTGTGGAAGGTAAAGATTTATGGATATATGTATATGTATCTGCAAATACATACAATATTTCTGAAAGAATACATGAGAAACTAGTAACTGTGCTGTCTCCAAGAAATGAACTGGATAAGCAGGGACGGGGAAAAAGGGAGATTAACTTTTCACTGTATATTCTTCTCCATCTTTTGAAGAAATCACTAAGAAGGATGTGCCTTTGATTTGCCAAAGGATTTGATGGCATTGCTTTGAAGATTGTGGAGACTGTCAGCTACAATACCCACTCAAATCAGAATCCCACTGAGTTACAAAGATGGGGTATGGCAGCAGCTGATGGCTTGAAGATCAACCAGGCAGGTCTTCAAGAAACTTGTCAATTTCCATTTCACCTTTGCGGAGCCTTTTTCCCCCCCCCCCCCATGGCAGTACCAAGAGAAGGAGCCTTTTTTTTATCTTCAGTACTTTTTATTTCCTCAAAAAGTTTCTAGCTTCCATCCCACCCCAAGAAATGCATCCCTTTAATTTGTATTGTAAAAGAGGGGTTCTCTAAATTTTAAAGGTGTAAAACCCATTTTAAGTCAAAGTTTTATGCAGAATAAATTTATTTTTCTATATACATTTATTTTATAAGCATGAAATCTATCTATAATAAGATATCATGAGATACCAAATGTTGCTCTGCATTACAAATCAATTTTTATCCAAAGCAAATGAAAAGCCAGAACCAGAGTCAGAAAGCACAAAGCAGGTCATCTGAATCAAAGAGTAGCATATTGGTTTATAAACCACACATCTTTTGGCAAGGAAAAATTACAACTTTAGCAAAATAATATTGGTGTCTGATTAGATGCCATCTTTGACATAATGCGTATTGTGTCACCCATGGAATTACACTGCTCAGAGTTCCTTTGAAGAGAGAATTTGCTGAAGAGCGCAATCAGCTGACATTCTCCAGCTGTAGCACCTTTGGGATCTGTCTCTATTCAAATCAAGGGCACACTCTCCCTGGGCAGTTCTCAGCCAATGACTAAGCATGCTGCCTGTGGGCCTGGAGCCTGGGAATTTCTGCCCAACACAGAACTTGTCTATAAGCAATCTTTGCACTGAAGCTCTCTGCTGGATAGGCCAAGCCTTTCTCAGGGCTGCCCCAAGCTCCCCCTATCCAATTCTCAGTTCTTCCCTCGCTCCTCTCACAGCTGTCAGACCTTCATCACAGACTAATGGCTTTTCCTGACTTCTCCCACTGTCTCTTCCCTCTGTCTTTCACAGGGCTTATCCCCAATAACTTTCTTCCATTTCTAGTTCTATCTTGGTGTCTGCTTCACAGAGGACATGAGCTGGCACATGCATGTTAAAAATATATTCACTGTATTTATAATACCTTTTAATTCACTGATATCAAACATATAATCTTCACTGATCTCTTTTAAATTTTCTTATCTGGCCCTTGCAAATAATGCAACTTATACAGCCAAAGTGATACATTTGTTACCTTTTTGCCACTTAATTTATTAAAAGGATGCTACCTGTAAGCATTTGCAAATTGAAGGATCATTTCCCAAATAGTCCATTCCCTCTTAGCATTACCCTGTAGTCCTTTTCTTGGCGAAAGATACCTAAAACACTATATTATTTTTCATAATAACAGCAATAAAGCCAAGACATCCAATTAGCAAAAAGTGTCTTTCCATTTGAGACAATAGCCCAATTTGTAGAAACAAGTGCTTACCGTAAATTCAAAATGTTTATTATTGTTTTTTTAAACATTGAAGAAATTTGCAAGGATGGCTTTTTTTGTCTGTTGGTTTCGAATTCCATACTCAAATACTCAAGATTCAACTCAAAAGCATAATATGACAATTAGCAAACTAATGTAGTGAACATTTATCAGGTATGCTTACCAAGCCTCCACTTAAAATAAAAAATTCCAGCTCTTATCAGAAACTGAAAATTTTCAGACATTGAGGCATCCCTGTGAGATCTATCTGTCTGCAGTGTTCATTACGACTAAAGTACACATCTCCCAGAAAGTGGCCTCATAGAGCTTAAAAGTATGAGAAAGGAAAAGTGACATCATCCTTTCAGTCGTACTCTACCAAAAACTCAGAGATAAGTTTTATTTGAGTTTGTTTTCCTGACTGTTGAAAATAGGCTGGTTGCAACATAGGTGTCAGATTGCTTCTCTCTTTGTCAACTTCAAGTTCAAATTTAGGAAGTCATTCCACCATCAGAACATGTTGTACAAATTAACAATAGATTTCTAAGCCATAAACATGGTTTTAACAGATCTAAATTTTGCCTAGGTTATTCTTTTTCCCATCTGATTATAGGTGCTTTGTAAAAGTGATTGTTACTCCCATAATTCATTGGAGGCAAAATAACTTATCAGAATTGAGATTTGGAAGAGAATTTTCCAAGAACAATACAATGTTTTTGGTTTCCAGTGATTTGAATACTCCTAGCAATAGAGGGTGTTTTCAGTAAAATACCGAAGGGAAGCAATTATTGATTCCCTATTACAATTATTTTATTAAATTAAGTAACTGTTGCCTAGCAAGACCCTAAAGGAATAGGATAAGGAACAGACAAGTTTTGATGAACAGAAAAGTATGAAGCATGAAGCACTGCTTGGAGAGGGAACAAGTCAGAAGAGTGAGTAGTGTCACAGTGGTAGGAAGGCCTGGGAATACAGAACAGTCCTGGAGGCCATAGGAATTCATTAGGAAACTTATATAGGGCAAAGTGTGTTTTTTAAAAGCTGGGGCTTTTTGACAGAGGCTGTGGTAATATACTTTCCCAATTTCTCAACGTGTATAGACCTGATCCTAGGAATCACATTTGAGACACATGTCTCCAGCAAGTATTGCATGTTATTTTCTCACTTTGTAGGCAATTTGGCGATTAAGAAGACAAACGGTACCCCAGGGGAGCCTACAAGAATTACTGTACCTCCCTGGATGACTTAGGTCCTTGGGAAAATCTGACTTAGTTTCCTAGTTAAAACACAAAGAAGGCTAAAATCAGCCTAAATTGTTGTTAAGAGTTCTTTTTCAGCTTTGGGTTCCTATGCCTCTATTTGAAATTACAGTGTAGTATGAAGTATGTTACTGTCTACTGACAGTAAACAGAACTAGCTAACAATATCTTCATTGATTCTGAACACCTGTAATTCTGATGTGACGCCTGGGACTAGCAGATCAATTATACTTCCCTCAGGTGTGTAACAGATACGCGTTATCCATGAAGATGAAAAAAGGCATATCCATGCTGTGAAATCAATAGTAGTTAGCAAGTAAGTTTGTTCATCTGATCTGAAACGACTGTAATCAAGTATTTTTCATTTAATTGGATTTTCTCTAATTAGATTATAAGCATTATCATTTATAAAGAAATTAAAATTTTTAAATGGAAATATTTCAGGTAAACAAAATAACCAAAATAATTTTATAGGAATGACTCCCAAGAAATCCTCAAATAAAAAATGTTTGATCAAAGTTGCTTCTATGTTACAAAAGGTCTTAAATTATCATCATTACCCATTCTTCAAAGCCAAGTGCAGGTTCTACTCCTCCATAAAATCCCCTCCAAGGACTTCAATCACAAAGATTTCTCCCTACTCTTTGGAAACCGGAACCATTTTTTCCATGCACCTCAGCTAGAATTTAATATAATGTTAGGCACATTTTAATAGGAAGTACTTGGTGTCAGGGACACTGCTAAAAATTATATAAGATGATCCTCACAACCACTTTATAAGGATAGAATTAACTATCCCTTTTTAAAAGCAGGGGAAACTGAGGCACAGGGAGTTGAATTCACCACACAGTGAGCAAGTAGTGAAGTCAGAGCTTGAAACAAGGTGATCTGAAGTCAGAACCCAATCTCTTCATCACAATGCTATGGAAATATCAATACTAATGGTCTGGAAAGAAAAAAAAATGAACGATGCTTTGTTGTCTTCTGAATAAAAATTAGTTTACTCAAACTATAAACCTATAAAGAATCACATCTTTGAATAATGGATACAAATGCAAATAAAATATTTGGTAAATCAGTGCACAATTATTTTATAGAATTTTTGGAGGAAATATACAAAACTATGTCTTAAATATGTCTTTTGAAAGCTTGTATTTATTAATACTAGTAGAGGTTAAAAGTCAAATCTTGGACTCTATAGAATTTTTTTTGGTAAGAAAGCACGAGTAAATAAGAGAAAAAATAACTCTTATTTTCAAATGCTATAAAATTAAATGCCTAAACTGATTCTTTGTTTTCAGAGTATTAGTGAAAACTTGAAGGTGAAATTGTAATTCCATGTACGTAGTTATACTGCGGTTATTGGTGGAAAGGGTAAAAAAGCATGACCTACTATTTCATATTTCCAGAATTTTGTTCCTGCAACACATTTTGGTCATAGTCTATTTTTATACAAGCCTCAGGGAATCAGGACTGGGAAATATGCCTCTGAGGACACATATCAGAGTAAGTTTTTTGAAAGTCAACAAGTCCGTATTAAGTCGTTTGTTAGCCAAGTGCTGTTCTAGGCACTTTGGGCATTGCAAAAGAAGCCTAAAACCTAATTCTGTGCGTCTTTTTTTTAAGGTAGAAACTTAATTGTTTCCCAAATCCAAGTTTCTCTTTTCATCAAGTGCCTCCCATGTTGTAGGTTTTCCCTAAATGTATGTATTTGTTGCCATATTATTGTTAAATATTATGTAGCCTTATGCGGCAGTTACTATAGGCCAGTGAAAAAAATGGGGCCAAAAATCACATCCTGAGATGGCTCAGAATGCTGTGATTCTAACTAGGATGAAGCATCACCTAAATTTTAAATATCTACAGTGTGTGACTTTAAAACACTTCATACAACAGATTCCACTAAACCTGTTATTCAAGAACCTTAAATAGTCCTGCCCCTACATACTATCTTCAAGTCCTCAAAACTTCTTTCTTTTTTTTTTTTTTTTTTGAGACAGGGTCTCTGTCACCCAGGCTGGAGTGCAGTGGCAGGATTCATAGCTCACTGTAACCTTCCTGGGCTCAAGTGGTCCTCCCATGTCAGCCTCCCAAGCAGCTGGAACTACAGGCGTGTCCCACTACACCCGGCTAATTTTTTAAAAATTTTTTTATCTTTGTAGAGATTGGCATGGGAGGTGGGGGTGTGTGTCTCTCTATGTTGCCCAGGCTGGTCTCAAACTCCTGGCCTCAAGTGATCCTCCCAGCCTCCCGGAGTGCTGGGATTACAGGCATGAGCCACCGTGCCCACCCAGCCCTCAAAACATCTTTTAAAAAAAAAAACAACAAAAGGTAATTGCACAACTTTGTGTTTGATAGAAAATCTGGTTGTATGGGTTTAAAATTCTTTCTTCCTCTTTTCTTCGTTTTTTCCTTTCTTTACATTTATAACGTGTACTCAGTAAAACTGAAGGCAACTTAAGTTCTAATGTAACATTAATGCAAAGTGTTAGTGAAGCCCTCCCCTCAATTATTAAGCTCTTGTAAACTCATCAGGACTAATGAGTAAAGTTCAGGCTTTTATTTAATCTTCGTACTTGTAACAGAAACCCTTCCCTATAGTGTACTCATTCATTCTTGTTTCTTTGTTAAATATTTACCCATTGCTTTATGCCTCTGGTTATAGTAACACAATACAAGAAAGTACTGTTGAATCAAGACCTTAAAATTTCCCAGACACCTATGAAGGAAAGATTAGAGAAAGTAAACAAAAGAAAAACAAATTGGCAGCTAAACCTAGCTGTGAGAAGGCTGGCAGACTCTTTCAAAACAAGCCCTAACAACTGAAGTAATATTGCAATAGATAGGTCTACAGTGGGAGCTAATATAAAAAATGACCCTTAAAAATCTTTTAAAACCATCAATCTGGGTGCCCCAGAGTGTCAGAAGTATTGTTTATGACTAGCAGCTCTTTAAAGTTTAGTCATTTCAAGTTAGATCCTTTCTCTTCTGAGGTACAGCTTGACTTTTTTTCCCCCCTCTCAAAAGATTCAAACAATGCAGAAGTTTACAGAGTAACATCTTAACGTCCCTCTTTACTCTTATTCCAGTTCATAATTTCCTCTTCAAAATTACCCTCAGGTGTTAGCCTAGTTTTCTTCCTTCCTATATTTGTTCCTCCCTATTTTTATTCCTCCCTTTTCTCATAGCAAGAAACCATTCTCCACATTATCCTCGATATGTTTAATATTTTACAAACTCCCCTGTACGAAACCAAACTCCCATCTCTGCTGCTACCCTCTCCCCAACACAGGCAGTTCAGGCTCTAACTCCTGAACCAGGCCACACCCCATCAGACACCCTCTTCACCCTACTGGCCTCCAGCATGCACCTTGGTCTGAGTCTGCTTTGGCTGCATGGCTGCCCCCAGTCACAGGCAGGTATACAAGCCTACCTTGCTCAGCCCACCTAATAACTGTAGGACTGAATTAATTGGGAAAAGACGAGAAGGGGAGAGGAAGAGCAACGACTGGGGGTTTAATTGGGGTATTATTGTGGCCTAAATAAACAGATATACTCACTTCAACCGTTTCTGGCTCTTCCAGTGATACCTTGAGGTATAACCAACTCAGTTTGAACCAGCTTGTCTAGTTTTTACTTCAGTATCCCACCCTGGGCCTGCCTCTCTTCATCCTTAAGGAGGAGGGGAATTAGATAGTCAGTTAATCACCAAGGCCAGTCAATTCTACCTCTTAAATAGCTTTGAGCAGCTAACCTAGGCCAGGGCAGTGAGGGCAGGGCCAGATTAAATCACTGATTATCCTGTGGTGTAATAAAAGGGCTGGAGTCAGACATAAAACTACAATATTTGAATAAGACAGTAATGATATAAAGAGGAAAATATGAGTCTTTTAAAAATTATTTTTAAAAATCAATTTTTAGTACAAATAACCAAAAGATTGCATAAGAGCATTCACCATACCTAGCAGCAAGCGAGTCATAATTTAGGCTAAAATTTAAGTGTAACATAAAGCCCAAGTTTGCTGGAAAAATGAGCTGAGGCCGTGTAGCCTGGCTGAAAACATCTATGGGTAGAGTTTCATTAAAATGGAATTAGGAAATCTATTTTGTAAATGATTCTAGTTTGATGTGTTTGATTTTACTCTTTGTTTTCTTTCTCCTTATGAAAAGATCTAACCTTTGGCATTGTAAATTGGTACAAACCTTTCCACAATTTGGCGTTGTGTATTGAGAGTTATAAAAATGTTCATACACTTTGACCCACCCAGTAATCCTGTTATTAGCAATATACCCTTGGAGGAAAAAATTGTAAATGCATGAGATAACAGCCCTTGCTGTACTAGTCATAGGTTAAAAAACACTGTAAATGAGCAACAATAGCAGAAGAGACAAGTATATATGGATTATTTTATAACCACTAAAAATCATAATTATAGAAATTATGAAGTAACTTGGAAAATGACTTATGGGATGATGTTGCTTGAAGTAACCAGGATACATATGTATACATATATCAAGATTCAACTATTTTAAATTATGTTTTTAAAATGAGAAAAAAAGGGAAACACATGGAAAAATAAAAACAATATGTTAGATGGGAAGATCATGGGGCTTTTATTTATTTTTTTTTAATTCACTCTAATGTACTATTATTGGTTTTGCTATAAATAAAAATCTATGGTGGAATAGTGGAAAACCTACTTTATTTTGGCTGAATTAAAGGGACAGGAAGATTTATTCACTGCTAGGTTAAATTGAGAGTCAGAATGCCCTCAGAGGTGCGTGATGAAAATTATCATCATCATCATCATTGTCATTACCACTGCACTTCACATATTGAGCATTTCCCATTTTGCAGGCATTGAACTAAGGGCTTTTTCATGCAATTTATATCCTTAGTTATGACCTAATAGAATCATATAGCCAACTACCTAGTTGATATTTCTTCTTGAATATCTTATGGCATCTCAAACTTAACATATCCAAAAGGAACTTCTGGTGTTCCTCCCCAAACCTGCTCTACCCACAGTCTTGTCCGTCTCAGTCAATGCCAACTCCATCCTTCCAATTGCTCAGGCCAAAATCCTGGGAGTCGTACTTTGAGTCTATCAGGACATCCTGCCAATCCTACTTCAACATATGTCAAAATTTTGAACACTTTTCACCACCTGCATTGCTAGCACCCTGGTCCAAACCTTCTTGTCTTGCTCAGACAACTACCGTAGCCACCTGACTGGTTTCCTTGCTTCCACTCTTGCCCCTCCTCCAGTCTATTCTCAACACGTGGAAAACATCCAGAGGGGTCCTTTTAAAACCTAAGCCAAACCATTTCTCTCCTCTGCTCAAAACCCTCCAGGGACCCTCCACCACACTCAGAATAAAAGGCAAAGTCTTAACAATGGCCAACAAGTGTCTGCATCGTCAGTTCCTGCTTTACTTCTCTGACCTCACCTCCTATTACTCTTCCTTTCAATGACTTCAGCCAGCCGTGTTAACTTCTTTACCGTTCCATAAAAATGCCAGTCATTGTCCTGCCTCAGTACCTTTGCCATAGGACTTAGCTGTTCCTCTGCCTGGAATACTCCTCACTCGTGTGTCTACATGGCTCAGTCCTTCATATCCTTCAACTCTTTGTTCACATGTCAGCTTCTCAATAATGCTACCCTGATCATCCTGCAATACTGCAGCCTACCCTCACCTTCTCAATACACCAGATCTCCCTTGCTCTACTTTTTCCATAACAATCATCTTCTAACGTGCTACATAATTTATTGTCTATTGCAGATTGCTTACATGCCTCTGTTAAAATGTAAGCTCCATAAGAGCAAAGATATTTAGTTTTTTTCATTGCCTGATGACGAAACTTAACTACATTGCTGTCCTTTGGGAAAGCAAAGGAAAATTCCAGAAGGCATATTCCAGAGCCATTGTGTCATACCACAATAACTGCTCCAGCCCAGCCTGTCGGGAGGAAAAGTAAAACTAAGGCAGATGCAATAAGCATGAACTGCAGGCATCACTCCTCCTTGCCCAGATGTGGCCTCCTGGGGGCCCAGTCGTTTACTCCCCACTGTTTTCTTCCCAAGTCCTTGTTGAATTCAATTGATCTTAAAAAATGGAAGTGAGATATGACAAAGTAAGGCAACAAGAAATAAATCCTTGGAACTTTAGTCTTTTTCAGATCACAAAGACTTTCTTGACTGGGATCACATTCTTTCTCTTCAGTCAGAAGGTGTGAAGACATTGCAATACCAACAGCAATTCATTATGACTACTGCTATGGTTTAAATATGGTTTGTCCTCACCAAAACAGTTGAAGTTTGATCCCCAGTGTGACAGTGTTGGGAGGTGGGACCTAGTGGGAGGTGCTTGGGTCATGGGGGTGGATTTCTGATGAATGGCTTCATGCTTGTTCTCATGGCAGCCAACTACCATGAGAAACTGGATTAATTTTCATGGGAATGGATTAGTTCCTGAGAGAGTGGGTTATTATAAAGCAGAATGCCCCACAGGTTTTGCCTCTTTCCATGTGTCCACTTCCCCTTTGACTTTCTCTGCCATGGAAGCCCTCACCAGAAGCCAGGACTGTGCCCTTGAACTTTCCAGCCTGCAAAACCGTGACCTAAATACACCCCTTTTCTTTATAAGTCACCCAGCCTCAGGCATTCTGTTATAGCAACACAAAGCAGACTAAGACTGAGCCTATATCCCTTTATGGAGGCTACACATGCCAGCTATCACTCTCTCTGCCTGTGCATGGGCAAGTACCCAATCCTGGTTATTGGACTGACTGGGAAGTCTGTGGAGGGACCTCGGAAAAAGATTTATTCTCCTGATAAATAAGGGACTCATGAAGAGAAATTGATGTTTTTCTGCTTTTGGACATTAATCCTGGGGCTAAGGCAGCCATCCTGTTACCATGACAGGCTAAGCTGAAGGTGAAAACCAACGTACTGTATAGATGGTAGAGCTCAAAAAGAGGGAAAGTTCCTGGATTCTCTAAGGTATCGCTGAGCCACTGCATCAACCTTGGAACCACTGTGTGTCTCTAGCTTTTTGTTATATGATAATAAATGTCCTCACTATTTAAGCTAATAGTCCTCAACCATGAGCTTTATTGTACAACCAGGAATCTTTAGAAATGGGGGGGGCATTTTGATTTATTCAATGACTGCGTGGAAGTAGTACCATTAGGTTCCTGGAGGCCAAGGATGCTAAATGTCCTCCCATGGGTGGAACAGTCCTGCCCATATGCCAATAGCACATTTTTAAACACTGTTTTAAGCAAACATTAGTTAGGTATTCTGTTATTTGCAGCTAAAAGTATCATAACTGATATGATTCCACACCATTATAACTTTATCACATTTTAACAGAACAACATGTATCTTGAGTACTACATATTAGATGGCTGATATTTAGTGTTATCAACTTCATAATCACTAAAAAGCTTCATTTGTTGAAATGGCTGAGAAAATACTGTGGACTGATGAGAATTAGAATAAGTTGATAGGCTCCAAAATAAACATGTATATTTGAGTCATGGGCAGACCCAAATGTACTTTATAAAAATATTCATTTTTTAGAAAAGTCACTAAAAAAAATGAAAAAGACATTTTATTCCCAGCCCTGCCAAACATATATTATCAGACCTTTTTGTCTTCAGAACTCTGCCCTTAGAAAAGTTATTGCTTTAAGTTCTAGACTGGCTGAGCAACATAGTGAGACCTTGTCTCTACAAAATATAAAAAATTAGCTGGGTATGGTGGCGTGTGCCTGTAGTCCCAGCTAGGCACTGAGGGAGGCTGAGGCAGGAGGATTGCTTGAGCTAAGGAAGGAGGATGGCTTGAGCCCAAGAGTTCAAGGTTGCAGTGAGCTTTGATGGGGCCACTGCACTCTAGCCTGGGCAATAGAGTGAGAGACCCTGTCTCAAAAAAAAAAAAAAAGAAAAAGTAAAAAACTTATTGCTTAAAAAAAAAATCTACTCTTCCCTCCTAAAGCCATTCAATCGATTTCTTTGGTTTTGAAAATATCTTTATTGTCTATAATGTTTTCATCTTTATTTGTTTATAAAAATATCTTTCACAAATATTATGTAAAGAATTCTGATAAAAATACAAACAATAGAAAAATATACAAATCAAAATACAAAAATCACTGTTGATCTACCTTTAAATTCTTCTTTCCTCTCCAGAGAATAACCTCTCTCAAGAGTTTTGCGTGAATTTTATATATGTACTTATATGCATATATAAATTCAAAACTTTTTATTTTATAATAAATTTCTTTCCTTTACTGTTAAAGAGTCTCTTTCCTTGAAGAGTATCTACAGTTAATATGTAGAAATCTTACCTACATTTGTACCTACAACATACTATTCCATAGTATGGATTGCCATAATTTATTTACCCATTGATAGATATTTAGATTATTTTTAAGTTTTTTTTATTTCAAAATGGTAAAAGAATGAGTGTCTTAATGCATACACATTTGTGCATGTAAGGGTGGTTCTTTAGTGTGGGTTCTTAGAAATAAAAATATGGGGTCAATGTACAAGTGCATGTTAAAATTTCATTAACAATGCCTCTTTGATTTCCAAAAATGCTTGGCCATTATGCAGGCCTACCAACAGTATAGAATAGCATTCATATATCTGAACATTCACTAACAGTTGATATTATCAATTACTTTGATTTTTGCTAATGTGATAAATTAAAATATTTTATTGTTATTATAGCTTACATTTCCTTGATTGCTAATGAAGATAAATCTCCATTTATTGGCCTTTTTTCTCTCTCTGAATGGACTATGTGTAGGCGAAAGATTTATTTTTCTATTAGGAAATTTATTGTCTTGTTGATTTGCAGTAGCTTTTTATATATTTTTTAATCCTTTGTTATACATGTCCTAGCATTTTTTTTTCTAATCTCTCCTAGCCTAACCTTTTTTTAGATTTATTTATGGTGACTTTTATTATACAACAGAGTTTAATTTTTAAGAATATTCTTTTTATTTTTAAATTTTTTTTATTTAAAAGATATATTGTATATATTCATTGTAGGAAATTGAAAAATACAGAAAAGGTATAATGAAGAATATAGTAACCATTCTTAATTCAACTGCCTCAGAGAGAATCACTGTTAACATTTGGTGTATTTCCTTTCAGTTTTTTCCTCTACATCTCTCTATATATTTATATCTTTATTTAAATATGTTCATCTATATATTCATATATTATAGTGGGATAATTATATATATACACAATTTATTATCTTTTTTATTTTTAAATTCAAAAAAATTTTTTTAAGAGACTGGGTCTTGCTATGTTGCCCAGGCTGGAACTCCTAGGCTCAAGCAATCCTCCCACCTCAGTCTCCAGAGTAATTGGGACTACAGACGCATGCCACCACACCCATCTTTAATTTTTAACTGTGATAAAATACACATAAAATAAAATTAACCATTTTGTCCATTTTTAAGTGTATGGTTAAGCACATTCACATTGTCATGCAACCAATATCCAGAACTCTTTTCATCTATATCCGTTAAACAATAACTCCACATTCTCCCCTTCGTTCAGGTCCTGGGAACCATCATTCTGTTTTCTGTCTCTAAAGTAGACTTTAACTACACTAGGCACCTCATATAAATGGAATCACACAGTATTTGTCATTTTGCGACTGGCTTATTTGGTTAGCATAATGTCCTCTGTGTTCATCAATGTTGTAGCACGTGTCAGAATTTCCTTCCTTTTTAAGGCTGAATAATATGCCATTGTATATATGTACCACATTTTGTTTATCCATTCATCCACTAGTGGACACTTGGGTTGCCTCCACCTTTTGACTATTATGAAGAATGATGCTATGAACAGGGGTGTACAAATATCTCTTGGAGACACTGCTTTCAATGCTTTTAGGCATACACCAAGAAGTGGGATCGCTGGATCACATGGTAGTTGTATTTTTTATTTTTTGAGGAACCAACATACTGTTTTCCATAGAAGCTGCCCCATTTTATAATACCATCAGCAATGCATAAGGCTTTCAATTTCTCCACATCCTCGTCAGCACTTACTACTTTTTAAAAAAATTATAGCCATCCTAGTAGGTGTGAGGTGCTAGCTCATTGTGATTTTGATTTGCATTTCCCTAAACATCTTGTGCATCTTTTCATGCGCTTGTTGGCTATTTGTATATTTTTCGAGAAATCCTTTGCCCATTTTTTAATTGGGTTTTGGGGAGTTTTTTGTTGTTGTTGAGTTATAGGAGTTCATTATATAATATATTCTGGGTATTAACTCCTTATCAAATATATGATTTGCAAATATTTTCTCCCATTCCATAGGTTGCCTTTTACTCTATTGCTGCGTCCTTTGACACATAAAAGTTTAAAATTTTGATCTAGTCCAATTTATCTATTTTTACTTTTGTTGTCTGTGCTTTTGGTATCATATCCAACAAATTATTGCCAACTCTACTGTCATGATGCTTTTGTCCTATATTTTCTTTGACAAGTTTTATAATTTTAGCTCTTACATTTGGGTCTTTTATTAATTCTTAGTTGATTTTTGTATGTGGTATAAGGTAGAAATCTAACTTCATTTTTTTGCATGTGGATATGCAGTTTTCCCAATACCATTTGTTGAAGAGACTGCCCTTTCTCCATTGAGTAATCTTGGGCACCCTTGTCAAAAATCATTTGAACATATACGTGAGGGTTTTTTTTTCTGGGTGCTCTATTCTATTTCACTGGTCTATTTGTCTTTGTGCCAGCACAACATTATTTTGATTACTGTAGATTTGTAATAAATTTGAAATCAGGAAGTGTGACCTCTAACTTTGTTCTTTTTCAAGATTGTTTTAGCTATTTTGGGTCCCTAGATATTTCATATTAACTTTAGGAAGGATTTTTCTATTTCTGCAAAAAACACCATTGGGATTTTTGTTGTTTTTGTTTTGTTTTGTTTTTTTAGAGACAGGGTCTTACTTGGAAGGGAAAGAAGCAGAGCATGTGAGTTTGGCTGGGATATGGAAGAGACAGAGACTGTTGAGTGAGGGGCGATGCAGCCTTCCAGGCCAGCCCTAGGTGCCCATGTCAGGCTCCAGGGAGAGTGATCTGCAATAAAAAACCAAATCAAACAAAACAGCTGCTGCCTCCTTCGAAGCCCTGCAGGAAACTGGAAGCAGAGGCTACCCTGCTTTCCTGAAGAGCAGCCATGACCATGGAAATGAGGCAGGAACGGTGGTTGGCTGGGGCTGCAGGGACGAGCTGAGGAGAGGCAACCACTACCAGCAAGGTGGCTCAGAGGTCCCTGAAACAGGACACACGCATTTCCAGGGAATGGAAGGGAGGGTGGGGGCTGAAGCTCCAGCAATTTCACTGCTGGGCCCTGAGCCAGAGACCCATAGTTCTCTAATGCACTCCCAGCAAGGGGATATATCGAGCTGGATGGGGTAAGGCCGAGAGCTGTTTACATCCACCACTTACTCGCTGTAAGTGACCCAGACAAATGACTTACTCTCTCAGAGCCTGTTTCCTCATCTGTTAAAGTGTGATAAATGGTGTAAAAGAATTGTCGTAGAGACTTAAATAATTTCTGGGAAGTTTTAAGTGCTTTTGCGCTGATATAATAAAATCATATGTAACAATAACATTTTCTCTAAAGCTATGGTTCTCAATGCAGGTAAAACTTCTCCAAAGGCATTTTGGATTCTGTGGGAGCATCTTTAGATGTCACAGTGATTAAAAGTGCTACTGGGATTTAATGGACAGAGGCTGGGGATGCTGTCCACACCAAATAATTATCCTGTGTCCCTAACAACTTCTTTTTTTAAGAGACAGGGTCTCACTCTATTGCCCACGCTAGAGTGCAGTGGCCCTGTCATAGCTCACTGTAACCTTAAATTCCTAGGCTCAAGGGATCCTCCTGCCTCAGCCTCCTGAGTAGGTGGGACTACAGGCACATGCTACCATGCTTGGTAACTAACAAACAAAGTTATTCGCCAGAGTACTACAGGCAACAGCCCAAAACTCAAAGGACTTGGCGGTGCTTTTAATTTATTTTTATTTATTTATTTAAATTAATTAATTAATCATTTTTTGAGATAGGGTTTCACTCTGTTGCCCAGGCTAGAGTACAGTGGCCCAATCACAGCTCACTGCAGCCTCAAACTGCCAGGCTCAAGCAATCCTGCCTCAGCCTTCCTACAGGTGTGTTCCACCACACCTGGCTAATTTTTAAAACTCTTTGTAGAGACAGGGTCTCGCTATGTTGCCCAGGCTGGTTTTGAACTCCTGTCCTCAAGCAATCCTCCTGCCTCAGTCTTCCAAAGTGCTGGGATTACAGGCATGAGCCACTGCACCCGGCCCCTCACAACTTTTGATTTCTCTCCAAATGTTTTTATTGGTGAAAAACCTGTTTATAATCACCTGAGCCTAGATCCTTCATTTTTCATATAAATACAAAGTTTCCTACCAATTTTAATATACACAGAATTTTCTAGAAGTAGACCTTTTAGGTAAAATGAGGAAAGGTTATAATGTATTTGGTTTGGAATTTTACATATGGTTTTTTACTGTTTCAGAAAAAAAAATAACTGACAGCCATATCTCTTATGGCATTTCAGTCACAAGTTCAACACAACTCCAGCAGTCTGCATTTATAGCTGTCACATGCACAACAATTCTAGGTATAGATGCAAACATGTGGCTGCTCATTGTCTCATAATATAGTCATGCCTGAGCATTGATGTGTTGAGATACATATTTTATAAAATGCTTTCCTTAATTCTCTTTTATATTCAAGTGAAGACCTTATATTAATCAGAGTTCTCCAGAGAAACAGAACCAATAGGAGATATATAAATATATGTATGTAGATTTCTTATGGGAATTACCTCACACAATTATTGAAACTGAGAAGTCGCATAATCTGCCATCTGCAGCTGGAAAACCAGAAAAGTCAGTGGTGTAATTCAGTCTGAGTCCAAAGGCCTGAGTGGGGACAGAGAATGGTGTGATGGTATAAGATGGCAAGATGATTTAAGTCCTGGTCTGAAGTCTGAGTCTGAAGGCTGGAGAACCAGGGACATCAATGTACAAGGGCAGGAGAAGATGGATGTCCCAGCTCAAACAGAGGGAGTGAATTTGCCCATCCTTCACCTTTTTGTTCTATTTGTGCCTCAACTGCTTGGATAATGCCCACCCACATTGGTGAGGATGTTCTTCTTTACTCAGTCTACTGATTCAAATGCTAATCTCTTCTGGAAACACTCTCACAGAAACATCCAGAAGTAATGTTTTGCCAGCTATCTGGGCATCACTTAGCCCAGTCAAGTTCTGCATTATTTCTTGCAACTGCATGTGAATCTACAATTATCTCAAAATAAGAAGTTTAATTGAAAAAAAGTCAATTGATTTCCTATATATGAGCAATGAGCAATTGGTATTTGAAATTTTAAAAATAATATCATTTACAATAGCACCAAAAATCGAAATACTTAGGTATAAATCCACTAAACTATGTACAGGATCTATATGTAAAAAACTACAGGCTGGGCATGGTGGCTAATGCCTATAATCCTAGCACTTTGGGAAGCCGAGGAAGGAGAATCATTTGAGACCAGAAGTTTGAGACCAACCTGGGCAACATAGCAAGATTCCATCTCTACCAAAAAACAATAAAAAAATTAGCCAGGCATGGTGGTGCTCACTTGTAGTCCCAGATACTCAGCAGGCTGATCCAGGAGGATTGCTTGAGCCTGGGAGTTAGAAGTTGCAGTGAGCTGTGATTATACCACTGCACTCCAGCTTGGGCGATAGAGCAAGACCCTGTCTCAAAAACAAAAAGAAAAAGAAAACAAAACAAACTACAAAACTCTGATGAAAGAAATCAAAGATGACCTAAATATATGAAGAGATATTCCATGTTCCAGGACTGGAAGATTTAATATTATTAAGACGTCAATTCTTCCCAACTTGATCCACAGATTCAGTGCAATCCCAGTCAAAATCCCAGCAAGCTATTTTGTAGATATTGACAAAATTATTCTAAAGTTTGCATGGAAGGCAAAAGATCTCAACACAATACTGAAGAAGAAGAACAAAGTTGGAGGACTCACACCATCTAATCTCAAGACTTATTCTAAAGCTACAGTAATTAAGACAGTATGGCATGATCTCACTTATATGTCGAATCTAAAAACAATGTTGAGCCCATTGTAACAGAGAATAGAATAATGGATACCGGGGCTGAGGGATGGGAGAAAAGAGAATAAGTTGGTCAAAGAGTACAAACATTCAGTTATAAGATGAATAAATTCTGGAGAGTCAGTACTCAGCATGATGACTATGCTTAATAACAATGTATTGTATACTTGAAATTTGCTAAGAGAGTAGAACTCAAGTGTTCTCAACACACACACACACAAAATAATAACTAGATGAGGTGATGGATATGTCAGTTAGATTGATTGTGGTAGTCATTTCAGAATGTATACATTTATCAAAACATATTGTATACTTTAAACATATACAATTTTAATTTGTCAATCATACCTCAATAAAGCTGGGGTGGGGGAGGGAAGACAGCATGATAGTGACAAAAGAATAGACACATAGATCAGTGGAGCAGAATAGGGAGCCCAGAAATAGACCCACACAATGTAGCCAACTGATCTTTGGCAAACGAGCAAAGGCAATTCAATACAGAAAGGATGGTGCTGGAACAATTTGGTGTGCATATGAAAAAAGAAAGAAAGAAAGACAAAAAGAAAGAAAGAAAGAAAGAATCTAGACACAGACCTTTATACCCTTCACAAAAATTAACTCAAAATGGATCATAGAACTAAATGTAAAATACAAAACTATAAGACTTCTAAAAGAAAATATTCCTATGTTTTCTAGGTGACTTTGAGTTTGGTGGTAAGTTTTTAGATATAATATCGAAAGCATAATCCATGAAAGAAAAAAGCATTAAGTTGGATTTTATTAAAATTGAAAACTACTCTGCAAAAGACACTGTTAAAGAATAAAAAAACAAGCCACGGGTAAGAAGAAAATATTTGAAAACACTTATCTGATGAATGACTTGTATCCAAAATACACAAAGAACTCTTAAAACTTAAATAAGAAAACAGGGGGCGGGCAGGAGGGAGGGGGGTGGAGGGGATGGGAAAAACTCTCACTGAATGGATGCGGGGAGCACAGTTTGGGGGATGACCACGATTGTGGCTCTGACACGGGCAGTGCATGGGCAATGTGTATAGCCAAAGTGTTGTACCCCCACGATATTCTGAAATAAAAAAAAAATGTATTTTTAAAAGCCCCCCAAAAAAAACTTAAATAAGAAAACAAACAATCCAATTTTAAAAATTTATTTATTTACTTATTGTTGCCTAGACTAGAGTGCAGAGGCATCATTGTAGCTCACTGCAACCTCAAACTCCTAGGCTCAAGGCAACTTCAAACTCCTAGGCTCAAGGGATCCTCCTGGCTCAGCCTCTCAAGTGGCTGAGACTACAGGTGCGTGCCACCATGTCTGCCTAATTTTTTTTATTTTTTGTAGAGACGTGGTCTCACTATGTTGCTCAGGCTGGTCTCAAACTCCTGGCCTCAAGTGATCCTCTCACCTGGGCCTCCCAAAGTGCTAGGATTACAGGCATGAGCCATCACGTCCAGCCCAAACAACCTGATTTTTCAAATAGGCAAAAGAATTGAACAGACACTTTACCAAAGAAGATAAACATATGGAGAATCAGTACATGAAAAGATGCTCAAAATTATTAGTCATTAAGGAAATGCAACTTAAAAGTATGATGAGATACAACTACACATCTATTAAAATTGCTAAAATTAAAAAAAAACTAATAAGCTGGAACTCTTAAACATTGCTGCTGGGAATGTGAAATGATACAGCCACTATAGAAGACATTTTGGCATATCTTAGAAATGTAGATATTGAGGGACTACCACCACTGCACCCTCTATGTTTTATAAGCATGGCACTAATCTCTATCATTACCCCCAAAATGTGTATTTTTTAAAAAATTTTTATGAGAGATGGGGTCTCACTGTGTTGCCCAGGCTGGCCTCAAACTCCTTGCCTCCAATTCTCCTGCCACCTTGGCTTCCTGAAGTGCTGGGTATTTTTGATTTACTATCTTTGCAGGCTGGGTCTGGGGATGGAACTTCATGGAGGAGAGGGAGTAGTTCTAGAGGCGTGGCCTTCCACACTGTGATAGCTCTTATACCTAGGCCAAGGATACCAAATGAGGGTTTATTGGGGAATATTCACCAGATTAACCCTGTGGAGGAGTAAAGGAAGCAGAATTAAGCAAAGGGAAAAGTTGAACTGTGATGCAATCACAACTCAAGAGAAACTCTGTAGTTGGAATGGCCATTTAGTGTTATCCCAAATTGGAGCAAGGGGACTAATACTTGCATTGACCCCTGCACCCATTAGATGTTGCTAGCTAACTCTGGAAGGACTTTGGGTGAGGTATCTCTCTTTAGCCAAGGGCAATTGCTGGTGGGTCCAGGCTGTCATCTGCCAACACTCTCAGCAGCTGAGGAAATGAGTGTTTCAGTCCTAAAAGTGGGGAATCTGAGCAGTACATCCCCAAACACAGTGGCTTAAGTCAATCTCTCTGTTCTCTCTGTCTCTCTGTCTCTCTCTCTCATCAATCCAAAAGTAGGCGGGTCCTGTGGAAGGTGGAATGGTGGTTGCCAGGGGCTGGGAGGAGGGGAGAGTGAGGAGTTGTTTAATGGGTACTGAGTTTCAAGTATCAGTTTTGTAAAATGATAACAGTTCTGGAGATGGATGGTGGTGATGGTTGCACAACAATATGAATGTACTTAATACCATTGAACAGTACACTTAAAAATGGTTAAGATAATGAACATGTGCCTTAGGAGGAAAAAAATGGTTAAGATAGTAAATTTCATGTTATGTGTGTTTTACCAACATTAAAAGAAAATTGAGGGAAAAAAAGTAGATGGGTCCAGGCTGTCAGTGTAGCTCAGCTCTGGACACTCAGGAAGCCTGATTCCGTCCACCTTATGGCTCTGCTATCTTCTGTTAATGAATCAGTTCTTATCAAACTTTAATATAAATACAAATCACATGGGTATCTTGTTAAACTGCAGACTCTGGTTCAGTATGTCTGGAATGAGACTTATGATTCTGCCTCTCTAACTGGTTCTTAGACGATGCTGATGCAACTGACCCATGGACCACACTTAGAACGGTGAGATGCTAGGGTATTGTTTTTGTCTGAATCGTCCAAGTTCTATTGATATCAAACCTGATTTCTTGCTCAAGAGAATGGGGGAAAGAGAAGTGAAGAACAAGTAACTTCCTTTTAAATGAGTGAGTTGGTATCTGCACAAATCACCTGTGTTTCCATTCCATTGGTGAGAATCGAGTCAGATGGCCACACCAAGCTGTAAATCTATTACTGTGGAAGAAGAAAAAAGCAGATTTTGGAGGACAACTCACTCCCTTGGATCTTAATCTAGGTCTCAGTGCCTTCATCAGTTACATCAGGACTTTTATAGCTCTAATATTCTGAAGTTTTGTCACACCAAATGTCCTCAACGGTATACACCTGGATTCTGTGCTTCCTTATTGTAACATGGCAAGAAAAAATTTATTTTGAGACAAGAGAGATTTTCAAAATTTTATTACTTACTTTCTTCTAATGGAAGTACATTACTAGATGAACAGAATTTCAGGTGTGAAGATGCAAAAATTCTCTGCAGGAGAAAAAGGAGAGATTTAGGATTTTAGAGGGAAGATCCCAGGGGTCATGAAGCTTATTGGAACCAGGAAGGCCTCACAAGACTGCCTAAAAACAGGGTTATGGGGGGGGGGGTTGTATAGCTGGTGTCTGGACATGAACTTGGGGTAGGACAGAATTGTTTAGTGGGGATTTTTATCAAATTTTACTGAGTATTATATGATGTGACCTTCCAATCCATCTTCTCTACAAAATCTTCCCTCTAGTGCCTTGTAGAATGAATTTTTTTTGAGAAAGAAAGAGAAGCACTGTGTGCTACCCTAAGGGTGGCACAAGACAGGAACAAAGGCTGTCACAAGGTTGCATAGTGGATACTCTCATTCATCTTCAACACTTACTGCAAAGGCAAAAAAGAAGAAAATAAAACACACACAACAATAAACAGGCAGGTCTTACTGCTCTGCAAAAGGCTTCCTGGAGTATGTTTCTGCTGTAATGATTTACTATGAGGGCCTAAGCTTCGCCATCCATGACCTAAGGAACAGTCACACAATGATTTTTGTTTCCTTCCAGTTTTGTACTTCTATGAGTCAAAATCAGATGTAAACAGGATTCAAGACAGCGGAATAACCATAATTTGTCAGTTTGGTGGTACCATAAAGGCAGAAATAAGCAGTGAAGAATTGAGAAAATATAATTTAGCCCAAAAAAACAAAAAAACAAAAAAAATCAGAACTGGGCAGTTCTCCTCCACAGGGAGAACTAGCCTCTAAAAAAATCAGAACTAAGATATATGGATAATTAAAGACAAAGTCCCTTTCTTGGCTTGTAAATTTATATACTTACATCAATTCTTCACTTTGTGCCTTGAGTTATAATTTTGCTTTTAAAACAAGCATCCTACCACTGAAGATCATCAAAGAAAACAAAATAAAAAAAATAAAACAAGCATCAATTTTTAGTGTGTTTTTGCTCTGACTTTGCAAGAGCAAGTATTTTAGGACATGATCAGTATATGGAATAGGTAACAAATGAACATAGTATAAAATTCAAAAGGTACAAGAGGCTAGGATATCATTTCTTGGGTATCCTTTGTTAAATAAAATTTATGGGAGGCCATTGTTTTACACTGAGCGCCTGCATTAGGCCCCAACAGACCAAACCAAAATGGAATAACTCATGGTAAGTGCTACATAACCAAACTGAAACTTTAAGGGAGCAGGTAAATCCTTGAACAGAAGAGTTTTTCCTGAAAATAGGGTATTTATAGCAACCTATCAAAAGGGCCCAGTCAACCCAAAAGCTGGCATGATAATTCCCCCTCTGCTTTAAACTTTACAAGAAAAGTAATCTAAAATAACCTTATGTTTGCCAATCTACTTTTTAAAAATTATTATTATTCTGTTTCCTTTTTTCTGCTCATGCTACCTTATAAAAACCAACTGTTCTGCCATGCCCAAGAGAGCTCCTTCTATTTTAGACAGGATGCTGCCCAATTCATCAATTACTAATAAAAGCAAATTAGATCTTTAAATTTGTTGAAACGTTTGCTTTTTAACATCTTGAAGAGGTATTCTCTGGATAAATAAGTTAAATAGAATGTTATAATGAGGCTCTTTCTGTCTTAGTTTCAGGTGCAGCCTCAAAAGTTAAGAGAAAATAGTTGACATCACAAACACTCACATTCCTAAAGAGAATGGCTACTTCCCAAACAGGATTTACAAAGGCAAGAATCAAACACTGGCTTTACAAGCCTTAGCCAATCTTGAGGGTATAAAAGATTTGACATTGAAGTGGCAATAAAGAGAGGATTTTCTTTAGAGAGGATTGTGTCATCCCTGTGTGTTTTCCTTATGCTCATAGGGCTTAGGAAGATGGTGTTTCCTCTTATTGTAGACCAAAAAAAGTCTTCAAAAAAATCACTTCTAGGGGCCAGATGTGGTGGCTCACACTTGTAATGCTAGCACTTTGAGGGGCTGAGGCGGGAGGCTCACTTGAGCCCAGGAGTTTGAGGTTGCAGTGAGCTATGATGATGCCATGGCACTCTAGACAGGGCAACAGAATAAGACTCTGTCTCCAAAAAAAATAAAAAAAAACACTTCTAGGGATAGACTAGGGTAGGGATAGGCTGAATAGCCTCCCCCAGAGTTTGAGGGACATCCGGAAGTCTAAGGTGATAAGCTACGTTTTGAGGCCTGTAGAGGCAGAGAATGGAGAGCAGCCAGGCTTCCCCAGGAGTGAGCTGTGTTGACGCAAGGACCAAGTGGACTCATGGGCAAGAACCAACCTGAAATGGCCTTAAAAAGGACATTACCCAATTGGGCTGCCTGGAGAGACATGAGACCCCAAAAGAATGCATGTTTGCGGTGAACCATCGGATATCCAAAGGCTGAGGGTTAGAGGTGTAAGTGGCCTGCCAGAGAAAAGCATCAGCCACATCACAGGAATTGCAAGTTCTTGGTTGGGGTGTCTCTGAGAAAAGCATAAAAGAGAGGAAGAAGAACCAGAATCTGCTACTCCTACAAGGCCCCAACAAGAATTACCTGGTCATCAGTCGAGTAAGACCTTTCCTGTCCTTTACTTCTCCCTCTTCTTTTCAACCCTGGACGAGCCAAAGTTACTTAGAGAAGCAGAGGAGAGGCAGTGGCAGACCCAGGCCGAGAAGCTGAGAAGGGAGGAGCCTCCCAGGTTGCCCTTCCTCGTGCTTGCAGCAGAGTTTAGCTGGAGGAAGCGAAGAGCTCTAGTTTACACAGGCGTTTAGAGTTGCGGTTGTTCCACTACACTGGCCAATTTAATTAGAGAAGTGAAACTCTTATTGGAAATAAAACTGCTCGGGGGACTTTATATTATCCAAGTGACAAAAAATGTTATGAGGCACCTGCGCAAAATTCCCTCCAAGGTTTAAAGAGGCAGTGAAAGGAACAAATAAAGTTGCTTTTTACTTATACCCTATTTTGAGTGTGACCCATGGCTAGGGTTTGAATATTTGTCCCTTCCAAGACTCATGTTGAAATTTAATCCCCAATGTGGCAGTGTTGAGAGGTGGGACCTTTAAGAGGTGATTGGGTCAGGAGGGCTCTGCTCTCATGAATGGATTAATCTATCCATGGATTAATGGGTTAATGGATTAATGAGTTATCATGAGAGTAGGACTGGTGGTTTTATAAGAAGAGAGACCTGAGCTAGCAAGTTCAGCCCCTTCGGCATGTGATGTCCTGTGCCACCTTGGGACTCTGCAGAGTCCCCACCAGCAAGAGAGATCTCCCCAGATGCACCTCAGCCTAGGACTTCCCAGCCTACATAAATGTAAGAAAAAAATTTTTGTTTCTTTTTAAATTACCCAGTTTCAGTTTCAGGTATTCTGTTATAAGCAAGAGAAAACGGACTAACACATCCATTTAATATAATAGAATTGTTCTAAAAGCCTGTATGTGCATACCGAATATACTTTCCTTTTTTATCATGATATAGCTGAGTGGCTGTTCCACATCAGTGTATTAAATTTACTGCATTCTTTCAAACAGCTGCATAGTAGACCATTTTAAGGATGTACAATGACTTAACTGTTCCCTTTTAAGAGATTAGTAAGTCTTGATTTGCAAAAATAAATGTATAAAAAAGCTTAAAACAACATTTTAATGTTTCCACCATACTTAAACACACACTTTGTATTATCTCTTTATTTTATGTGAAAGATATTTCCATTTTAAAGGACCTTTATAAAAACAACCAAAAAAGGCCCTCATTGCTGAGCTTCAAAGTAATCCACATCACACTTACTTATCTACTGGATGACTCTAGTGATTGAAAACTAAAAGCATTCACTATTAAGCAAAACAATTATAATTAAATCCACTCTGGAACTCTGCCTGGACCACATGAAGATGTTTTTCACCTGTTCCAAATGATAATATTTTAATTCCACCTAGGAGGGTAGAAGTAGACCGGGTTTTTTTTTTTTTTTTTTGGTCTATTTGACACTTTTGTGCTGCTTTTATGTCAAACACTGTTCCGAGTTCATTACTAATACTAACTCATTTAATCTTCATAACAACCTTAGGAAGTAAGAATTGTCATTATCCCCAGTTTACAGATTAGGAAACTGAGGCCTAGAGAAGTTAAGTAACTTAGCCAACATCACACAGCTAGAAAGTGACAGAGCAAGGATTTGAACTCTGGCTACAGAATTCATGATCACAGTCACACACTATCCCCCTGCAGGCTATATATAAATCTATCATATCGCTGCTAGGATGAAGACTTGTTCTGTCACCCAGGCTGGAGTGCAATGGCGTGATCATAGCTCACCGCAACCTTGAGCCACTGCACCTGGCTGGAATGTTTTCTGAAAGCAGAACTACTCATGAAAGCCACAATCTTCAACATCATCGTTATTAACAACAAAATTTGATGATATGTGCACACCAAACAGAGGACACCATTCTGCCATTGTGGATAAGAGAGATCCAACATGGCCCCTGCTCTTGCAGGGGCTTAATCTAATTTTCCTGTTGGGTCAAAGGAAATTGCTAGAGGCAGCATTCTATGGAGTCACCAGGTCAGTTCCAAGAAAAAAAGTAAGAGGCCTGATAAATCCAGGGGGAAAATATAAGAAAGCCAAGATGCAAATTCAATCAGCTTGGAACTGGAGAACAAATATGACAAATGGTTCAAAGCAGACTAAAGGAAAGGGATCTTGAATCCTTACCTGGGTGAGAGTTGAGGTGTTGGCCACAGATTGTTACCAGTGTCTCTTGTCTGGGTATAGTGAGAAGAGTTAAAGGAATCCATGGGGAGAGGGTGCCGTGCTTACCCATGTAATACATGGGAAATCCAAGGCTCAAACATGCTACTTCTGGCTCTAGATAGTACTCTCTTAATAGCACACACTAGAAATTTATAGATATGATTGATTGATCTTGGTAAGCATTTAGCCTAGAAAGGTCTAAGGCAGAAGGGGGAAACTCAGATGCCTACAGAGGCCAGGATGGTGACTATGAATGAGTGGTAGGTCACAGCAGCCAAGTGAAGAGTGCATACTTCCTTCTGACACCATTCAGCCCAGGATTCTATTGTTTAACTATATATTTCATGCCGCAGTCATTGTGTATGCAGTTAGCAGCCACTCTAGGGAAAGTGGTAGTAGCTGAAAAGGCAAATACTTGAAGAAAAGGTAAATAAACATACCAGTTTTATTCTTTGCATATTCTAAGGCGGAAGTCAGGCTCAAGAGGATGGATGGGTCTCCCACAGAGGATGTGCTTATGACAATAGCAGAGACAGCTGGATTATAGGTTCGTCTTCATACTCTGTTCCCTCGGTAGGTAAACAGTGTTCATACTTATTTTCAGAGACAGAAAGGAAGCGGGGAAGCTAAGGAAACTGTGTCAGACCATAACCAGTTTTGGGTGGGATGGGGTGGGGGAGGAACCCCAGGAAATAGAGCAGGTGGTGACAGCTGTGGGGAGTAGAAGAATGAGCGCTAAATCCCTTGGGAGTTGGCCGAAAGCAACAGACTTGGAGGGAAGTTGCCTAGAAGTGAGAATAGAGCTGGGGCTTTGCAACAGCATTGCCTATAAGGTTCTGAGATGGTGCCCTATGACAACATTTTTAAAGCAATCAAATTGGAGAAATAATGGAATTCTACTTGATTAAATAAAAGTAGTTACGTAAAAGTCACAATAATGTAGCTGGTGTAAATGTTTAGGTCATTTGGCTTAATTTGCCCAAATTGACTCTCCAAAGGCACAAAATCATATTCCACTTTTCTTTGAGGGTACATTTGCAGCCCAGTAAGAAATTGCACTACAATAGATTAACCATTATTTTCTCTATTTAAGAGGCAGTTTGTCCTAAATTTCTTTTCTTCCTCTGCTACATATCTAAAATTTTTGCCTTCATCTTAATCATGCCCAAAATAAACTTCTAAAAATAAAGCAATGAAAAGTCTTAGGGATGAAAAGAAAGAAGTTTATAAAATTTGTTAGCTTTACAAATAAGCAATCTTGAGATTTGTAATAGAAAAAGTGAAGAATTTTACATTTCAACTTTATACCTATAAATACCATAGGGTTTTGTTTATTTGCTTCAAAAATTCTGCTATAAATTCCAGGAAAATAAGAATATATGCCCACCACAGTTATTTTACTTCATATCCCACAACTTGGAAATGTGAGTTTTGTTATTTTTAGAGGGAGCCAAGAAAGAATTTCAGACAATGAGTGGTGTCAGAAACATGGTTCTTTATTTTGGAAATATATTAATTTAATCTATCATGCATATAACAAATTCAAAGAAATGATAGAGGCATAATACCAGGCTAAAAATTCCTAGTAGGAAAGAAAAGATTTGCAGTTTTCATCAGCAGAAAAATACACTGGGCTTCTAAGTAATGGTTAATTACATATAAGTAGATTTGACTAATAAATCCTCTGCTTCAGAGTTATCCAGAAGGTTTTATCCAAATTCCTTGTTAGGTCACTTCAAGGAACAGTAAGGTTTATTAAGTAATTCTAGTTTTCTAAACAGAAGTTAAATATATTGTAATGTACTACCAAATTACTTAATAAATGAAGCTGCCTTTTAAAAATGTTCTTGTTGAAAGGGCCTACATATTGTTCATTACCAAAAACCCCTCTAATTATAACTAAAAATAAAATTTTAAAAGATGGCTGTGAAAATAAGTAAGTAATTGGTAATTCCCCTTAGAAATAAATTTAAATAATACATTTTTAGATGTTTAGTAAATTATGTTTTATTTATTACAAATAGATTGTGCTCAAAATAAGCATACTATATTTTAAAATATACATATTCGTATTCCTTAAAGGTCTTTTTTTCTTGGATAAATTTAAAAGATTCCACAATGTGGCAGGTGGGTGGTGCATGTAGTCTTACAGCCTAAGCAAAGCAAACTTAGGAACAGATTTTAAAAAATAGATTAAGTGTTTTCTAAGCTACTGCTTGCCTACACTAGCCAGCTGAAGGCTTTAAATAATTTAATCCCTACAACAACTGCCAGCTCCAACTGGAAGCCTTAAACAAGCACTAGATTCACTGAGGACTCCAACAGGTGCAGTCTAATAGTGATTCCTTAAATCTGCTACTGATGTATGTTTGTACACGTGTAGAACACTATATTCTTACATTCACCAGGGCACTAATTAAATTAATCCTAGTGCTTCTTGTTTTGTTCCATCTGCCACTATCTTATCACTTGAGATCTTCCTCTATTTTTCTCTGAAGGAATACTTAGCACAATGTGTAGCATATGAGGTTGTTTTTAATGTTCCTTTTCTAAGCAAAAGCCCTCTTATTACAGCTTAAGTTTTGGAAAGCAAATTCATAAATTACTTTCTTCCTATTAGTATTGCTTTTTCCATCCAACTGACATTCATACATTAGCACTTACTGAGAACCATTAGAGTTGCTCAGATTTCTTCTTTTATACACATATAATATGTAAAAAAATGTACTTGTCACTGATCTATTCAAATATATTTACAGAGAAATTCACACATACTTAACTTTTATATAATCAAAGTGAGATAAATTTTCACATCAAGTTAAATTGGAAAACCAGACAAGAAAAGACCACTATCATGCCTTCAGTAGTCAACATATTGCAATACTATAATAAGACTTTTGCCAGACATGCAGTAAAAAGAAGTTTTAAAACCAATAGCTGCCTGGATATCCACATGCAAAAGAATGAATGTGGCCCCTTACCTTATAGCATATATGCAAAAATTAACTCAAAATGGATTAAAGACCTAAAAATATAAAGCTTCTAGAAAAAAACATAGGGGAAAATCTTGAGGACATTAGATTTAGCAATGATTTCTTGGATATGCCACCAAAAGCACAAGCAACAAAACCAAAAATAGACAAATGGGACCACATCAAACTTAAAAAGTTCTGTAAATGAAAGGGTACAATTAACAGAATGAAATAACAACCTACAGAAAGGGAGAAAATGTTTACAAAACATACATCTGATAAGGGATTAATATCCAGAATACATAAGGAACTCCTACAACTCAACAACAACAAAAAACTCAATTTAAAAATAGGTAAAGGACTTAAATAGGCGTTTCTCCAAGGAAGAAATGACCACCAAGCATTTGAAAAGATGCTCAACATTGCTAATAATTATGGAAATGCAAATCAAAACTACAATGAGATGTCACCTTATACCCATTAGGATGACTATTATCAAAACAACAGAAAATAGCAAGTTGTTGGCAAAGATGTGGAAAAATTGGAATCCTTCTGTACTGTTGATGGGAATGTAAAATTGGGCAGCCATTATGGGAAATAGTATGGAGGTTCCTCAAAAAATTAAAAATAGAATTGTCATATGATCCAGCAATCCCACTTCTGGGTATAAATCCAAAATAAATGAAAGCAAGGTCTTGAAGAGATATTTGCACACCCATGTTCATGCTGGCATCATTCACAATAGCCAAGAGGTGGAAGCAACCCAAGTGTCCATCGACAGACAAATGGAAAAAGAAGATGTCATAAAATGGACTATTATGCAGTGTCCTACGAAGGATCATTCATTGTGCTATAGAAGAAAAACAAGATGAAGAACCGTTCTAGGCCAAGGGGACCAAATAAAAAGTCCTGTCACATGCTGTGACATGGATGAACCTTGAGGACATTATGCTAAGAGTGATTCCCTAAATCTGCTACTGATCTATGTTTGTACATGTGGAGAACATTGTATTCTTAAATTCAACAGGGCACTATTTTAATTAATCCAAGTGCCTCTTGTTTTGTCCCATTTTCCACTATCATCTTCCGACATTCACAAAAAGACAAATATTTTATGATTCCACTCACATGAAGTATCTAAAGTAGTCAAAATCATAAAAACAGAAAGTAAGAAGGTTGTCCTCTTTAATCTAGAACAGTTGCCCATTTTTTGTCTTTCAAAACACTGACATCTTCACAGGACAATTGTTTTGCCAAATGCAAATCAATCTAGATACCTCTGATGGTTTCCTCATGATTATATCTAGATAGAATATTTTGGCAGCATACTACGTTGCTGATTTGTGCCCTTTTCCCATCAGGAGGTGTGCTGGAAGGGGTTAACTCAGCAAGCTTGGGTTGTTCAAACATTCCAAAGAAGGGATTGGACTTTGACCTGCTCCTGGGAGATAACCTCTGAGCCCTTGGAATATACTGCCTGATAAGAGTGTTTTTCTATCCCTTAGGCCTTGGGCCATACTGTATTAGTTTGACCAGATGGTTTGTGCTAACAATGTGATTTAAGAGGAACACCTGTTTTTATATGCTATAAAGGTCCTGAGGTCCTGGACCATGCTATATCAGTTTGACCTCTGGGGGTTTGGAGACTGGGTAGCTAATGTCTAACTGGGCATGCCCATGTGACTGGCCTCCATTAAAGCCCTGGACAAGAAGGCTTAGGTCAGCTTCTTTGGCCAGCAGCTCATCACACATGTTGTCACACATTGTTGCCGGGATGTCACACAGAGTTGCTGGGAGAGTTAGCACTGTCCATGTGACTGCATTAAGAGAGAACAACTGGAAGCTTGCACCTGTTTTCTCCTATACCTAACCCCATGCACCTTTTCACTTGGCTGATTTTAATCTGTACCCTCTCTCTGTAATACACTGTAGCTGTGAGTAAAACAGCTTTTTTGAGTTGTGTGAGTCCTTCTAATGAATCATCAAACCTGAGGGTGGTCTTGGGGACCTCCAACACACGGGGCATATCATGTCAGTTTGCTTCATTATTGGTGTTAACTTTGTTCATTTAGCTAAGGTCCTCCTGGATTTCTCTAACATAAAGATAGTTTTTTCGGTGGCTCATGCCTGTAATCCTAGCACTTTGGGCAGAAGCCAAGGCGAGAGGATCACTTGAGGTCAGGAGTTCGAGACCAGCCTGAGCAAGACTGAGACCCCCCCCCCCCCGCCTCTACTGAAAATACAAAAATAAGCTAGCAGTGGTGGCATGTGCCCATAGACCCAGCTACTCAGGAGGCTGAGGCAGGGGGATTACTCGAGCCCAGAAGTTTGAAGTTGCATTGAGCTGTGATGACACCACTGCATTCTAGGTGGGCAACAGAGTGAGACCCTGTCTCCAAACAAAAAAAACCAAAAAGCTTTTTCCTTTGTAATTAAGAAGTGTTCTGTGGGGTGATATTTTGAGACTGTGTGACTGACCTGTTCCCCAACACTCTTACACATAATAGTTTTAGTACCTATTGATGATTATTGTATGGATCATGTATTACTTTGGGGGCTATAAAAAGGTGATTTTCCTTTTTTCTTTCTCTCTTTCTTTCTTTGAGATAGGATGTCACCCTGTTGCCCTGGCTAGAGTGCAGTGGTGTCATCGTAGCTCACTGCAAGCTCAAACTCCTGGGCTCAAGCGATCCTCCTGCCTCAGCCTCCCGAGTAGCTGGGGCTACAGGCGCGTGCCACCACATCCGGCTAATTTTTCTATTTTTTGTGGAGACAGGGTCTCACTCTTGCTCAGGCTGGCCTTGAACTCTGGACCTCAAGCGATCCTCCTGCCTCAGCCTCCCGAGTAGCTGGGACTACAGGTGCGTGCCACCACATCTGGCTAATTTTTTTTATATTTTGTAGAGACTGGGTCTCACAAAAAGTTGATTTTTCTACAGTTCAAGTCAAAAGCCCTTTTTGCAAGTGGTGGAGATACATGTCCTTCAAGTTGCTGCAGGCGCCACACAGAGTTGAGGTGGGATCAGGTGGGGGTGGTGGGATCCGGAACATCTGCGGCTCCTGCAGTTAGAACGGGTTGTTTCCCTAAGCATGGACTGGTGTTGTCTGTGCTGGTGATGGAGACTAGGATGCAAACCCCAAACTGCCTGTGCAGAACGTGCAATTTCACACTGACTTTCACAGAACATAAATTTCATTTCCAGCCCTCATTCAATCAGAAAGCAAGAGACACAGCCCTGGGCTGACTTCCAGCGACTTCAGGAGGCCGGGAAATGGGCTGTGAGGAATTGCTTTAAAAGAACTGATTTTCTTGCTTGCATATATGTAAATTCTTTTCTCCTTCTTTACATTTAACTTTTGCAGTTCGTCATCTCCTGAGATAGTTTATAAATTCAAATACCTTTGGGATATGCATGGATGACATCCCATAATTTCCTTAAGCCTTTACTTTCTAGATATATAATAATTTTACATTTTTATCTTCATTCCCAGACCTATCTGAAAGAGTTGTTTTTATTTTTTGTGGTTTTTATTTTTAGGGAAGAGGGTCTCGCTATGTTGCCCAGGCTGTAGTGCAGGGGCTATTCACAGACATGATCATAGCACTCTACAACCCCTGACTTCTGAGCTCAAGTGATGCTCCCACGTCTGAAAGAATATTTTTAATACTAGAAAAATATTAGATATTTTAATCAATGCTTCTATTTTCTATTTCTGAATGTTTTGTGTCGTGTGTCTAATGAGGTTTGTAAAATGTGTACTCTTTAGAAGTACATGGATTTTGCTTTTACTGATGAAAAATTAATTCTTCAATATTTCTAGGGATATTTAATGGAGATGTCTATTCTTCCACATGAACATTAAAAAATAGGAACACTAGATTTTTCAAATTTGAAAAGCTACATTAGCATGACTAATAAATTTTAATGTGAAATTTTTTAAAAGGTGATTTTCTTTTTTTGTAACAACTTGGACTCATAGATTATTTTTTGTCAATCAATGAGTTGTAATTCTTTTCTGTTATTATTTATTTTGGCCAGTGGGAGCCCCTTCAAGTTGGCTCCTATGTCCCCATCAATTTTTCAGCACTTTCTCACTTTCTGTTACAGTAAGATGTTCCAAACACCTTGTCTTTCCCTGCCCCAGCCTTGAAGTCAACCATTTCTCCAAACAGTCCTTGCTCCTTTTACTTTCTTTGAACATTAATTCCAGAAAGAGTCATTTATCTCACCACCTCTAGGAGTGATGAGTAAAAAATAGGGTCAAATTTGCTTGCCTGGAGATGGGGAAAATTCCAATCTACCTTCAGCCTTTAGAGTCCCTGGTTGTAGATGAACCTTTGGATATTTCTCTCAAGAAGATCTCAAACATGCATGCTTTCCTCATTCTTTGATTTGAAAAGTACACGTAGTATATGTTGATAAATGTCCTTTGTGTCTCATAACCGAATGTTCTGGAAAGTGCCCTAACACTGTAAAAAGGGCATTTTGGTTCAGACCCAAAGAAGTCAAATTGTACTTTTTCTAAGTCAACATCTTCTGACTTTCCAATGGTTACTAAATTGGATCAGAGCAGACTACCAAGTCAGAGTAGCCCATATCTGCCGCAAATGTTTCCGTTTAGGGGTTAAGGACCTATAGATCTCACCTCTTTCAAGTAGTGAGAGGGGCAGCCCACCTATGGAATTTGGTTTAATTCTGAATTGAATGGGAAGTGATTGGAGGGTTTTGAGTGACAGGAATGACATTATCTGGCTACATTTTAGCAGGATCACTCTGACTACTGTATAGAGAATAGACTGAAGGGCTATACACATTGGACATGGAAAGCTCTCTCGATGACTTACTGCCGAAGGCATAATTGACTAAGGGCCCCCGATGTGGGGTTTTGAGGCCTTGCTTTCCACTGGGTGCTCTCAGTAGGGACAATAAAGTAGGTCTGCTCAGGAACCACAGAACTCTTCTGATAAGTGACTTTGACTCAGAACTCCCTAACAGCTTTGCTGAATTTTTCATAACTGCACAGCAGCCTAAGGCTGTTCACCCAACCTTCCTTCCCTCCTTCATTTGGGATCAGACTTGTATCACAGTCTGACAGCTCTCCTAGCCTCTCCCGATTCACTCCCCATTTTCTCTCACAGGGGTTTCCCGTGATAAATTTCTTGTACATTTACTCCTGTCTTAACATTCGCTTCTCAGAGAACCTGAACTAAAATAGAGTTCCAAGGCAAAATCAGGAAGACCAGTTAGAAGGCAATCACAGTAATCCAGGTGAGAGATGGTTGTAACTTGGAGCAGAGTTGGGCAAAAGGAGTGGAGAGACACAATCAGGTTTTGGCTTTCTTTTGAAGATAGAATTTATGAGATTTGCCGCTAGGATATGGAATGAAAGAGAAAGGGAGAAGTCAAGGATGACTATTGTTTTGGCCTAAGCAATTGGAAAGATGGAATTGGCCATTTTCTGAGATGGTAAAGCCTGGGAGAAGAGCATGTTTGGGAAATAAGATCAAAAGCTAGGTTTTGGACATACCTATAGTAATTTAAGATACTATTAGATACCAAAGTAGAGATGTCAATAGGCAATTGATTTAATGAGTCTGTAGTTCAAACTAGAGGCAATGGCTGAGGATATAACTTGGAGAGTTGGTGTATAGCTGGCATTTAAAGCCATGGAGCTGAATGTGATCACCAAGAAAAAGATTGCAATAAGAATGTTCCAAGAGTGGAGTATGTGGAGGCCTTCCTAATTTGGGAGATGAGTATTCATCAGAAGAGACAACGAAGGAAGATCACACAAGTTTAGAATTGTTGTAACTGCCTGGTGAAATTAACGTTTTAACATGGAGTGATCTCCTTTATGAGTAGCACTTTTTTACCTTAATGTCCACTGTGCGACATTAAAATAGCTACCTCAAAGTCTTTTTCTTAACGTATACCAATACATCTTCTCCCACGATTTGACTCCCAATCTTTCTGTCTTTTAGTTTTAGATGTGACCACTCATACAGGTGAATTTGCTTTTTGAAAATATGCTTTCACAATTTTTGTCTCTCACATAAAGGGGTTGAACAATTTACATTTATAATGATTTATTTGGATTTTATCCTACCAATTTATTTTGTGTTTTCTATTTGTTCTGCCGTTTTTGTCTTTGTTTTCCATTTCCCTTTCTTCCGTTGTTTTGGGTTGAGACTTCGTTTGTTTCGTTCCATCTTTGTTCCCTCTACTTGATTGCTCTGTTTTTGTTGTTGTTGTTGTTTCTGAGACAGGGTTTCCCTCTGTCACCCGGGCTAGAGTGCGTCATTATAGCCCAAACTCCTGGGCTCAAAATCCTGCCTCAGCCTCCCCAGTAGCTGGGACTACGGGCGCACGCCACCATGCCAGGCTAATTTTTCTGTTTTTTGTAGAGACAAGGTCTTGCTCAGGCCGGTCTCCAACTCCTGGCGCCTCAAGCAGGCCTCCCACCTTGGCCTCTCAAAGTGCTAGGATTACAGGCATGAACCACCACACCTGGCCTGCTCCAGCTACTTTATAATAACATATCCTCTCAACAATGTCTAGAATTAACCAATATATTTATTCTCCTAAACAATATGAGAATGATTTAACTTTAATCACCATAATGCCAATTGCAATGTTACTGTGCCCAATATTTTAGTTCTGGACTTTCCTCTCGAAGTCAAATATTATTTTATAGACTGTTTATTTAGATTTAGTCAACTATTAATCAATATCGTTGCTCACTAGTTCTGTTTATATCTCAGACTTTCTATCTGGAATCATTTTCCCTCCATTTTGAGGAACAATCTTTAGAATTTCCATTAATGAGGGACTTTCGTTGATAAACTATCCTGGTTTTAGTTGACTAAAAATGTCTTTATTTTGCCCTTTTTTGAAAACTAGCTTCACTAGTTATGAAATTTTAGGTTGATTGTTGTTTTCTTTCAGGTTATCCAAATGTCTTCTGGCTTCTGTTGTCATTGTTGAAACATAGTGTTAACTCTCATTATCATTGTTTTGTAAGTGATTTGTTTTTTTTCTCTAGCTGATTTTAAGTCCTCTTTTTCTTTGGTGTTCTGCAGTTTTACACTAATGTTTCTAAAAGTACATTGGGCTTCCTGAATCTAAGGATTGATATCTATCATTAAAACTGGAACATTGGCCCAGATAGGGTGACCCACATCTATAATCCCAGCACTTTGGGAGGCTAAGGTGGGAGGATCGCTTGAGGCCAGGAGTTCAAGACCAGCTGGGGCAATGAAGCAAGACCCCATTTCTACAAAAAAATTTTAAAAATTAGCCGGATGTGTAGTCCCAGCTACGTGGGAGGCTGTTGGGGGAGGATCGCATGAGCCCCAAAGCAGTGAGCTATGATTGTGTCATTTCACTTCAGCCTGGGTGACAGAGCAAGACCCTATCTCAAACAAAACAAACAAACAAAAAACCTGAACAAATTCTCAGCATGTACTTGAAATTGTTTCTCAATTTATTATTCTTCTAATTCCAATCAGATATATTTTAGACCTTCTTACTCTATTCTCCAAATTTCTTATTCTCTCTTTCATAATTTCCACCATTTTTACCTTCTGGACTACATTCTAAATTTCTTCAGATCTGTCTTCTAGCTTCTCTTTAATTTCTTTAAATACAATAATTATAGTTGTCTTATCCTCAGTGTCTGACCTCCCTGGAATTTAAATCCTAAGCTGACCACCTCAATCAAGAGATCAAACATGCACTGAACGTGGGACAACCCAACATTGCCTCATGATATTATGCAATATAAAGTATATGATATCACCTATCAAGTGTTATTATCAACCCTCTAGAGCCAACTTCCATCTTAAGAGAAACAGCAATAAAAATACAAATTACATGACACCATGAGGAAATAAAAAGACAAGTCCAGAATGTGGGACATCTGGCTCAAATTTTTCAACAAATCAAATGTCATAAAGAAAAAGTGTGTAAATATTCATTGGATTTTTGTTCAAATAAAACAAATAAAACCCATCTTATCAGAACAATAGGCAAAATTTAAATATGGACTACATATTAGATGATGTTATAAAATTATACCTAATTTTCTTCAGATGATAATGTATTGTGGTTTTGTGAAAGATTGCCCCAATTCTTAGGAGATCTGTAGGGAGATATTTGGAGGTAAGATATCAGGATGTCATCAATTTATTTTCAAAAAGATTAGCAAAAAATGAAATGTATATGCACACACATAGAGAATAAGAGGAAATATGGCAAAATGTTTACAATGGCTCAATCTAGACAGAGGGTATATTTGTATTGTACAAGTGTTTTAACTTTTCTTTGTGTTTATTTGAGCATTTAAAATTTTTTTTCTTTAATCCAATAAGACTGCAATATTTCAGCATTTTTGTAATAAAAAGCTTGGGGAGAAAACAAATAATTTTGTACACAAGGGTCAAATAAACGACTGACAATAGAGATTATTCACTTCAGCAACAGTGCTCTAAAGAGACAATCTAAAAATTCTGTTTTGCAATCTCCAGAGCTATCCTGGCCTTCTCAATATTGTTTCTTTAGCCTTCTCTTGGATTCATGTGAGCTCTCCTGTAGCTTTTCCTAGTTAAGTTAGAGTAGGTTTCTGGTAGTAGCAACCAAAGAAACTTTATTGATGTAGTGGTTGGTTATGTTGGGTATTCTCCATTTGTTCACTAGAGCCATGTTCCACCCCTCTTTGCCTTGCTGACCTCTATGGATTGCATTATTCTGGCTCCTTGGCCCTCTAGCTTCTGGTCAGGTTCTGATTAGTAGGTTGGGCAATGGCTGCATTCCTTTACCCAGGGGCATAGTTCTGCTAAGTGTCACTTCTCCCATAGCCATAGTTATTGCCAGATTCTAGTATTAAATATTAGATCCTTCCTCTTATCCTTCTGGCTGACAATGCTAGTACTTGTGTGCATCACAAGCTGTGTTCTCTTAACCCCTGCCCACATTTCTATTAATAACTGTCTCTTATTAAACTTCCTTTAGTTAACTCTTTTTCTATTTTTTTTATTGTGGCAAAAAACATATAACATTTAAAATACTATTAAAGTATTTTTAAGTGTACAGTTCAGAGGTGTTAAGTATATTCATACTGTTGTGCAACAGATCTCTAGAACTTTTTCACCTTGCAAAACTGAAACTCTATACCCATTGAACAGTAAGTCTCCCTCCCTCCTCCCTTTAACCCTTGGCAACTACCTTTCTACTCTCTCTTTCTATGATTTTGACTACTTTAGATATTTCATATGTGTGGAATCATACCATATTAGTCCTTTTGTGAATGGCTTATTTCACTTAGCATAATGTCCTCAAGGTTCATCCATGTTGTAGCATGTGACAGAAACTTCTTCTTTGTTAAGGCTGCATAATGCTCCATTGTCTGTACATACCACATTTTCTTTCTCCATTCATCCCCCAATGGGCATTTGGCTCTTTTGTACTTTTAAATGTACTCACAGTAAAATTCAGTCTTATTTTGGTGTATGGCTCTATGAATTTGACAAATGCATTGAATTGTGTAAACACCACCATAATGAAAATACATAACCCCCCCAAAAAATTTCCTGATATTGCTACTTTGTAGTGAAAGACTCTACTCTTACCCCTGGCAACTACTAATCAATCTGGTTTCCAGCCCTATAGTTTTTCCTTTTCCAGAATGTCATATAAATGGAATCAACCAGGATGTAGTCTTTTGAGTCTGGCATCTTTTACCAAGCATAATGCATTTGAGATTTATCCATACTATTCTACATATAAGAGTTGTTCCTTTTAATTGTTGAATAGTATTTCATTGTATAGAAATTTACCACAGTTCATTTATCCAACATCAGTTGAAGGATATTTGGTTTGTCTTCCAGTTAGATTATGAGTAAAGCTGCTATAAACATTTGTGTATGGGTTTTTACATGAACACACATTTTTATTTATCTTGGAAAAATAATTATGAGTGGTATTGCTGGGTCACATGGGAAGTATATGTTTAACTTTGTAAGAGACTGCCAAACTGTTTTCCAAGGTGTCTGCGACATTTTGTGATCACACCGGCAGTGTATGAGAGTTCCAGACCAGCTGGGCACAGTGGCTCACGCTGGTAATCCTAGCTACTTGGGAGGCTGAGGCAGGAGGATCGCTTGAGCCCAGGAGTTCGAGGTTGTAGTGAGCTATGATGACACCACTGCACTCTAGCCCGGGTGACAGATTGAGAGCCTAGCTCAAAAAGGAAAAAGAAAAAGAGTTCCAGTCTAGGTGCAGTGGCCCATACCTGTAATCCCAGCACCTTGGGAGGCCAAGGCAGGAAGATCACGTGAGCCCAGAAATTCAAGGCTGCAGTGAGTGCACTCCCGATTAAAAAAAGAAAAAAGAAAAAAAGAGTTCCAGCTGCTCTACATCCTCACCAGCACTTAGTATTGTCAGGTGTTTTTTTGTTTGGTTTTTGGTTTTTTGCCATCCTCATAGGTGTGTCGTCATATCTTACCATGGTTTTAATTTGCCTTTCCTTAATGACTAATGATATTGAGTATCTTTTCAGGTGCTTATTTGCTATCTATTTTTATTCTTTGGTAAGTGTCTGTTCAAATTTTTTGCCCATTATTTAACTGGATTTTTTGTTTCCCTATTAAGTTTTGAGAGTTCTTTACATATTCTGGATACAACTCCTTTGTCAGACATGTGACTTGTAAATATTTTCTCCCAGTCTGTGGCTTGTCTTTTCATTCTCGTAATGGTGTCTTCTGGGAAAAAAAATTGTTTAATTTTGACAATGTTCAATTTAGCAATATTTTCCTTTACAGATTAAACATACTTTTTGGCATCATATCTAATAACTCTTTGCATAATCCAAGGTGAAAAATTTTTTTCCTATGTTTTTTCCTAAAAGTTTTATTGTTTTACTTAGGTCTGTGATCCATTTTTAGTTAATTTTGTATAAGGTGTGAGGAATTGGTTGAGAATAAAGATTTAGTCTTTCACATATGGATGTCCAATTGTTCGAGTACCATAAGCTGAAAAGGCTATCCCTTTTTTCTAGTGAGTTGCCTTTACATTTTGATCACCAATCAGTTGGCTGTACTTGTATGAGTCTAATTCTGGGCTCTCTACTCTATTCTATTTGTCTGTGTGTCTATGCTTTCGTCAATACCAGACTGTCTTGATAAGCCTTGAAATCAGGTAGTGTAAGACCTCCAAATTTGTTCTTCTTTTCCCATACAGATTTTAGAATCAGCTCATCAATATCCTCAAAAAATCTGCTGGTATTTTGATTGTAATTGCTTTGAAACTATAGATCAATTTGGGGACAATGGGCAGCTTCGTATTTAAGAAGTCTAACTGTCAGCAAGCTTACGGCCATCATTTTCATAGTTGCATCCTAATATTTAAATACCTTCATGAAAGTGAAGTCTAGAATTTATTTATATTTTTTAAGGGACTTCAGTAACTAGGCATTCAAATCTACACTGAGCTTCTGGAAGGCAGGGACTGTATGCTACTTATCTTTGGATCACAGTATATAGAAGATTCCAAGTACAGAGCAGGACCTCAATAAAGGTTTGTGAATTAAATATTTAAAGATGAGGTTTTTAAATAATTATATCTTCACACATAGTAAGGGATTGGTCATATGGAACTTTCATGATGCAAGAGGAAGAAACAACTACTTCTTCTTTCTAAAAAGAGCCATAGTAATCGTCCAAGAGTTAGTACAGTAGACACTGTCCCAAAACTTGTTACCCATCACAAGACAGCTTCCCAAAATGTGAAGGCAAATTATTTTATAGGTGAGATCCATACAGTGACACAATGTAACTAACTTCTTATATGTCAATATATACCTACACAAAAATTTGACCCAAAAATGAAAAACTTCTAATAGAACAGGTTATGTTTGTTTGGTTTTTGTCATTTATAAAAATTATACATTCTTTTACTTGACTCCCTTAGTGGATTTCTTTTTAGAATTTCACTTTAGGAGAAAATTCATTACATAATTATTTTACTAAAAAGCCCACATTTTGGTTTATTGTTGAATAATACTATAGCAATCATCATCAATCAATTTTCACATAGCTATAGTTCCAAGTTCGGTGCTAAAGCATATGTCATGTCCTTTCTGACACATTATGGCACGAAATTTTTTCTTTTTTTTTGAGACAGGGTCTCCCTCTGTCACCCCGGCTAGAGTGCAGAGCATAGCTCACTGCAACCTCAAACTCCTGGGCTCAAGCAATCCTTCTGCCTCAGCCTCCCAAGTAGCTGGGACTACAGGTGAGTGCCACTATGCCTGGCTAATTTTTCTATTTTTAGTAGAGATGGGGTCTTGCTCTTGCTCAGGCTGGCACCAAATTATTTTACCAATAATTATGTGACCAAGGTAGACAAAGGAGTAAAATTACCATTGTTTTTTCTTTGCTGCTATTTGATTTGTTGTGCTTCAAACAAATGATTTCGATATAGAACTAGAGTGCTCAAATTTTTAATCTATTAATACTCTTTGATTCCTTCCTTTTACTTATTTTGGTTTTTTTCCCCTACAAACCCTTGTGTCAAGGGCTGACTTTCAATATGATTCCTTCGTTTTAATAAGACTCTATCTATACATTGATTGACACATCATGAAATATATTTGGGAAATCCCACCACTGTTAAAGATGGATCAACTAATTGTTCATCTAGAATCGTTTAGGATTTGTTTTGTCTGTGTATATATAGGCAGTACCTTTCTCTTTTTTTAAATTAAATTAAATTTTTTTATCCTAAAATCCTTTTCTTTTTTCTTTTTTTTAATTTCAAAATATTAAGGGGGTACAAATGTTTTTGTTACATGGATAGCTTTTGTAATGCTTTAGTCATGGATCTGAGTGTGTCCATCACCCAAGTAATGTTCATTGTACCTGTTAGGTAGGTGTTTACCCCTGGCAGTGCCTTTCTATCTGACTACTAACTAGTGTCTAGATGAAAATGATAACTCTATAAATTCATTGTTAATTGAACAAGTATTTTAAATTATTTTTCCAATTGTAGTGGAGGATTTGCACAGATTATTTTATTCTCCTTTTAGGTCCCTTTTGCCCAAGAAAAGGCATTTGTCAAGCAGTTGGCTGGGGTTAGGGGTACATGCTATGATTAAGGAAGCTAGCAGAGATAAATGAGCCACACTGGGATAAAAACTATGACCTCATTGACAAAGAGTTCCAACTAACCAGCACAAAGATAATAAATACATACTCCTTGGACCTTTACTTGCTCTCTTTTCCACAAGTGTTTTCTCTTTAGTCACTGAAGCATGAAGACATTTTATTCTCTCTGAACTTCCAGTAGAACTCTTCGTGCCAGGGATAGCACATTCCATCTTCTGTGTACTATTACTAGTAAACAATAAAATGACCATCATAAAGTCTAAGTATTTCTTGCCTCATAAAAGGCATTTAGAAGAGTCTTTGGATGAAAGTCACCACACAGAGTACAGTAGTAGTATTGTACTACTGTGCAGAATATTATTACACCAAAGATTATGAGGACACATCCTTTACTGAGAGCCCTTTGTGGGTCAAATTCATGTGCTGAAAACAGACATGGCATTTTAAATAATGTAAATTTATGGAGATTGTAGATTTTTCTCCTAGAAAATGAACAAATCCTTTATATAATTCCCAGGATAAAGGATAATAAAGAAAGTCATGGAAGCAAAGTTCTAAAATATTCATTATTTTTAAACACCAAGTTATTTTTGGAGTTGGTAAAATCTGTTTCTTAAAAAATTACTTCTATTTCAAATGAATCATTAGGTGAACAGGCTCACATAAATGGTGAGGGAGCAGAGAAAAAGAGGAGGAAAGAGGACATGAATTGATAATTTATCAAAATATGGTTGTGTCTCTTAGGTTGCAAAGAACAAAGGTTCATTCAGTCTTAAGGAAAGAGAGGGTTGACCATAAGGACACGTA
The DNA here is from genome assembly GCA_023783475.1 of Daubentonia madagascariensis. Classification (NCBI taxonomy): domain Eukaryota; kingdom Metazoa; phylum Chordata; class Mammalia; order Primates; family Daubentoniidae; genus Daubentonia; species Daubentonia madagascariensis. Next base: position 9,263,797 of record JAKFHU010001990.1, read on the forward strand.
GTGTTTAAAATTGTTGAACCGTTTTATAACCAAGGACTGATTACACCAGAGTTCACACTTTCTCTTTCTCTCTCTCTCTGTCTCTCTCTCTCTCTTCTTTGACTGTCAACCTTTCAAGTAGAGAACACATGATTAGATTGTTTTATTCATCAGTGTGGAGTATTATCTATTGTGTAGATTCTGACTCAGGTGCCCATCCTTGACCAAAGCATTTAGCTTTTTCTCGTAGGAGGCAATAGGAGGCCATGTAAAGCCTATGACTAGTTAGTATAGGCTCCACATCTTTTAAAACCAAAAACAGGGTCAGGCGTGGTGACTCACACCTGTGATCCTAGCACTTTGGGGAGCTGAAACAGGAGGACCCCTTGAGCCCAGGAGTTTGAGGCTGCAGTGAGAGTTTGAGGTTGCTGTGAGCTATGATCGGGCCCTTGCACTCTAGCCCAGGCAACAGAGTGAGAGCCTGTCTCCAAAAAAGATATATGCCCTCCACATAAATCAAAATTGTATATGCCCAATATTTACTACAATGAGAAAAAAGCATACATATGATTGAATACAAAAAGGGACTATGTGAAATACAAATAGTTTTTCAAGGTGGTGAGATTATGATTGGCTTTTTTTTCTCTCTCGGTTTTCTCTAACGTTGTTTGAGTGCTTTAATGAATTTAAGAAAGTTTAAAAAATATTTAGAACCATGAATATAATTTAACAATGTCCAGATGATTTTTAACTGATTATCTCTAGTTATTTTACTTCTCAAATCATTTTAAACTCAAGCAACAGAGTCAGATTAAATTTAGGAAATGTATAAAAGATGTGTTTAATCAACATTCTAATTCAAGATGAGTCAATAGTCATTCCAGTTAGTTTCATCATGTGCATGGAGAATTCATTACTTGGAAGTGCTATAAATACTTTAAAAATAAAATTCCAGATATATCTCTGTCCCTCTCACACAAGCTTTTAAAATATTTGCTCATCCCTCTACATAGCTGTAGTCATGTGCCTGTTACACCTTTTCTGTAAAATAGATCAAAATATAAAAAGCCGACAGAAACATTAGGAAAATATGGTTGTAAGGGTGAGGAGGTGGGGTACACTTGATGTATTTATAGCAAGTGTATATATTATATCAAGCGTAACATACACACAGCCTTTTATGACCAATTAAAAAATTTTTTTTTTCAGAGATGGGGGCTCTGTCTGTTGCCCAGCTCAGGCTGGAGTGCAATGTCGAAGCTTACTGTGGTCTTAAACTCCTGGGCTCAAGTGATCCTCCTGCCTCAGCCTCCCCAGTAGCTGGGACTATAGTCTGTACCACCAGGCTCGGTTCTTTTATGATGAATTTTAACTATGACATGAATTTTAATCAGAAATAACTGTAGAAATCTCCAAAGAATTTAAAAAATTCAATCAATTGCTTAGTAGAGCTTTTTTCATCAGTAATGTTTAATGAATTTTGTTTTTCAGATTTCAAACAAAAGACCAAAACTAGCTTTCATAGCCAGCAGATACATTTCTAAGTGTTTAGGATGATGAATCACTTGGAATATATATTTTTTAGAGTGCCTAATTACAATGATTGTTCAGCAATTTAACAATTGCCATTTACGTTTCTAATAAAATTCTCATGTAAATTATAAGAAGTCAGTTCCTTAATCATATGATAAATATACTTGGACTGTATTCTAGAATTCTGATTAATATTTCTAAATGATTTGTGATAAGGAAGCAATGTTCTTACCAAGTTTGCTTAATTGTTAGGTGGAAATTGTATTTGTCTGCCACCTGGGGGATTCCTGGAAACATTGCAAGTGGCAAAATTCATAGGAATAAAAATATTGCAATATATGTGTTAGTAGTATTGTATGTGTTGTATGAGTGATGTTGGTTGATACACACACATATTTACATCATTGTGGCCAATAAGGTAGTGGCAAAACCAAGAAACTTGTGTTCTGGAAAACATGTGAAGAAAATTATTTCCAAAAGATGAGGGTGATCAGCATCATCAAAAGCTACTAGTTGATCAAATAAGATGAAAAAGATTGAAGATTGATCACTACATTTGGCAATTGGGAGGTCATAAGTGACCAGGATGAGAGCTGTTCCTGGTTGTTTTATGGTTGTAAACTATTATGTATTTTATATATTTTTTAAGCTTGGTGCTATTTTCAATTTGCTAATTTTGATTTTGGATTCTTCCAACTTTGTTCATAAGTAAAATTGGCCTTAGGATTCTTTATTAAGTGCCAACCTTGTACAATTTTGGTATCAGGATTGTTTTCAGCTCTTAGAATGAGTTGAGAGTTAATAACAGGAATTAACTAAATAAATTCTAAAAATGTTAAATAACAACTATAACACAGGGCAAATTTCCAAGCTCTAATCGATGATTTACAAATTTCTAGCAATAGCTAAAACAAAATTTTGACTGCTTTTTAATTCATTCAACAATACTGTATGTCACCACCAAAAAATTACTATGTGAGTTATGCATATGTTAATTAGCTTGATATAATCATTGCATGATGTATACATATTTCAAAACATCATATTGTACACCATAAATATATACAATTTTTATTTGTCAACTAAAAAAAATAAAATCTAAGGTAAGGAGAACTAAAAGAAAAAAAAAGACAAGAAAAATATCCCAAGAAAGAGGAGGCATTTTTATTTGCTTAACAGAAAATATATTTCCACTCTGAATTTTGCCTTGGACTAGTACAACAATTCAGGGTTTTATAAAAATAAAAACTGTCAAAGAAAAAAACTAGTACTCTATTTGGAGTACATAAAATCTAGAAGATAAAAAATATGAATACAAATATAACACAAGGTAGTATGTGAAAATTGTTATAAGAAATTTAGAGATGAAGATTATTTCTGGCTCAGTTGATCTGATAAGATGTCACATAGAACACCTGGTGAAGGAGAAATATATATAATTTATATCACAGAAAGCTAATCTCCCTTCTATATAAAGAGTTCCTAGAAATTGAGAAGAAAGGAACTGACACCCAATAGAATAATGGGCAAATGCCAGGAATACAGTTCACAGGACAATAGACAATACAAATGTCTTTATGTTCTTAACATATGAAAATTTTCTCAACTTCATGTATAGTAAAAGAAATGCAAAACAAAACTGTACTATGATACCATTTCTCACCTATCAGATTGGCAGAAATCCGAAAATTCGACAATGTACTCTGTGGCAGGAATTTGGGAAGTGAGAACTCTTAGACATTGGTGGTGAGTGAAAAATGGTAAAAACTAACAAAATTAGAAATAGCTAATGTCTACCAAAATGACAAATGTATTTACCCTTTGAGTCAACAATTCCATTACTTAGAATGCATGCTGAAGACAACTACACAAATAGAAACAATAAGCATATTGTCATTTATTGTGGCATTATTTGTAATAGGAAAAGACTGGAACTGACCTACCAGTCTATCAGTAGGGAACAAGTTGAACAAACCATCCTAGGTACAATGATAGGTACGCCATACAATTGAGTCCTGTGTAATTGTAAAAACAAATGAAGAACTCTATGTGTTGATGTGGAGAGATCTCTGGATTATCTGTGATAAAAATGATAAAAAATAAAGTGCAAAACTGTGGAATAAAGGGAGGAATAAGAATATAGGCACATACATACATTTCTGCTATAGTGCAATATATACTTTGCTAAAGTACCTTCCAAACTACATGCTTAAAATAAAAGGACATGGGGAAAAAATAGAGTGAAGAGCAGCTCATTAAAAATCTATGCCACTAATAAAAGCAGTAATTGATTCCTTGAGAGAGAACTTGGACCACCCAGACAGGCAGCCTAAGGTGACCAGAGGCTGCCAGGATGGGTATTTTAAAAATATAAAAGCAACATGTTTAAAATACCAGCAGCATTTTAATTAAATCAGGGATGGTGGGTGCTAAGAGTATGTAGATTGAAGGGGAGCTCTAAACGAGTGGAGCTTTCATTAAGATGGATCTGGAAGGCATTGTGCCTTGTTATGGGGATGTCTAAGATCCTTTCAGGATAGCAAACAAATATTTTTCTTGACTCCACATCCTAATAGTTACTGCCCGCCTCCCTTTTCCTGTGTCATTTTGCAGGAAAATCCCTGCGAAGACTTGCTCTCTAATTCCTCTCCTCCCATCCTTTCTTAAGTCCTCTCCATCAGGTATTTAGCCCCATAACTTCTTCGAAACTGCTGGGGTTGAGGTCACCAATAACTTCCATCTTGCTAAATCCAATAGTCAGTTCTCAATCTTCATCTTGATTTAGTGACAGTATTTGACACAGTTGGTCACTTCCTTCTTGATAAGTTTTCTTCACATGGCTTCTAGGACAACACATTCTCCTGGCTGTAGTTTTTTGAAAAGCATTGAACTTACGAAAGTCTGTGAATCTAAACTGATACTCAAAGAAGAAAAAGCCAGGAAAAATTCATTTGTCACCATTTGAAGCACTTATTATTAATTTACTTCCTACTTAAAAATTTGTAATTAAAGGAGAAGAATTAAGTCTTTAACCTGCCTTTCTAGTAAACCAAATAGCCCTAGTTCATGAGGGGAAACTTCCAAAAGAACACTAGTAAATAGGCCTGGCACAGTGGCTCATGCCTACCATCCTAGCACTTTGGGAGGCCAACGTGGGAGGATTGCTTGAGGCCAGAAGTTTGAGACCGGCTTGAGCAACATAGTGAGACCCCCACACCCATCTCTACAAAAAGTAAAAAAATTAGCCAGGCATGGTGGTACATGTCTGTAATCCCAGCTACTCAGGAGGCTGAGTCTGAGGCAGAAGGATCGCTTGAGCCCAGGGGTTTAAGGCCACAGTGAGCTATGATGACGCCACTGTACTCTAGCCTGGGCAACAGAATAAGACCCTGTCCTCCCAAAAAATGTAAAAATAGTTATAGAATTGGAAAATGATAATATAGTAACCTGTAATTAGATTAGTAAATCAAACATTATTAGTTGATATAAGAACCTTAAGGTAAATGATTGATGGAGAACTTGACATTTTTGTGGTTCTAAAGAACATCATATGGATTTCTCGTTGCAAGGGGCAAAGAATATACAGTGGTCTTCCCTTATCTTCATTTTGCTATCCACGTTTTCTGTTACCTGTGGTCAACAGCAGTTCAAACTATTAAATTGAAAATTCCAAAAATAACTCATTCATAAGTTTTAAATGCTTGCCATTCTGAGTAGTGTGATGAAATCTCTTGCTGTTCCCTCAGTCATGCCCTGGACATGAATCCTCCCTTTGTCCAGTGTATCCAGACTGTCAACACTACCCACCCATTAGTCATGGACAGTATCTGCTCCTGATATACAGCCATTGATATTGTCATGGGTCACTGATCCAGGAGCATCCACCTTCTGATGTATTGTCAGAGGTCAATAGTAGCCCAATGCTATGTCACAATGCCTACATCATTCACCTCACTTCATCTTATCACGTAGGCATTTTGTTCTTTAACAACATCACAAGAACAAGGGTGAGTGCAGTATAACAGGATATTCTGAGAAAGAGACTGCACTCACATAACTTTTATTATTGTTATAATTGTTCTATTTTATTAGTTATTGCTGTTAATCTCTTACTGTGCCTAAAAACATAGGAAATACATAATAATAAATATAATATTAATGTAACAATTAATATAATTAACATATTATATAATATGTAACATATAATATGTAATATAATATGTATTATTATATCAATAATAAATAAATAATAATAATTTAAACTTTATCATAGGCAAGTATAGGAAAAAACATAGTATATATAGGAGTCAGCACTATCTGCATTTTCAGGCATCTACTGGGGGTCTTGGAACATCCCCCTCTGATAAGGGGAGACTACTGTACCAGTACAAGTGTTGGGATTGGACTGTTTCCACCCTAATCCAGTAGTAAATCTTATCTTAATTAATGGAATATAACCACACCTTTACAGGAAACTCTTGGGATGACATCACAAGAAAACAATGAAATAATCTATAAGGTGGAACATTATAAAAGACAACTGACTTGGTTTCTTCAACAAGTCAAAAAAAGAAATTCTCCTCGATGGACAAAAACCAAACATATAATAATATGTGGTCCTGCATTGGCTCTTGGTTTAAACAAACCAACTGTAAAGTAAAGTTTGGGACAATTGGAAAGATTTGAATATGTACCCAATGTTAGATGATGTTAAGGAATTGTTAATTTAATTAGGAGTGGTAGTGTTATGTTGGCTAGATAGAAAAATGTTCTTATGTTTTTTTTTGTTTGTTTGTTTAGAGATAGAGTCTTCCCCAGGTTAGAGAGTGCAGTGGAATCACAGCTCACTACAACCTCAAATTCCTGTGCTCAAGTGATCCTCCTGCCTAAGCCTCTTGAGTAGCTGGGACTATAGGCAGGAGCCACCATGCACAGCTATTTTTTTCTATTTTTTCTAGAGACAGGGTCTCACTCTTGGTCAGGCTGGTCTCCAACTCCTGGCCTCAAGCAATACTCCCACCTCGGCCTCCCAAAGTGCTGGGACTACAGGTGTGAGCCACCTCGACCTGCCAAATGTTATTCTTTTTGAACGATGCTAACCACAGCATTCAGGGGCAAAATGTCATATTGCCATTAATTTATTTTAAATTACTCCTTCATTAAAAACTACTTTTTGAAAATCAAATTTGTATTGAAAGAAGATAAAATTGCATTCATACCTCCTACTATACAACAGAATAAAATCTAAATAGATCATAGGTCCAAATGTAGGGTTATCTACATTTGCCCATTGGGACATACTTATACAAAAAAAGTATTTATTGTTTATCTGAAATTGAAATTTAAGTGGACATCCTGTATTTTGTATTTTTATTTGCTAATGCTTGCAATAATATCTAAATTGAAGAAATGAAACCATTGGAGTACTAAAATTATGGATGAGTTTCTTTATAACCAGGGGGTGGAGAAATCCATTTTATCTTGAACTCAAAATACAGAAGCAATAAATGATTGATAAATTCTACTACATAAAATTTTTTTAAAAAAATTATTTACATGACCAAAAAACCCAAACAACTTCTTGTCCTCTCCCCCCATCACAAGCATAATTAAAAGACAAATGAGAAATAAGGCTGGGCATATTGGTGTGTACCTTTAGTCCCAGCTAGTCAAGAGACTGAGGAGGAAGGATGGCTTGAGCCCAGGACCAGCCTGAGCAGCATGGTGAGAACCTGTCTTTAAATAATAATAATAATAATAGTAATAATAAAAAATTTTTAAATACATTAAAAATGAGAAATAAGGATGAAGTATTTGCAACCTATATAATACTAAAAAATTTAATCTCTCTAATATAGATAGAGCTCTTAAAAACCAAGACAATGAAGAACAAAAATACAATAGAAAAATAAACAAAAGTCATGAACAGACAGTTCAGAGTCAAAGAGAGGAAATAACCCATAAGTGTCCAAAAAGATACATAGTCTCACTTGTAAGAAAATGAATGTGAATAAAACTCAACTGAGGGGGTGACATCCAAGATGGCCGACTAGAGACATCGCTTGTTGGACCATCCTGGCAGGAAGGCAGGATATTGGATAGAGGAGAGGGGAGAAGAGTTGCAGCTCAGGTGTGGATCACAGAGAGAGACCACAGAGATGACTGGAGACCACACAGAGAAAGATACCAAAGCCGAGAAAGAAGAACATAAAGAGGAAAAGATATCGGCTGAGGATCAAACCCAGAGAGGCTTGGAGCCCAGTGAAAGGGTAAGGGGGATTCTCCTCCCCATCCTACATGCCTTCGGTGATCAGCGGGACACTAAGTTTACTGAAGGCTTTTCCACCCTCCATGAGCCCAGGCATGGCAGTAAATAAGGAAAAGTGGGGTGAACTAGTGAGTCCCAGGAGTTTGGGCAGTCCGGGAGAGGCTCCCCCTGGAAGAGTGCCACGAGAGGCTGGAGTGCCAGCTTTCTCCCATCCAGACATTTCCTTCCCTGCACCTCCCCTAGCCACTGCAACTGAGAAAGCAGTTAGAGCTCAGGCTGACTGGAAGCTGTGGGCCTTCCTCCACCCATTACAACCTCGAGTGTAGTTTGAGCCAAGAAGTTCTTGACCAGCCACTTTTTTCCAGTGGGTGCACATCCCAGGCTGAGATCTCCACAGAGAGTGGGGCCCACCCCTCTTCCCTTGAGGACTTGTGGTGTAACAGGGGTGTATAATTTGGGAACTTCCTGCCTGCTGACATTTTGCAGGGTCGCACGCCAGCAGCTCAGATAAGCAAGCTGGTGCCGGTGCCCCCCAGACATGGGAGGGGTGCATGGGGATGCAGGGGAGAATTCTGGGAGCTAAATTCAGGTGTCAAGGAAGCCCCCCTGAACATATCTGATGGGAGAGTGTGGTGGGGAGCTGAGGAATAGGGATCTGGGAGCATGCCCATCCCCCCCCACCTGGAGAACCACCATATTGGATAAGGGTGTGGCTTTTGGAGAGGAATAGTCTAGCCCTTGGTTCCATGACAACCAAATGCCTACCACTCAGGTGCACCAGGTGCTGTGGCCCCTCCCCCCACTCATTACAACAGGGAGAGCAGTTTGAGTCAAGAAGTTCAAGAGCAGCTGTTTCTCTCTGGCAAGCGCGTGCTCCAGACTGGGGTCCCCACTGATAGTGGGGCCCACTCCTCCTCTTTTGAGGACTTTAGTGGAACAGGGGCGCACAATCTTGGAACCCCCTACCCACAGGCATTCCATGGAGATGCACACTAGTGGGTCAGACACAGACCGGGGAGAGGTTTGAGAGCTGGACTCTGGTGGTAAGGGAGCTGAACTGACAGGAGTGTGTTGTGGGGGTCCAAGGAGTGGCGATTTGGGGGAGAGTCCATCCCTCCCTCCAGAAAAACTGTGCTACTGGATAAGGGGGGAAGATCCCAGCCCAGGGCCTTACCGCTCAAGCGTTTAGGCCGCTCCCCCATGAACAGTCCTCCAAGTTTGGAGAGCTTGTTCTGATCCTCCTACCAGCAGCTCCCCCTAGTGGCCAGAAAAGCAACTTCTGAGCCCCAGTGAGGCTTTGCAAAGCCTTTCAGCCTCCCATAACCTAGGCATGAGATTCCTTGCTCCTGTGCCCACCTCAGTGGTGGTAGAGAACGAGCAACCACCCCCCCGGGAGGTATAGGGTCCCTCCTAAAGCTTGGGGCACTCATGCACTCCACTTGGGGGACCAGACGCTATCACGGGCACAAAAGAAAATCTTGGCAGCTGGCTCTTTCATGCAAACATCAACCAATGACAGGGAGAACAACTATATAGCTCATCACAGCGTCTTCCAACTCAAGCAAACTGGGCGAGGCTGATTTGTACTCACAAGTACCACCTGCCATATGGGGACCCAACACAATTCACACTGCTGGGAAGAGGTGAAGACAGCAGGACAGAGGCAAACCCAGAGGATCACCAAACCTGCTTGAACACCCCATAGGCAACTCGGGACCAGCACTCTTTTCCCTGGTGCAGTCAGGGATTGATCTTCAGGGTCCCAGGGACAGGCCCACAAGCCATACCCAGTACCCCTAGGACTTGATTGAGAGGCCAGATGAGAAGGAATCAGTGAAAGAACTCAAGAAATATGAAAAATCAGAGCAAAAAGACACTCCCAAAAGGAAACAACAATTCTTTACCAATGGATACCAACCAAAACAAAAACATCAAAATGACAGATTTTGATTCCAAAAGAATTCCAAATTTGAATTATAAGGAAGCCCAATGAAATACAAGAGAAAATGGAAAACCAACACAAAGAAACCACAAAAACAATACAGGAAATGAATGAAAAATTCACTAAAGAAATAAAATTATTTTAAAAAGTCAAACAGAACTTCTGGAAATGAAAAACTCATTCAAGGAAATACAAAATACAGTGGAAAGTTTTAAGAATAGACTAGACCAGGCAGAAGAAAGAATCTCAGAGCTTGAAGACCACACCTTCAAATTAAACAAGTCAGTCAAAGATAAAGAACAGAGAAATAAGACAAATAAACAAAATCTGCAAGAAATATGGGATTATGTAAAGAGGCTAAACATAAGAATCATAGGCATCCCTGAGGGTGAAGAAGAAAACACACAGGGTTTGAAAACCTATTTGAGGGAATAATTGAGGAAAACTTCCCTGGTCTTAATAGTAATTTAGATATCCAGGTATAAGAAGCTCAACGAATGCCTGGGAGAATCATTACAAAGAGGAAATCACCACAACATGTAGTCATCAGACTGGCCAAAGTTAACACAAAAGAGACAAAGGAGAAACTCCTGTGAGCTGTAAGGCAAAAACATCAGGTAACTTACAAAGGAAAACCCATCAGGCTAACTGCAGATTTCTCAACTGAGACCTTACAAGCCAGAAGGAATTGGGACCCCATCCTCAGTCGTCTTAAACAGAATAATGGCCAGCCTAGAATTTTGTATCCTGCAAAACTAAGTTTCTTGTATGAGGGAGAAATAAGGACTTTTTCAGACAAGCAAACACTGAGGGACTTTGTCAAGACCAGCCCAGCCCCTACAGGAAGTACTCAGATCTGCATTATACATAGATCAGCACAATAGACACCCACCAGCATAAAAATCACCCAAAAGCTAAAGCTTAGAGCCCATTTAAAATAATAGCTCAAGAGGTAAAACAAAGCAATAAGGTTCTACCCAACAGGATGAACAGAAATGAATCCCACTTATCAATTCTTTCAATAAACATGAATGGCTTGCAACCTCCAACTCCTGGGCTCAAGTGATCTTCCTGCCTCAGCCTCCCGAGTAGCTGGGACTACAGGCGCATGCTACCATGCCCAGCTAATTTTTTCTATTTTTAGTAGAGACCAGGTCTCGCTCTTCCTCAGGCTTGTCTCGAACTCCTGACCTCAAGCAATCCTCCCACCTTGGCCTTCCAGAGTGCTAGGATTACAGGCGTGAACCACCACGCCCAGCCCCCAGATCTCTTAATAAATTCATAAAAAATAGAAAGGTGGGTGAACTACTTCTAGAATAAAAGAGACTGAAGAAATATAACAACTATGTGCTATGCTTGAAACTTGATTGAATTCTGATTTGTAAAAACCTCCTATAAAGATAGGGATATCTGTGAAAATTTGGATATGGACTAGCTAGTAAATAAAATTAGGAAATAATTATTAATTTTCTTAGGTGTGATAATGGCATTTTGGATATGAAGGACAATGTCCTTATTATCAGAAAACACAAATTGATTTATTTTGGGATGAAGTGTCATGGACATCTAGCATTTACTTTCAAATTATTTTGCAAAAAACTCCACAAACTATATATGTAGGTACATACAATAGAGCAAACATACCAAAATATTAATCTCTGGATCAAGGTGGTGGGAAAACAGGTGTCAATTGTATTATTATTTGAACATTTATCTCTTTGAAGTTTTTCATAAAAAATATTGGGAAAAATGGCATTTCAGTCAAACTTTGAAGGATAGGATGTGAATACTATGTTTTAAGACTTTGTTGTTCTTACATCAGTTTATTAAAGATAAAAATCAGAAAACAGATAAAATTTTGTGACACACAATCTAGATATAACCACTTTTTTAATGTTTTGAGGATATATACAGGTTGAGTATCTCTAATAATAAAATCTGAAATCTGAAATGCTCCAAAACCTGAAATGTTCAAAAATCTGAAGTTTTTTGAGCAGTGTATGCATACACACATAAAACACTATTTTTCATTCTGCTTTCTCAAAAGTACTGTAGATGCCTTTCCATGTCAGTAATTGTACATTAGCATCAATTTACTGGCTGCGTGACATTCCATTGCAGAGATGTCTCCTCGTGATATGTTAAACTAGTCCCCCATGGTTGGGTGGTGCAATGAACATCTGTTGACACACATGTTTTGCTCATGTGTCTGATTATTTGGAAGGATAAGATTTCAGGCTGTGGAAAGGGAGTAAGTGTAAATATGAGCAGAGGCACAGAGATCTAAAACAAGGTATGGGAACAGTTGAACGGCTTACTTTGGGACATAGGACACTACAGGCGAGAAGGGTGGACAGACATCTTATGACGATCCTTGAATGGAAAAGGAGTTTGAAACGACTTGATCTCATTTCAATTTTAAACGATGCTACGTACTGTTCCTAACACTTTTTCATGTACTAATTTACTTAAATTGCAGGTACTATTATTATTCCCATCTACAGGCAAGGAAACTGAGATACAAGTTTAATTGCCCAAGGTTACTCATCTAGAGATTCAAACCTGTGCAGCCTGGCTCCAGACTCTTATACCCATTTTGCAGCCAAGGAACAATGCTGAGTCGTTAAGCCGAAAACCGGGGTCTTTACAGACTTCAAAACCTTCTACAAAATGGTAGATGGTGACAGTAAAAACGAATATGGGCTCGATTTGTCCCTCCTACTCCCAAGAAAAGAAAGAAGCTTTAGCTGAGACCAGAGAAAACTTCCATGGATTCCTTATCCCCTCAGTAAGAAGGCATTTAACAATTGACATTGCTCTCTAACATGGTCAGTTTGCCTGAGCTGAACTGACTGGCAGTCAGGCTTCAACTGTGAGGAAACGGGCTCTAAAGCTTGGTAATTAAATTCCAAAAAGCGCGCGAGCCTCCACACAAAATAGCTTCCCCCCTCACAGCCGGTTACAGCCAGCTCAGCAACAGCCTCTCCAGCGCGGGGCCGTGACGTCAGGCTAGGCATTACGCCCGCCTTCCGGGATCTCTCTGCGTCTGCACGCCCACAGTAACCGGCGAGTCGCGATCTTGGCCCCGCCCACTGCCCCGGAAGTTAATGCAGAAGCTACCGCCTCCTCGGCCGGCAGGGGCGCAGCCATTTTAATTCATATCTGAGTGGGCGGTGGCGATTCGTGTTGGCGGTCTGGCTCCGCTGGGCAGGGGGTAGCTTTAGTGGTTTGGGGGTGGTTTTTGGTTTAATTTTTCCTTTCTAGCTTCCCATTGACGGCCAGTGCTCCCGTTCTAATCAGCTGAGGCCATGTCAGGAGACGGAGCCACGGAGCAGGTGAGGAAGGAGAGTGGTGGGGCCTCGTGGCGACCTCTTCTCTCCAAGTCTGTTCGTCCGAGTGCCCCAGCCATGTTCGCCTGAGGAAGGAATCAGGGGTCTAGTGAACCCAGGGGACAGGGTACAGAAGAATGATGGGAATGGGGAGCAAGATCTGACTGAGATGTAAAATTTCTCGACTTACCTGTTTTAGGCGTTAATACGAACAAATATTTGATTTAGACAATAGCCGGGAGACTGCTTCGTGCTATTTAGATTCATGGGAATGCTCCGGATGGGATGCGTTCCTTTGATAGCATTTGGTGTTACGGTGGTTAGGAGTTGATTATTTTAACGCGTACCCGCCGTTTTAGAAAAACTTGACAATGTACCCCCCAGTCAAATATACTGTATCCCGGAATAGGCCACTGATTCTAGAAATATTTGAGACGGAACTAATTTGCCGAAATAGACTCTTGCGAGAGCGAATGAAGAAAGAAGCATTCTAGAAGTAGAGCGTGGTTATGCTGAGGTTTTGGGAATTTGAGGCTTTCTCTCGTTTCCTTTTCTCCCTTCTAGTCAATATTTCATTTTCGTTTTTCCAGCTACACAAACATCGCAGAATTCGATAAATTGAAAAGAGAAGTCTGTCTTGGTCACTGTAAATAAACGCATCTGTTTTAGTATTAGATACGAATGATATTTAAATATTTTAAAATTCAGGTTTTTAGATAACTGTGATTTGTTCCTTTTGCTCTTTGTGTTCAGAATTTTGTAGGATAGTATTTATCTTTTGGTGTGAAAGAGAAAAACTAATATTTTATAAAAGATGTCATTTGTTTTTCCATCTAAGTCCTAGTATGTTTAGATAAATACAGTTTTTAAAATGGAGGCTAGGTAGCCTGCAGAGTCTCAATTTCCTGAAATTTCCCATTGCCATAGCAACGACATACACTTAGATTTTCATTTTTCAAGTCCCCAGCTTTTAACGTGGAAGCTGTTATTGGAGGTTGACAGAGACAAGACAAAATAAGAGTTCCTATTTCATAGTCTTGGGTGACTGTAAATTTCATTATGTGGGTAAAGTTTGGCTAAACCAGAGTTTTGTGTTTGCTCCAGGACTGATTTCAGTCCTGAAATCTTCAGTGTTTACATTTTACATACAGTTAGGATGCCCAGGAATGCAAAGTCTTGAAATTATTATATCAAAACTTTATGCTACCTTTCCCTTTCTGACTAGTATTTTGTTATCTGAAAGTGAACGAGTGACGTACTGAGGTTTCATTGAAAGTTACTGGAATTCATTGTTAATTCTAAAATTTACCTGAAATTGTAAAGACAGAAAAATGTTGCCATGACCTTGAATATTTTAGAATTCAAGGTGTGGTGTTTTAATGAGAACAGGTGGTAATGAAAATTTACAGGAAAAAGATTTCCCCGCAAAGTATACTTTGCTTGATGTATAAGATACTGGTCAGTGAAAATCTAAGGGAAAAGAGAGTACCGAAAATGAGCTGAAATCATGGATAAGAAAAAGATTCAACAAAACTAAAGAATAATAAGAAGAAATCCAAAACCACTCTGAATCAAGGATTTGCTTTGGAAAGATGCCAGGGGATGGGGTGGAAAAACATCCTGCAAGATAATAGTAGATGATTTCTTTTGGCCTTTTAGTAGCACTGATGCTCAAGTGTGTACAATAAACCTGATAATGTCTTAAATTTGTTACTAAAATATACGGATGGTCGTTTCTCTCTTGGTACTGAGATTTATGATTTGTGCCCTCTGAAAGAGGGAAATGATTGTGGACAAGCAAAACCACTGCTAAGGTTTACTGCTGAGATTTTTTTTTTTTACTCCTGTAAGGAAGTTCAATTTTGCATTTAAAGAGCTATTTAAACTACCTTATAGCGTTCCAGGATATTCTTCTGAAGCTCCTTGTTTACTGTTTTTGCCAGTTCAATGGTGACAAAAGTATGTGCTTATAAGTCTGCCCCCCCCCCCCCGCGAGAAACAAACATACTTGGTTTCTGTGTGGAATTATGGCTACATTTTTATTTCATGGTGGGTTTTTACTGCTTGGTTCAACTTTTGATCTCATTCTTTCTTAGCTCCATTTAACCTATGCACTACTCTTACAGCATTTAATATGCTATTGTTTAGAGTTCCTCCATTGGGTTTTGAGCTTCTTGAAGAGACTGCCTTATTCATCTTTACATATTAAAAACCTGAGAAATACTACTTTGATACTTAAAGGTGTTTGGTTAATGAATGGATTAATTTTGCATCTAGGCTATACGCAGTACATTACAAATTTCTCAAAGAATTTAAACTGTTGGGAAGACAGGTGCATAAGTGATTAATACCAAGTATAGGGTTTTGGGTATAAGAGTTCATGGTTTTTAAAGTTTTGTTGGATAAGAAGTGTAGAGAAATGTGTTTGGCCAAGTCAATTCATATGAACCTTTAAGCTAAAATTTTGTTTCTACACTTTTGTCTTTTAGAAATAATATTTCACCTGTTACACAATATATAGCTTGTCCTAGAATTAGGAAGGCACACAATATAGAGCTTGTCCTAGAATTAGGAAGGCCTAAAATTCAAACAAAATGATCCTGACTTTGGAAAAACTACATGACTTCAAGAAGCACAAATTAATTGCCAATGGTTCTCAACAAAGAGGAGAGTTCAGAGCATTGAGTGTTTTCCTTTTTAGTGAAAATAAGTTTGGGAAGACTTAGAAAATACATACTTATTAATGAGGAAAGGAAGTTGAAACACCCACAGTCTTGAAACCTGAAACCTGGTTTATTTTGTTGGGTAACCGTTAGTACTTACAAGCTGTTTAGAAGTAACAGCATTGCCAAACAATTTTAAAGTCGAGGTGTGTGTGCATGGGGGTTAGCAAAAGGGAGGGAAAGAGCCAAGCATGTATGTTGGACAGTGTGTTCTTTGGACCCAATTTTTTTTTTATCTGTTTTTAACAAAATCTTTCTGTAATAGTTTTTCCTACTTTCCCCCCTCTTAATTTGAAGTGATATTTAGTATAATAGTTTGGGGCAGGCAAATTGATTTAATCTTTATTGTTAGTATTGCTTAGGTAGGAAAACTGGACTATATAGAATACTCTATTTGGCAATAATTGTTCCTAAGAGAAATTGATCTGTGCTTACAGAATGGGAGTATTGGTTTTTCTTAGAGGTACAACAGAAGTGTACTGTGTTAGGAGAGATTACGTTCCTTCAAGATTAGGTGGTTTCAGGGAGTACGGGAGTATACATCCTAGGTAGATCATCGCAAGGGCAAAATCTGTATTTGGATGTTTGTACCTATTAATTGGACAATTGCCAAGACCAATTCATGGTTTAAGTTTTTCTACCATGTCTCTAAATCTTCATTTTTCTTTAGATAGGACCTACCTGTGTATGTGAGTCTTTTTGGTTAGTTTTGTTGGGCAATTGGTAGTGATGTGAGAATTGATCTAAAAAGGGATTTGAGTCAGCAATTGTTTAAACTATTTTTAGATTAATGGACAATTTAGGATACACAGTAAATATTGAATAAAATCAGAGGGGCAAAACTGTGTATCCTAATTGATTTTTTAAAATGTTTGACTTAATTTATCTAGTGAACTAATATCTGGGCTACCCTTGGTTGAAAGAAGTCCCCGTCTTTCAAATTACAAGAGGTTAAGATTTTTTTTTTTTAATTTTGTAGCGATTTGTTTCCTAGGGAATGATTAAGTTAAGTTTAATAAGAAATAATGGTATGTATAGTTATTTGAACCAATACCTTAAGCCTGGATATTTTTGTTTAAAATTTTTGAATTGTTTGCATGTTTAGATTTTTAGTCTTTGGGAGAGTTGAAGGGATTGTATCGTATTGCAGGATACACATTCAGTTTCTTTTACAACAAACATCTAGTAGGGTTTGGTTGTGTTGGTATAGGAACACAGAATTAAGCTGGTATCCTGTCCTAATGTGACACTTGTTACATAAAATATTCTCTAGGCATATTAATTGGCTCGTTTAAATTACTCCTCTAAGAAAGTCTTACAGAGTGCTACTGTGGTCTGCTTTTAATTTTGGGAAAAAAAGGCTAATTACAGAGAGAATCTTAAGACTTCAAATATATAGTATATGCAGTTTTCCTAATATTTTGGCAAAAAAATTAATTGGAATGTCTTAGGTCTGATGCCACCTTATTTTTAAGGAAATATGACATTTGGAAAACTTACTTACAGAACAGATAGGTTAGGTAGTACATATTTCTCAAAATAGAATCCATGGGCCATTTGCATCATAGCCACTTAGGTGCTTTATAAACGTATAGATGCCTAGACTCCAATTTCAAACCTACTGTATCAGATTCTGTAAGTGGGGCTGAGAATCTTCATTTGAAAGAGGTACCACAGATGAGTTTTATGTAAACGAAAGCTTGCAAACCACTGAGTTAGAGAGGACATCTGGATCTTAAAAGTTGTTTTTAAACACATTCTTGGTAAATAAGTGGGGAAAAAAATTGCAGATAATCTGAGGATAGTATTTTAGTGATTTTCCTGCTTGTCTCCCCCCCCAAACTATATTTAGATAATCTTTATCTCGTGAGAAATACTCATTACAAAACCAGGGTTGAGACTTACTTCTGTTTGTTCCATTGGTCATGGTCAAGAGTTTAACATAGGCTTAAATCTTTAACCTACCATCTTTTCCCCCCTTTTATACTTTTGGTGTATATCACTTGTATTAAGCTGATCCCTGTTTTAAATGAACTTCAGTATGACCCCCTAGCATAACACCCTTCCAGTTTACCATGAAAATACCCCCTTTTTTTCCTGTCTGTTTTACCACCCTGGTGGGAGTAGGAAGAAGAAATTATATTATTTTTTCAAGCATTAATATAATAGTGTCTGTCACCTCTTCACACTCCACCCTCCCATTAACAACCCCCCTAATAAAACTTAAGAGCCCATATAGAAACAAAGTGGTTTGGAGTTTCAATAAAGCATACTTCAGGGTTTTCCAGAGGCTTTCTTACCTATCCACAGCTATGTGAGGCGGCTATTAAAAATGCCCTTTCCTCCCTTTTTCAACTGCATGACAGGTTGAAAGCAGAAGCAGATAATTTCTATTCAGCCAGACATTAAAAAGGTCATAAAAATGTAAAACAGTGCTGTTCTTTTCACTATTTTTTTTTTGTTTTGGAAAATAGTTTTTAAAAATACGTTATTTATATTGACATTTAAGAAGTTTATTAATTTAAATGAATTAATAAATACTTTGGTTTTTTGTTTAAATTTCTGATGTAAATATTGATATATATAACCCGCATCCTTTTGAACAATCCCTTTGGTTTCCTCAGTTTTTAAGATTATAAAATTATCCTTTGCAAAAAGTTTGTGAATAGTTAGAATAGCGCATGGTGCCTGTGAAGCCAAGATAGTAAGTTTTTTTGTTTTGTTTTGTTTTTTTGAGACAGGGTCTCACTCTGTCGCCCTGGCTGGAGTGCAGTGGTGTCATCATAGCTCACTGCAACCTCCAACTCTTGGGCTCAACTGATCCTCCTGCCTCAGCTTCTCACCACCACACCCAGCTAATTTTTCTGTTTTTTGTAGAGATGGGGTCTTGCTCTTGCTCGGGCTGGACTCGAACTCCTGGCCTCAAGCGATCCTATTGCCTCGGCCTCCCAAAGTGCTGGGATTACAGGTGTGAGCCACCGCGCCCGGCCCAAGATAATAAGTTCTATTTCTCTGTGAGTTAGTTAGCTTCAGATAACAATCAAAAGGTTAAACATGTAAAATGACAAGACATCCCACAGAATGAGAAAAAATTTTTGCAAATTGTGTCTGATAAGGGACTTGTAATTCTAATATATAAAGAACTCAATAATTTTTTTAAAAACCCAGCCAGATGCAGTGGCACATACACGTAGTCCCAGCTACTTAGGAGGATCACTTGAGTCCAGGAATTTGAGTCCAGCCTGGCCAACAGAGTGAGACTCCTGTCTCTAAAAAGAAAATAATATATATTTTTGAGACAGAGTCTCACTCTGTTGTCCAGGCTAGAGTTCAGTGGTGTCATCATAGCTTATTGCAACCTCAAACTCCTAGGCTCAGGTGATCCTCCTGCCTCAGCCTCCTGAGTAGCTGGGACTACAGGCATGTGCCACTATGCCTGGCTGATTTATCTTATTTTTTTAAGAGACGGGGTCTCGATAAGTTGCCCAGGCTGGTCTCACACTCCTGGCCTCAAGTGATCTTTTTGCCTCAGCCTCCCAAATTGCTGGGATTACAGGTGTGAGCCACCACGCCTAGCCATAAATAATAATTTCGAAAAACCCAGTTTTAAAATGGGCAAAGGTCTGGGCATGGTGGCTCATACCTGTAGCCCTAGCACTCTGGGAGGCTGAGGTGGCAGGATTGCTTGAGGTCAGGAGTTCGAGACCAGCCTGAGCAAGAGCAAGACCCCACCTTTACAAAAAATAGCTGGGCATGGTGGCACTTGCCTGTAGTCCCAGCTACTCGGGAGACTGAGGCAGGAGAATTGCTTGAGCCCAGGAGGCTGAGGTTGCAATGAGCTGTGATGACACCACTGCACTCAAGCCTGGGCATCTGAGTAGACATTTCTCCAAAGAAGATGTACAAATGGCCAATAAGAACATTTAAAGATGCTCAACTTTGATAACCATCAGGGAAACAGTCTGGCAGTTCTTCAAAATGTTAAACATAGAGTTACCAGCTGACTTACCAATTCCGTTTCTGGTATATTCCCAAGAAAAAAAATGCACAAAATGAACTCCACAAAAAAACTTCTATAATAATGTTCATAGCAGCATTATTCATAATAGCCAGAAACTGAAAATAATCCAAGGTCCATCAGCTGATGAGTGAATAAATAAAATGTAGGATATCCATATAATGGAATATTATTCAGCAGTTAAAAGAAAATTACTTGATACATGCTAAAACATGAACTTTGAAAACATTATGCTCATTGAAAGCCAGAAACAGAACACATTGTATGATTACGTGAAATACTGGCCCATCCATAGAGACAGAAGATAGATTGGTGGTTTCCCAGGGCTTGGGGATTGGAGGGATATGGGAGTGATTGCTAATGAATACAGGTTTCTTTTGGGGGTGATAAAATGTTTTAAAATTTGTGATGGTTACACAACTCTGAATGTATTCATAAATAAAAACCATTGAGTTATATACTTCAAATGAGCAAATTGTATGGTATGTGAATCATGTCTCAATAAAGGCAGGACTAAAAAAAATTTTAAAGGTTAAACACATAATATGCTTATGCTCCCTCCAGACTTTTAGCCAGTTGTACATGTGTTGCTGTTCACAGAGAAAATAAAATGGAAGGGGTGTGTGGGTGAGACAGGGAGAGAGGGAGAGAAAAGAAAATAGAAAATTAAGTAATTGGTAATGTGCATGCCTTGAGAACTAGTCCAGCTTTTGTTTTACTCAGTTGATTTGGGACCCCATCTTGGCCCCATTAACATCCCCTGAAGAATGATATTGAGATCATAGGTTATCATTTGAAAGGCAAAAGCTGGATTTTGATAGTTTCTTATAGTAATAAGTTGTTGGCATGTGTAAGCATGGGACAGCTGTTCTTTTGCTACACTAAGCAGAGTTGTGACCTCAGTCCATTACAAATGGGCACTGGAAACTTGCCCTATGTTTTCTTAAAGTGACCTATTCCCTTGCTCTGGCAACGGATTCAGGAAATAATAATACAACTCCATTCCTTATGGAGGCCCAGTATCTCTCCTTGTGGATGCTAGGAAATTGTTCAATTTGCCTTTGCCCTATAGCAATATGGTAACCAGGCCAGAAAACAAAAATGCTACACTCTCAGCCTTGACTACCTACTGGTTCATTGCTGTGAGGATGAAAGTCTTTTTTTTTAATTTTGTAATTTTTTTTTTTTTTTGAGATTGGATTTGTTCTGTTGCCCAGGCTGGAGTGCAGTGTATCATCATAGCTTACTGCAACTTTGAACTTCTGGGCTCAAGTGACTTTCCTGCCTCAGCCTCCCGAGTAGCTGTGGGACCACAGGCGAGCACCACCATGCCTTGTTAATTTTTAAATTTTTTTTCTTTTTCTTTTTTTTTTTTTTTAGAGACGGAGTCTTGCTGTGTTGCCCAGGCTGGTCTTGAACTCCTGATCTCAAGCGATCCTCCCACTTTAGCCTCCCCAAGTGCTGGATTATAGGTGTGAGCCACCATGCCAGGCCTTATTGTGGGAATTAAATGTGGCCATAACTATGACTTTGACATAAATATTCAAAATATTGTTTGCACTCATTACCGGACTGGCCACTGAAGCTTGTTATTTGATGTGTTCAGTATATATTACTATATAAAACTTTGGAGCCCCGCTTGATGGCAAGCACCTGTAATCCCAGGCTGAGGCAGGAGGATCGCTTAAGTCCAGGAGTTTGAGGCCAGCAACAAAACTGTCTCTTAAAAAAACAAAACAAAACTTTGTTTTAAAAATATTTTGAAAATTATATTTCGATATAATTGATTTCCTTTGAAATCCCACAGAATTTATTTTGTGTATTTAAGAACAGTGTTCTGAGAAAGAGCCCACAGGCTTCACTAAACTGCAGAAAGATTCTGTGGCACCAAAAAAGGAGTTAGGAACAACTAGAGAGCCATGGTTTTCAACTAGGGATGCTGCACATTAAAACCACCTGGGGAGTTTTTTTAAAAAAAATGCTCCTTTCCCTCAGGTGATTCTAATACACTGCTGAGGTTGAGAATCACTAAAGGGATGGCTTGTTTTATCAAATAAGGAGCCATCTATATGTCTTGCTGTGATTGTGCTTGGTCTAATATTGAATTCTATCTTCTGAGTTTCTCTGTTCTTTTACAGATTGTATGGTATATGCTATCTAATTTGGTGGGTTAATTTTCAGCAAGTGGGTCTTGAGCTCCTCCAGAAGGATATCAGTGAACACTGTAAGGTAATTTAAATAGCTCTCTAAAGGCAAAATTAAACTTCTTTACAGGAGTAAAAAAAAGTAACAGCCATGAACCTTAGCAGTGATTTTGCTTGTCTACAATCATTTCTGTCTTTCAGAGGGCACAAATCACAAATCTTAGTACCAAGAGAGAAACGACCATCCATAATTTTTAGTGACAAATTTAGGATATTACCAGGTTTATTCTATGCACTTGAGCTTAAATGTTACTAAAATGCCAAAAGAAATCTACTCCTCATATCTTGTAGGATTGTTTGTCCACCCTATCCCCTGGTGTCTTTCCAAAGCAAATCCTTGATTCGGAGTAGTTTTGGATTTTTTTTTACCACTGATTAACTAAAGCAATTCAAGTATAATTGGCTGGTTTTTAGTTCCTGTTTCAATTTTACTTCTTAATTTACTATTATCATTTTGTAATTGGTATCTCACAACTAAAATTCTAGTTTACTTAAAATTTAATATCTTTTCAAGAAGTAAACCATTGAAAGAATTCTTTATTTTGTTGTATCCCAAGAGCCACTTCAACAATGTCTGGCACATATAGTAGGCACTGAATGAATATTTCTCGGGTGAATAGTAAAAATTCAGACAGACCAGAAGGGTATACAACAGTGTAAAGTAAGTGTATGTGTTGTGTGCGTGTCTCTCCTGCTCACCCTTGCTTTTTTTTTCCTTTTTTTAACTAATATTATGGAGATTGTTCCATGTTGCTACCTGCCCGCCCTTGTTCTTTTTAGTGATTACAAATTCCGTAATTTATTTAATTGGTCCTTTTGTACATAGTTAAATTATTTCCAGTCTTACACAACTACAGTCTAGCAGCTGACTACATTTCAGTGTACATCTTTGTGTACATGTGCAGTAGGGTAAGTTGCTAGAAGTGAAATTTAGGGTAAGATATTCGTATTAAATTTTGATCAGTATTGCTAGTTGCCCCTGCCAACAATTGGAGAATGTCTAGTTCTACAAATTCTTGCCTATGCAATGTTAACTATAAAATGTTTGATTTCTATCTTATGGTTTACATTTGCATTTCTTTTGAGTGTTTAAAAAGTTAATTCTTTTTCTATAAATTCTTTATGTACTTTGCCCTTTTTCTTTTTGAGTCACTGGTCTTTTATTGACTGGACTTCATACTAATACATTTAGTACTTTGTCATGTGTGTTGGAGATTTTTGTTAAAGTTTGTCTCTTCACTTTGATTTTGCTACTTTTCTTATGCACAAGTTTAAACTTTTTATGTAATTGAGTTTACTCTTTAAAGGCTTCTGAAGACCCTTTTCCATCCAAAAATACATTTCACTGTATCTTCCTCTAGTTCTTTCTTGTGTTTTTGTTTTTAACATTTAAATCTTTGATGTATCTTAAATTTGTTTTGGTAGAAAAGGCAAAGGAGGAATTCAACTTTATTTCGATAAAGTTGACTTACAGTTATTCTAACAGGTGACTAGTTATTCTATCACCATTTATTGAATAATCCACCATTCTGATATGAAATGCCACCTTATTTCCATTTACCATTCTTCCTGAACTGTTCTGGTCCAATGATTGGGTTGTCACCATTACCAAATTGTAGTTTTATATGGGGGTGGAGCCAGTAGTCCTTTATAAACTTCTTTTCCAGTTTTAGTTCCTTCAGCAAGCTATTCATAAAGGTCTTGTATATTAGTAAAACATCCTAATTTTGATTCAAATTAGAGTAGTCTTTTAAAATATGTTTTTCTTTCTAAATAAATGAATACTTACCAGTGGTGCAAGCTAATTTATTTCAAAGAAATGAGTTTATTTCTCCTAGGTAATTTTTTTGTCTAAACAGAAGACTTAAAACTTTTCCAAACTGGTGTTTTGACAGAATTGTTCCATGAGATATTAACTCCACTTAAAAGGGGGGAGGGGAGGTAATAGGGGCAGTGCTTCCCTGTCTGTGCTTGAATATTATCAATATTTATTACTATATTATAGATTTCAAGAAGTCCTGGAAAAAAGGCAAAACAAAACTTTGTTTAAATTAACATTTATCTGGCTTATTTGAACATCCCTTTCATTTTGTGATATACAGTAGTATTCTGAACAATTGGAGAAGTAATACTTGTATTTATGCCTCAGGTGCTAGCTAGTATTTTAAGCATTTTTTTAAAGATTAAATTTGTATAATAAAAATACAACTACCTTATTAAAGGGTTTGGGAAATATTGAAAGAAAGAGGGGAAAAAATCACCTGTACTTCTACTAGTCATCTCCCAAATATGACCACTCTAAGCATATTAGTATGTTTTTAAAAATCTATTTTATTGGAGATTTCTTTTGTAGTTTTAATTATGCTGTATATACAGTTTGTGAATCGTGTTTTTAAAATTTTTTTACATCAAAATAAAGTTTCCATGTCATTTCATGCTTTTTCTTTGTGGCTCAGGATGAATGCTCCAGCAGCAGTGTTTCTCAAAGCTGGTCCAGGGACCCCAGGGGTTTCTAAAACTTTCAGAGGCTCTGGGAGTTCAGACTATCTCATAATAAATCTAAGACATGATTTGCCTTTTTCACTCTTAATCTCTCAAGAGCGTACAGTGGAACTTTTCAGCGTCTGTGTTAAGTGTTATGGCTGCAGATTGAATGCAGAAGCTGATGTAAAAAATCCAGCTGCCTTTTATTAAGTCATTCATTAAACAGATTTGCAAATATGTAAAACAAAGACATTCTTCTTACTGAATTTTTTAAGTTATTTTTCATAAAAAACATGTTAACATGTAAAAAATTTTGTTATTTGTAAATCAGTGAATATTTAATTTTTTCCAATTTTAACTTCTAATATGGTGTTGATATAACCCATATAAAAGTTTTTTGTGGTCCTTAATAATTTTTAAGTGTGTAAAGGGGTCCTAAGACCATAAAGTTTGAGAACTGCTGTTTTGCAGTATTTAATATAAAAATAAGTTTATTTGAATAAGAAATACATGATTTTATTCTTTTTATGCAAGTGACTTCTGATAATAAAGTGCAGTCATCCCTCAGTATCTGTGGGGGATTGTTTCCGGGACACCCTGCTTGGATACTAAAATCCATGTATGCTCAAATCTCTTACATAAAATGTTGTAGTATTTGCACGTAACCTATGTGCATTTTCCTGTATACTTTAAATCATCTCTAGATTACTTATACTACGTAATTCAATAGAAGTGCTATATAAATAGTTGTTATACTGTATAGTTTAGGAAATAATGACAAGACTAAAAAGTCTGTACATGTTCAGTATGGACAAAATCACCCTTTTTTTAACCCCCTGGAATGTTTTTGATCCACTGTTGGTTGAATCCAAGGATTTGGAACCCACAGATACGGAGGGATGACTGTATATGTAGATTCCAGAAAACAGTTCTGTTTTATAAGAGGATATTTTTATGCTTTGTAATGTGACATTTCATCCAGGGACTGATACATTGTTCTTGAATTAAGTTAGGTGTGACATTTTTCAAGCAGTAACTTCAGTTCATTATTATTTTTTTCCCCAGGCAGCTGAGTATGTCCCAGAGAAGGTGAAGAAAGCCGAAAAGAAATTAGAAGAGAATCCATATGACCTTGATGCTTGGAGCATTCTCATTCGAGAGGCACAGGTTTAGTGATATAGGATTACATTTCCTTCTCTATGGGTCCAATCACACTACTTGGTTCTGCAGTAAATAATATTTTCATAATCCTAACATTGTAAATGCTGTTTATTGGTTTTCAATTTTAGAATCAACCTATAGACAAAGCACGGAAGACTTATGAACGCCTTGTTGCCCAGTTCCCCAGTTCTGGCAGATTCTGGAAACTGTACATTGAAGCAGAGGTTACTATTTTATTTTATTTTTTCTTATATAGCATCTGATGGGAATTGCAGCATACACTATAGTGATAGAAAACAAGTTAGGAGCATAGCACAACTAGGACAAGGAGGATTTAAATGTCTCTTGCCTTTATTTTGTAAAATAGGTATGAAGGAGTAATTAAAATGAATTTTTGAAATTTGGGTCTTTTTCAAGCTGATGATTGTTGCATTTTGGAATTGCAACAACATTAAAACAGTTTCAATGGTATTGGAGTGCTTTAGCCTTTTATTTACTTGTCATGTGTCAATTTATTGCCTCCTGTGTCATTTATTTAGAACTCATTTTTCTTTTTATTCCTACTTACAAACTAATATGAATGGGATTATATGAAAATACAGAAATGTTAACTTAGTTTTTCATAGGGTATTTTGAGTGTCTGGTGAAATGAAACATTTTAAAGAGAAGAATTATTTCAAATTATAATTTTGTGAAAATGCATGGTTTGTCAATGTAAGCACTTCAATAATTTAAAGAAAAGTTTTTTTCTGTAAGATAAAGTTTACATTATGCAGGAATAAGCTGATGTGACTCAAACCTATTTAATCATAATTTACCCAATGATACTTTGATTTTTTTTTCTTGCTTTTTATCTGTCTTGAAATTTGAAGTCAGGCATGTTTACTTTAAAGAGTAAGGATCCCATTCTTGATTATGATTGTAAGGAAAATATTAATTTTTGAAGACTGGAATTAGCAGTAAAAATGATAATAAAGTGTTAATGTGTTGCTAACAATTGGCACCAACTAATCAATTTAAGGTTATAAATTAATGGGATGGAAAGGGTAACATGGAAATAGTTGATAGCCACATTAAGCTGAAAACAATATCCATTTCTTTTTGTAACTTATTTATAATATTTATGCATTACTTATTTTTAATATTTTTTATAAAATCTCAACATAATCAAGTACACTGCAGCCTCAACATAACATTTCCACTATAGCTGAAATTTGATAATACGTAGGTCTATTATTAATATTTTGGACCTATTCAAAGGGCTTTAGTCATCAGTAGTACTGAATAGACTTTAGCACAACACAGTGTCACCTGTGATGTGTCCTCAGAATGGACCCAGTCAGCAGCAGAATGAGAGGCTACAGTGTACTCATTGTATTTGTGCTATAGTTTAGATCATATTTCTTTGTGGGGCGGGAACTTACTTGATAATAGCTGTGTGATTTGTTTTTGTGTGTGTGGTTGTGTATGTGGTATGTATGTTTGTGTGTTTGTATGTGTGAGAGAGATTGTACCTTACGTGGAATCTGGTAGTTTTGGCCCATGACTATCCTTAAGGTTTCATCGCCTATCCTCTGGGACCATTTCTTCCTAGTATATTTAAATCACCAGAGTAGACTGGCACAAAACTCAACAGGTGAGGTCTGTCTGAAATTTGCTGAAGCCAGTGCCACTTTGTATTACTCATTTATTAAAACAACCTGGATCACCTGCACCTGGTCTGCATTCTAGTCTAACTTTACAAACACATTAGCTTATATTCAAACTCATCAGAAACAAACATAATTGATATGTAATCCTTTTTGTATAATGAAGCAGTACTTTCTGAGTTTTTTTAATTGTTTCTCAAATATTCGGGCATTGTCCATGCATATTACTATAGCGTAAGTTAAACTGAAATTGGCTGTTAGATATGCCATTCTGTAATTACAAAGAAAATGGGTTTGTTTTTCCTATTTCCTAGCTATGAGATACAAACTGCATTCTAAAAAAGAATTTCAAGAAAGACCAGATGTTATTCCAAGGGGCTGAAAGTTGTCTAAATAACAGGCTCATTTCATAGTATTTCAGAGCTGCTAGCAGTTGCTAGATTTATTTAGGTGGTAATGTACACATTTATATCACACTCATACACACACACGCAAATATTTATGTATATATAAAACGTATTGAGTAAAAATGGTAAAGAATATATGTGTATTTTAAAAATTTTATTTTTTTGGTATAGGAATTAAGATTTTAAATTTAATACTGGTTTTAGAAATGCATATCCTGAGCTGTGGTTTTCTCTTTCCTGATTTGCTCTTTATTTTTCATTTTTATTTTATTTTCACATTCTATATTTTTGTTTAGCCTGTGACAGGCTAAAGTTTTCTTTGGTCATATCACTCAATGTGGCCTTTAATATTTCTGGAGAAGACATATAACCTATTTATAATACTTTTTAAAAATCTGAAGTGATAATAAGAATGTCTTTACATTGAAAGTAATACAGTGTTTACATAACATTCTGTATGCACTCTAAAGAAAATAAAGTTTTGTTAATACATTTGTTGTAAGTCAGTACTTCATGGTGGGAAAATTGTAACATTTCATTTATTTATATTCGGCTAAACCAGCTTGTATGACTTTAAATATATTATTTTTTCTAATAGAAAATATGTACATCTTTAATAACAAAAGATAATTTGCTTCCCAGAGAAATTTTTTGCAAATCCTACTTAAATACAAAGTAGCAAAGGAAAGAGGTAGTTTGAAAAACTTTTTTAAAATTTGAAACATCAGTTGAACATGAGAGCAAATTATAAATAATTATTTAGAAAAGAAGTTAGTGATACTATATCAGCTTTTCTCATATCTCTGAGAGTTTAGCAGTACTTACTTAGCTGTGTAAAATTTGGATTTTAAAACGTCATTCTTAATTTGTCACACACTTTTATTTTTTTGCTACAGTATGGAAATTGTTGGAGGTAAAATTCTTTTGTTCTGAATGGGCATTTAGGATGAACCTCTGTGTATTTATAATATAATTATATAATTTCAAAAATTAGGCCAAATTATTTCAGTGTTGTATGTAATACATCAGAGGTAACATTTTGCCTCCAGTTCTTGAAATGTATTGCTCTACTCTTGCATTCCAAAACTGCTACTTCACATGATTTAACAATATAAGAACAGGCAATTGTATGACTATTCTTAAAGTGATACAGTTATCAAGTATAGAGTCTAAATGTGATCACTGTGATAGGAAAGTACTTTTGCTGCTTCTTAGTTTTAAGTAAAGGAAACATTTTAATACGTCTCCAGCTATTTAGTTGTATATAGATGTCTTAAAGGCAGTTAGTATATTTTTGAACTTAAGAAATATGAGTTTTTAAACACTTACAGTTAAGTGGAATACCCCAATCAGAGCCTCAGTGCTTTTAAAGAACCACTTTTTTCATCATGCTTCTTAGAATGAAAATTTAAAAAAAAAACAAAACACTTTTTATAATGATCAGAAGGGTCACTAAGTATCACAAAGTTGAGAAAAATCTTCTACGCAGTTTTGCCATATCTTTTTAAATTGTTCCCCCCACCACCATGGTTACTGTAGCTTTTCATGTGATTAGGTAATCAGTGTGACAACATGTGAGCTACAATATCTTATTGTTAGAAGTAATTAGTTTTGAATTGGGCCACATTCATAAATTTTTTTACTGAAGGATGTTTTTTAATTGGTAGCTGAAGGAGAAATGAAGAAGGTAATGCTCCTGGTAATAGCAACAATGTATCTTGCTGTCTGTGAAAGCTGTAATTCTTTAATAAAAGTATATAGAGAATTGATTGCTTTTTATTTAAAAATTTTAAAAAACATAAATTCTTTTCTCTATACTTGGTTTTTCTTTCCTTATAAATAATGGGTTCTGTAGCATACATTGCAATTTCTCAAAATAACTTTTCTTCTTGGAAAAAGACTTAAAAATAACCTTTCTTCTTGGAAAATGGAAGTGAACTCAGGATGCAACATGAGTCTCCACTGTTGATACTGTTTTAATACTTTACGTAGCAGTTTAATGTATTATAATGTTTTGTTTATATTGAGCAATGTGATTTTAAAATACAGATAAAAATTACTACATTATCATATAGATAATGGTAATTTCTTTTCTATACTTCAGCTTGCAGCCTTTTTAAAAAAACATCTGTACTCTTTTCTAATAGATCTGTACTTTTCCTGTTTGTAATAAATGTTGGTCCATGTCTGTGTGATTATTCAGATTTTACTCTAAAACTCAATATGCTTTTTTATCTACAGTTTCTTAGATGCATATGTAAATGTAGAGTAGAGATGTAAAAGAAAACAACAGGAAGTACTTGCAAACACAGAACTGAGTGATCAAATGTCTGAAAATGCTTTGAATAATTAATAATTTGATAAGCAAAGGAAATATTTGCATGTTCACTATTATTAAGTAGTAAACAATTTTAGGTTTTATTGAAACATCCTATTTCATCCCTTTTCCTTATCCATTGTAGCAGAGATGTTTAGGTGTTGTCCCTACTAACATGTTTCCCTTCACCCAGTGCAACTAGTTCCAAAAGGACATAGTCACTTAGATAACAAAATTTCTTTAAATAAAACCTTATGTTTTCTAATGTTTATATCTTCTAAATAATTTATTCTTTTGTGTGAAATGTAGCCATTTTTTTCGAGAAAAATCTTGTGTTAGTCAACCTGATTGCTTTTATATTTCTCAGCCTTGTAAAGCAAAACTATAATCTGCAGTTACGGGTAAACATATTGAAAAAAAATGGTCATTTCCTTTCCTCTGCAAAGACTCTTACATTTTTAACCCAGCTTCTTTATATTCTGTTCTTTTGTATAATAAGAGTTGTGATATATTCTGAAAATGTGGAAAAGGGCATCTCTGGGTTTATGGTAAAAAGTACATATACATTCTAAAATTAGTTGTGAAACAAAAAGAACTATTGGGTCATGCTATCTGAAGTTTCCCTGGGGGTAGTAGTGTTTTAGACTAAATTTCTTGGACATTTTTGGAATAATATAATGCTTAATCTATAATACCTAATACTTAGTAGGGGATAATTTTGGTACATGACTCCCTATCCCAAGAGATATTAAAGATATGCTTCAACGTGGCATTCATGAGTCAGCACAAACACATTTAAGCCCTTTGTAATATTACATAGCCAGAAACCTCCATATTTGGAGATAGAACTAATTCCAACACACAAAAGCTTTTTTAGGGTGCTCAGCATTTTTGGTTCTAACTTGAGCTTAGAAGAACCAGGTGGCAGTTGACTTTCTCTTATAAAACAAAGGAACCACTTTAAGTCAAAAGCTCAAATATTTTTCTAATGGATTCGTTGTTTTTATTTTGGTTAGTGTATCAACTTTGAAACAGCTTTCCTTTTGAATGAATCTGGTTCAAGGCACTTCCAGGAAATTAGGATGTCTAAAATATTACCACTGATAGCTGTAAAAAAGCTGCACCTCTAAATAAATGACAAGAATGCATTTATTAGCTTGTAAATAATTTATTTCTCAACTTTCAGTTTTATTTATTTTTACTAAATTTTTCAACTTTAAATTTTATTATGAAACTATTTTCCTCTTAGCAACTTGGTAACAGAAAACAAATAGTTGGTTAGTATGCTGGCGTAGTAGGTATAGTCTATATAGATTTTTTTCCTCACATATCAGAATCCACAGCAGTTTGAACAAAAATTGTGAATATTTGCTTTGAATGCATCTTGTTGAGAAACTCAGCTGCTTTTCTATGAGTCAGGAAAGCATAACATGGGTAAGTTTTACCGCTTTGTATGCTAAGAGACCTCCAAAGAAAAATTTTCTATTTGGGAATGTTACTGATAGCTTTAAAGACAAGTTGATGTCAAAGACAGGATTGAAATATAGTTTTGAAATAATACATTAAACTGTAATAAGGTTCAGAGATAACAAGTAAGACCCCAAAGTGGTTTTTAATCTTTCTGAAGCCCAATCTAAATACTTTAATTCATGTGACAGAACATGTTCAATTACAACCTTCTATTTAAATGCAAGATTTCAGAACTATTACATACAGATGACATTATTGTAAGTCCTCCTTTGTCCAAAGGTTCATACATGGGAAATGGTCTTTTTTATGGTGACAATTTCTACAACTTGGATTTGGAGAAAAAGTGTTGGCCATTTTGTAGTGATGATTTTTTTGAAAATTTTTTCACTCACCAAATTATGACGATTGCGGGTATTACATATTTAAAGCCAAAGTGGATGTTATGTTTAAATCAGAAATTTAGGGCTGGAAGATGAATTAATTTAGCCTTCTCATTTTATACGTGAGTAAAATAAATCAAGAGGTTATTATTCCTGGAGCCATAGTTTGTAAGTTTCACTGCTTTATGATCACCTGGAAAGCTGTTAACACATACAAGCTTCCCAGTTAGCATATAAGTACTGCTGGCTCAATCTCCAGAGTACAGACACACGGTGTCTGTTTTTGTTTCTTAGCTGTTTCTGGCAACCAATTTTGGGAATTGAGGCTTTAGGGGGCAGTAATCGAATCTTACTGCTGTCAGTATATTTCATAGCTGGCACAATACTTACTATGCTTGTCTGGACAATAAATGATTAGTGTCCTGGCTTGCACTTTGTATGTAATCAGTCAAGAAGTAATCTTTGAGGCATCTACTATGTGGTTGGTATATTGCAGTGACTATTTCTTAAATCCACAATCAGGGTTGTGTCATTTCAGCTTTAACAATTTTTTACTCACTGAATTCCTGGGTTTGAAACCTGATTTTCTGGCTCCATAAACTTCTTTAAACAAAAATCACGTGAGTGCTAAAGTAAGAATCAGATAACCTCTAAGGAAATTTCAAGTGTTCTGCAAGGGTCACTTAAGCTAAAGAATGTGGCTTAGAAGACTTAACAGCAGCTTTTTGTGTCAGCCAACTTGTACAACTCTGGAGAGTTCAAACAAGAATACCACATCTTCATATTTATTTTCAGTTTGTTAGTTAATATCCATACATTCAAGTAGTACTGGAGTCATGTATGAGTACTTCTCATTCTTTTGTGGGATGGGGAATGGCGTGTTCTCACAGAACCAGTTTTTTCTAACTTTCTGTAGTTGGGGTTTTAATCCATTTCTGAATTTTTCACTGGAAAGGAGTATCTGCAGTGTTTCTCAACCATTTTTAAAACATGTCTCATTAAAAAAACTCTTCAAATAGTTCCTTAATGGCTTTTGACAGTTTTGAAATCAAATATGACTAAAAATAAACCAATGGTAATTTTAGAATGGTTTTTCCATCTATAATTGAGAATCTAAGGACTAATGACATTTAGAAGTACTTGAGTGATCTCGATTTTATAAAACTTAAATGTCAAAAATAATACTATGTGAAATATACAAGTACAGACATTGGAGGGAAGATTGCCAGTGAAATAACTTTGTTTCCTATATTAACTGTACATTTCTTTTCACTCCCTTATCCACCATTTCCTTTGGTTATCAGTTTTGGCTGTTGTGTATCAATTAAGAAAATTTTTGAAGGTTTTGTGGTTCTCATATTTGGGATATGGTAGTAAGTGAGAAAATGCTTAAAACTTAAGAGTTGAAGATCCAAATGGTATACCAATCCCAGGAGATAACATGGTTTAATCTGCTTTATATGGGTTGAATAGCAAGAGCATTCCTTTTAAGGGCTACACACTGGTGTTTTAATAATTTAAGCAATTTTTCTGTAAGTTTTCTGGTTTTTGTTTTTGTTTTTATAATTTTTAGAGAGCACCCACGGGCTTGGGTTGCCCAGGCCACCCCACGGGGCACAGTGATATGGCCTGGCAGAGCTCTTTAAGCAATTTTTGTAATGCATTTTTAACTTTTTATTTTGAAATTATTTTAAACTTACAAAAAGTTGCAAGAACAGTGCAAAGAACTATATACTTTACAGTGATTGACCAGCTTTTAACATTTTGACATTATGTGCTTTAGCAGTTCTTTTTCTGAACTATAGGAGATTAGGTTGCATATATCATGACCTTTAATATTTTGATGTGTTTCCTAATAGTGATTTTTTTTACATGCATGTAGTCAAGTTATGAAATTCAGGAAATTCAATGTTAATAGAATAATCTGCAGTCTTTGTTCTACTTTTGTTATAGTAATATTCTATAGCAGTTTTCTTCTGAATCAGTATCTAATCCAAGTTCATCATATAATTGTAATTCCTTTTTAGTCTCCTTTGATGTGGAACAGTTCCTCAGCCTTAATTTAAGTTTGTTTGATGCTTCCTTATTGGATTTAGGTTGTAGGTTTTAGCTGCAAAGCTACAAAAATGGTCGTGTGTCCTCAGTGTATCTCATTCAGAGGCACAAGGATGTTCATTTACCCCTTATTGATGTTGTGAGTTTTGACGATGTGGTTCAAGTGTTGATCAGCTTGCCCACTGTGTAGTTAAGATTGTTCCTTTTGTAATTAATGGAAAAAAATGGGGAGCTACTTTGAGACTCTGTGAATATTCTATTTCTCATCCAACAGCTGTCACCCCATTCAGAACCTATTGATGATTCTTGCTTGAATTAGTGATATTTTTCCATCAAATTAGTATTTTTCAGTATGTTCATTGTTGAGTGTAAATAGGTACTGTATTAATGACCCAAACTTCAAGCTTATTTGCTTGAAACCATTGGAAAGTATAAACTCCCCCTCCTCACCTTTTTTTTTTTTTTTCATTTAAGAAGCTTACCTAGTGAGTGTAGTTAGAAAAGACAGTTTACAGGATTTTAGTGGTTTTTTATTTTAGTTTTTTCAAATATAAAATCATTTACTCTGTCAGTAATGCCTGCCAATTCTGTCATAAATCATGTGGGGAAGAAAACTTAAAAATGGCTCCCCCACACAATAGGTTAATATAGAAACTTAAATTTTCATAAGAACTACTGTAGGCTACAGGAACTAAATATATTGATTTACTTAGTTGATCAAATGGCAAATTATTTCAAAAAGGAATTTCCATAAGTTTTTCAAAAAATCAGTGGTATCTTTTTTGCTTTAAAAATGAGTCAAAAAGATCATCTAGATAAACATTTGATTATATTTGCAAATGCAAATTGAAAGAATAGTAAATACTTGTATATACCTTAATGCTTTATATTTCTCTGCTTTGGGAATACTGTCCTACAAAACCACAATTCCATTATCATACTTAAAAGGAACAGTAATTTTCAAATGCGATATTCAGATCATGTTTATATTTTTCCAGCTGTCCCAGATTCATTATTTTCTAAAATTCCCTATTTCTATGACTGATAAAATTATTGAAATATTGTCTAATAGTGGTCCTTTTTCTGTTATGCCTTGTGTTAAGTAACAGTTTGCCACAGATTTCATGCTATTTCCAACTTGCCCCTTCCCCATCTGAATAAAAAAATCTAATAAGAACTCAAGTGTTGTTTCCAATCTAAATTATGACAAAAATGGAAAAGTCCAATTATTCTAAACAAGAGTTGTCTTTAGAACTGCCATTATATTTTGGGGTGGGGGTAGAGAGGGACTTTTTGGCATTTTTATTACTAAAAGGCCCAACATATTTTAACTGATTTTACTCTGAATTTTAATATATTTGCAATAAGTTGCAATTTTTGTGGATCTTACCCGAAATATCCATGGATTTGTACTGGAGTTCTTAAAAGATGTTTTTTCAGTTGTTACATTTTAAGTGTAGACATACAGTATTTACAAATTTTATGGAAAATTATGAGAGAGTTTTGGGAGGTGAAATGTTTTCTAAAATAGATGTTTAGAAGTACAAAGGAAAAAAAAGTCTCCATTTAAAAAATCATTGTTGATTTTTCAGTTGTATCGTGTTGATAGTGATTTTTCCTTTATTTTATTTTGATTATTTGTCTCAATAGCTAACATTTATTGGGCCTTTAACATAGTCCACACACTGATATTGCTTATATGGATTATGTGATTAATCACAATTTACCTTTTGATGTAGGATATATAGTCCCCATCATTTTGAGATGTTTGGTTTTTCTGAGATTTAGAGGGGTAAAGTAGCATTCCTCAGATTAAAAAATTAAGTTTAAACTACTGGGAAGTAAGTTGGAAAGCTGGGGGCTTAAACTCAGGTATTCTGATTCCTCAGTCTGGGCTCCTAAGCACTATACTAACTAAGCTAAGAAACCTAAAATACTGTATAGTTATGGAAATAGCTGTATAGTAGGTTTATAACTGACTCCTTTTTTTCTTTGCTCAAGAGTTTCTTGCCTTCATATTTAGCTATCTTAGTATTAAGTCTCAGTATTTTGGTGTGCATTTGGAAAAATAGATTAGATATAGTTACAACTACATAAAATTTCTTCAGTGTAATTTTTTAGATGTCATGGTACAATAACTTCCATGCAAGTGCAAATCATGCTTTATATAAAATCTTATCTCTAAAATTCTAGTTGCTATTGTTCTGTGTACTCTACCCTTCACAGTTTTTTGAACTTTCAGCTGTACATACTTGGGTTTAATTTAACTTCAAATAGCACAAAGCAATTCTATATGCAAAAGGGGCAGGTCTTTGTAATTTTGGACTGTCAAGAAATTTATAAGAACATATTCCTTACCACTTCAAGTATTTATTTTTTACATTGCACATTAATGAAAGAGCGAGCAATAACTTACCGTTTCTGGTTTGGCAATTAGGAGTCTTATTAAAATGGCATTTACCTAAATCAGTGCCAAAACTAAGAATTTAGGTAGATGCTTACTAAACAGTTCTTTTCATACTTTTCTTTCCAAAGAAGTGTAGAAGTCTTGCAAAATAAGTATAGGTTAGACGATACCTTATTTGTTGTGATATGTTTTTTGGAGGGGGAGGTCTTTGATTGAAATTATGAAACAAAACTTCATGAAAAAATAACAATGAAAGATTGAAATCCGCAGGGCACAATTTCTAGCTTTCTTTTAAAAAAGATTATGAAAGATGATCTTGACTTTTGTAGTTACGGGGGAAAAATCCCATTTATTGAAACTAGATTACCATTTTACTTGTAATGTGTGGTTTATCGGGCTTAGGGATTCAAAATAATACTTTTCTAGCACGTTTCCAATCTGTATAACTGAAAACTCAAATATCTTCATGCAGCTACCTAATACTGCTCAGTTGATTCTAAGTAAACCATTATGATGTTACATCAAAATTTGAGTTATTTACTTATAAAACACAATTTGCAACTTAAGTTTCCCATAATTGGAGTATTTTATTTTAGATTTTTACTTTAGTGTATTCGGTGATGCTAAGGTACTTTATGGGTAAGAAGAAAAGTTTATGAGCTGTAGTTTGCAACTTTTAGGACACTCTGCAGACTAAAACATGCAGAATTGTGGTGTTAGCAGACCTTCTCGTCAGATGATTTTGTATGTGGAGAACTAGTCCTTAAAAGTTCTCTAAAATGGTGGCTTTTTAGTACAGTGAAATTTACTCATGGCTTTTGATACATTTTCCTGGGTTATATTCACATAAAATTGCCCAAAGTATAACACTATTCTTCAGTAGCACAATTGACTGTTAAATTCATAGATTCTCAAAAAGGTCACGTGGTAGTACATTTTCAGGGCCCACACCATCTCTATATTTTCATAGGTTTTTATGTGGCTGTAGGTAAAAAAGTAAACAAAATGTCTTATTTCAGGGTCTTGCTCTCACTTTATGTATCAGGGAAATGGGAACATTGCCTTCCAAAATTGCTTCTAAACACATGTCAGACACTGTTAGATTCTAAGTACACCTCCGTGAGAAAATTTACAGTTTGGTATAGGAAACAATTATAATGCGGGGTGATAGATGCTTGAGTAGAGAAAACATGCAGAGGGTAAGGGAGGATGAGTCAAGGAAATCCTGTGGAAGAACATGACTTTTAAATAGAGGCCCTGAAGTATGTGTAGGAGTTAGGAGAGAATACCTGGCAAAGAGAACTGCAAGTGCAAGGACCTTAACAGAGGAGAGAGAAAACATGCTTTATTTGAGGAGTTGAAACAGTTTTAGCTTGATAGTTTTTAGGCTGAATTTTGCTTCTAGTCATTCTCATTATTTTAAATAGATGACTTGTGATTATTATATAAATTTTTAAATTACAGAAATATATGGTCATTAGTTAATCTGGAATTGCAGTTAAGCACTTAGGGGAAAGAATTGGAGAAAAAGTATGAACATCTGAAATTTTATAATGGCTAAAAATAATAAGGTGAATGCAGTTTTGCTTTAGGAAAACCTTAAGTTGAGATATCATAATTCTGGGCCCTTATTTTACTCAAATAGGTATGTAAATTTAGAAGTCTTACTGACAGTGGAAGATTGCTGTTCAATTCTCAAAGAAAAATTGCATGTTGGTTAAAAATCCTCTTTTGGGTTCATTTATTTTTGCTTTGTATTTGACTTTTATGAAACTTTTTCCCTTTAATGACCTTCATATAGTTAGAGGAAAATGTGATACTGATTGGCCAGAGTTTTCATTTTTTGATAAGAAGAAAAATTTTTTTTTTTTTTTTTTGAGACAGGATTTCGCTCTGTTACCCAGGCTAGAATGCAGTGGTGAAGTCATAGCTTACCGTAGCCTTGAACTCCTGGGCTCAAGTGATCCTCCTGCCTCAGCCTCCCAAGTAGCTAGGTCTGTAGGCATGCACCACCACGCCTGGCTGATTTTTTCTATTTTTTTGTAGAAATGGGGTCTTGCTGTTTTGCCCAGGCTGGTCTTGAGCTCCTGACCTCAAGCAATCCTCCTGCCTGGGCCTCCCACAGTGCTGGGATTACAGCCAACATGCCTGGCCCAGAAGAACCCTTTTCTAAGGGAGAAAATTAGTTGTTTTCTATAGTAGGTAAAACTTGAGCAGTTGTATCAAACAATTTGATTCCTAGAAATACTTGTATGAGTAAAATTTGTTTTTACTAAATGCCAGCTATAAGATACTGCATGGTCAGTGTCTAGCTCATCCTATAACATACAGTTTCTAAATTGACTTATTCCGTACAGAAAAAAAGATTGCTTATTTGTTATATGAATTTTCTTAATGAAAAAACTTCTGAAACTTTTCCCCCTTTTTTGGTTAAATACATAAGCTAATATGTAAGTGTGCATTAAAAGGGATAGTTATACCAAAGGGACAAAGAATTAATGACCAAGATTGAAAGATACTACTTATTCTTTTATTGAGTCTAGTATCAAAGATTGAAAGTTAGTTTAAAACAGAACTCTGAAAATAATGTCCTGATGTCTTCTGAATACCTTTGGAATACCTGAAGACTGGATAAAGTTAAGAGAAGTGAAAGCACAAGAAAAGTGATTTCCAAACATCTGTCAAAAAACAGGAAAGTTGTAAGGCCTTGTCAGTTTCTAAATTTTCTTTTCTAATTTTATTGATTTGTAAAATCAAAAAATCTGTTAGGGAGGATTGCCTGCCTAGACTACATGTTATGAAGAGGAAAATATTAATAAGCATATTGATGTAATAATGATAATGTATATTTTTAGAAAGACAATGGTATTACATGAAATAAGATGTTTTTATAGCCATATGAGTTGTTGAGGATTATAATGGAACTTTGAAACTGAATTAGTGAGTTATGGTCCTTGATTGGGTTTGGCTACTTTTTAGAATCTCCAAAAACATTATTAGAATAACCAGGGTTCTAGAACTTCCAAGTAGCAATTGGATATAATTTTTTAATTGACACATTTCTAATGAATTTATACCTGTATTCTTAGTAATTGTGTGAAAAGCCTAACATCTTAATGTGTTGAAGGTTATCAGTTATTTTTCAGGTAGGATGATTAATAATTAATAGAAAATTAGCAAATACTAGGATACCAACTTAACTATAAAATTTTGTGCATAATATCTGCATGGTGGGTAATCTATATGGTAAAATCCATTCTCCAGTCACACTGGCCTCCTTGATGTTCCTTAAATTTATTCCAGACACATTGTGACCTTAGGGTGTTTACATTGGCTGTTTTATCTGCTCTAAAAAAATTTCTCCGGAGGGCTGCTTTGCTAGCTTCTTTGCTTCAAATCTACAAAAGCATTAACTTCTCATTGAGATCTGTGACCACCCTATTTAAAATTTCTACCCCATTCCCTAACATCTCAGAACTCATCCTTTACTGAGCTCTCCTTTTTACCTATAATATCACCTAATATATTGAGCAGTTTACTTACTGTGCTTATAGTTTGTCTCTTATGTACATTCATGTGTTCTAGGAACCCTCAACAATGCTTGTCATAAAGTGGCACTATAAATATTTGTTGAATAAAAAATCCACAGTGGGAAATAATTGTATTAGGTCATTAAATATGAAGTGTCCGATTTTGAATAAAAAGTGTAGTTTATTATATCTCAAATAAGAAGTAGTACAGTTAATCAAAGTATGCACCTAAACTATAGACACAGTTCTGCCATCTTAAGGGTAGCTTGTTTATACCAGCAGCAAAGAACCCCGGAGAGTGAGTGGCAATGAAAGGCCTTTTCCACAGCTTGTTGAGAATTGAATATTTTTCATTGCATGAAGTGGTCCAATGCCTGAAGTGGTAGTCAGTTGGTGCAAGGTCTGGTGAATACGGTGGATGACAGAGCTTCCAAGTCCAGCCTCTGTAGTTTGAGCAGCGTTGTTTGTGCAACATATGGTCAAGCCTTGTCTTGCAAGAGGATTGGCCTATCTCTATTGACCAATCTCAGCTGCTTAATCACAAGCATCCTCATCATTTCATCCAATTGGTTGCAGTAGACATCGCTGTAATCGACAGGTTTCGTGAAGCTGTAGTGGATAATACCAGCACTGGACCACCAGACGCTGTTAGCTTTTTTTGATGAATATTTAGTTTTGGACTGTTTTGGCACTTCATCTTTATCCAACCATTGTGCCGAATGCTTGTGATTGTCAAAAAGAATCCATTTTTCATCACACATAATAATATGGTGTAGAAATGATTCACCTTTATGTCGTGACAGCAAAGAAAGGCAAGCTTTGAGACGATTTCCCTTCTGATGCTCGTTTAATTCATGCAGAACCCATCTGTCCAGCTTCTTTACCTTGACCAATTTGTTTCCAGTGGTCCAATATTGTTGGAACAGTAATATCAAACCTTGCTGCTAATTGACACGTAGGTT
Source organism: Daubentonia madagascariensis (assembly GCA_023783475.1). NCBI lineage: Eukaryota > Metazoa > Chordata > Mammalia > Primates > Daubentoniidae > Daubentonia > Daubentonia madagascariensis. Next base: position 9,304,615 of record JAKFHU010001990.1, read on the forward strand.
GAGATGGATTTGCTTCCACTACAGCTTTCAGCTCGTCATTATCCACCTTGGTCTCAGGTTGCTCACATGGCTCATTTTCAAGATTAAAATCACCAGAATGGAACCTCTCAAACCATTGACGTATTGAGTGTTCATTAGCTAAATCCTTCCCAAACACTGCATTGGTATCTCGAGCTGTCTGTGCCGCACTGGTTCCACGACGGAACTCATATTCGAAAATAACACAAATTTTTTACTTATCCATGGTTTCACAAAAATTGCTCTAAAAAAAAATGTGAAAGATAATCACAAGCCAAAACGTGTGTTTGAAAGACTGAGGATGTACCTTCACAATAAAAATAAAACAAGAAGTGTCAAAGTGAAATGTCAGAGGTATCAACTGTCAAACTTAGTACTTAAGGAAATCGGACATTTCATTACTTAATAACCTAATTTTTTTTACAACTTGAATTCCAATTTCTAAAAATTAAGAGTTATGATATCAATGTATAACAAGTATTAGTTTTATGAATGTAAAATTGTAATTGGTCAATACCTTTACTGTTAACTTACAGGTTAAAAAAAATCTCTTTATATTTAGAACACTAAAAAGAAACTACTCTTTTGAATTGTCTAATATCCCCAAACATTTAAGTATTTTAGAGTAAGCTTCTTTGACATTTAGAATTATCTTGATGTATATAACAGAAAGATTTTTACTTGTTTAATAGATTACCCAATTGAAAGGCATTACTAATTTGCCTAGTTTTTTAAAGTACCTTTTTAAAATAATTGGTTGGTTGTGATTCTCAAATGCTTTCACTTATAAAACTTAAAAAGTTAAAAGTGGTATGGAAGATAAATTCCTGGCTAGATACAATAAAAATTTAGGCATATATATTGGAGTAAAATTTTTGAGACATTTCTGTGTGTGCATATATGATAAAAACTGAGCTTTCACATGTTGGTTTGTCAAATTTCACAAGTTGATTAGTCAAATTAGTAAAGCATTAACATTTTAACTCTTCCCCATCCCTTTGACAGCTTTGACTAATACTGTATATTTGCACAATGCCAACATCTGATTGAGTGGAAAATCATTGAGACATTTAGATATTCAAAAAATATATAAATTCCTGTTTTAACTTAATTCATAAACAACTTTATAGATTTATTTTTTAAAACATATAAAAGAAAAATTACTCTAGCTTTCACTTTTAAAAAAACAGTAGATTGTGTTCATTTTTATTTACCATTTTACTTTTTTTTCTTGTGGTTTTTCACCCAAACTTTTCACTTACACATAGCAAACATTAAAGTAAACTTAAATTGCTGGGTTTATAAAGTGTTTCAGAGAGCTTAATTACACTTATTTGGGAATTTTATAATATAGGAAATATATTTGGCTAATTGAATTTTTTGATTATTTTTTACCTTTGGAATTTAGTGTTTGAAAGAACATTGGATTTTAGAGTTCTTAGTTGCTTTTCTTTTTTTCATTTTTTATTATTTATTTATTTAATTTTTTTTAGAGACAGGATCTTGCTTTGTCACCCAAGTTGGAGTGCAGTGGTGCACTCATAGCTCACTGCAACCTCGAATGCCTGGGCTCAAGTGATCCTTCCCACCTTAGCCTCCCTGATAAGAGTTTTTATTTGCATACACAATTTTTTTTCTAATTGTTTTGAAAGCTTGATGTTAATAAAATATATTGAGGGAGACTACTGGGTCATACGCCAAGCCAGGTTACTCAAATCAGCTCTCTCACTGAAAACAACTAAGGCTGCTGGACAGAATGTTAACATCTTACTAGCATTGAAGAACTAACAGAACTCTAAGGAATTGCCAGACCAAAGCCTAATGAGGTGGGATGGGGGAGAAAAAAGGAACACGGGGAGATAAACAGAATGTCTGAACTGTTTTTGCCCTGAGAGCATTTGCCAAACTGGGAGAATTTGAGCTGCAATTTTAAAGGCTTTAGGACCCCAGGCAGCAAAAGTCAAAGCCCAAGACCTGTCCAAGGTGGGGTGTCCAATGGGGCATCCTCTCCCCTTGAAACTATGTGCCCCAAAGGCTACACAGGAGGGCAGTGAATCAGAAGTAAATCACTGCTGACTTCCTACCCTTCAGGGACTGAGGAAAGTTGCTTTGATCTGAGCAGAGTGGAATGGGGAAATCCCCATATGTTATAACAATGGTCCTTGCATGGATTTCTGCAAACAAACATCTTGAGAATGATTCAGAAAAACTCAGGCCGTGAATGTGAAACGTACTCATCCTGAATTATGTCCCTAGGTGCCTGATAATAGCTTATCTCAAACCTTTTTTGGAGGAATGCATGTTCATCCTAGGCCTTAAAGAATCTCCACAAATAATCTTCCAAAGAAAAGGAACCTTTCAGTTGTTAAAAATAAGCATATAAGGAAACGACGTATAGCAGAAACAGACCTGCAAAGACTTCAGAAACTAGAATTAAGATTAGGTTATTAACAGACACAAGTGAAGAGAGAATTGGAGAACTGAAGGAATCCATATTGGAGCTTAAAGAGATGATGAGGTGTAAAGTATGAAAGAGATGTTTAAGAGACACAAAGGATAGAGTGAAAAACATTTATAATTGAAGTTCTAGAAGTAGAGGAGAGACACTGGGCAGAAGCACAATTTGAAGAGCCAAATACTAAGAATTTTCCAGAATGATTGAAGGCTTCAATCAACAGATTCAGGATGTTCATTGAATCCCAAGCATAATTTTAAAAAACCCAAAACTTACAACTAGACACATGAGAATGAAGCTATAGAAAACTAAACATCAAAAAAAAAAAATCACAGATGCAGTTGGAAACAAAAGACAAATGACTTTCAAAGGAATGGCAATTAGGTCGACAAATTCACAACAGCAACAAGGGAAGCCAGAAGACAGTCGAATTGTCTCCTCAATTTGTTGAAAGAAAAGAGCTGTCAACTTAAAAGTTCTTTTTATTATTACTATTATCATTATTATTATTTTTAGAAACAGGGTCCTGCTGTGTTGCCCAGGCTGGCCTCCAACTCCTGGACTCAAGCAATCCTCCTGTCTCAGCCTTCCAGGTGGCTGGGACTACAGGTGTGTGCCACTGCTCCTGGCTCAACTTAAAGTTCTGTACCTACAAACAAAATCCTTAAATTGTGGGGCTGATATAAAGACATTTCTAGGCAATGTTAAAATAACATTGTCAAAGTTACACTTGTATTTTTGGACATTTCCAATTGTAGTGTATAACTTAAGTGTGTATATATATGTATATAGTATATATATTTAAGAATAAGAAGCTCATTTATTAAGTATCCATCAGGGTACTTTTAATATTTTTCTTAAGTTTTCTCCCTTAAAGTCATTCTGTTCCAATGAAAGTTCTAAGTGAAAGGACTTTAACTGGAATTGTAATTAATGATATATTTTTAAGCTTCATTTTTTTTCAGGGCAAAAATGATTATGAATTTTATTTTTATGTTTATTATTGGTAGAGTTGTAAATCTCACTTGATTGGTTTCATGCCAGAAGTTTATAGTTTGTGGCATCAAACTAGTTTCTTAAATAAAACGTTGAATTTCAGTTAAATTTTTACCCAAGTATATCACTTCAATAATTTTATTATTAAATGCCTAACTTTATAGAACACTTTGACTTGGTTGGAAATTAATATTTTTAATATGATCTAGAGTTATACCAGTGTCTCATTCCATTAAAAATGTTATTAGTTAAATAGTTTAACAATATTATACATCTAATTTCTGTATGCATAATGCATATTCTATATCTTTTGTACATCTTTGGGGGTTTTGGAATATTTATTTTGAGAATTGATGGTAAAAATACAGAAATATGTTTAAATGTAAAAGAAGCCAAAAAAGGTTATATATCACCTAAAAGAGAGTTTAAATATATATATATATGTATTTTAAAATAAGGTTCGAAAATCAGAAGATAAAAAGGAAACTACAGTGAAAAATCACCTACCTCTGTTCTTGAGGCACCAGTTCCATTCCCTAGTGACAATATTCAGAATCTAGAGATGTTTAATGCACATACATGCATATGTTTACTCTCCTTTTACATTAATAAATGCCTATTACATTGTTTTGTACCTTGCCTTTTTTTTCTTTTTTTGCTTAACAAAGTAAATTTTGGAAATCTTTTTTTCTTTTTACAAGTACATGATATTCTATATTTTATTTAACCTGTACTCTACTGAAGGACATTTAAGTTCTTTCCCATGTTTTTTTACAGACAGTATTGCAATGAGTAACTGTATACGTCATATCCATTTATATGAGTATTTCTGTAGATTAAATTCCTAGAAGTGGAATTGCTGAATCAGTATGGGGGACTTTTTTTAAAATTTCCTATTTCCAAATGGCCTTCCAGGGTGGTTGTCACAATTTTAAATCCCATTGATAATCCCTGAAAGAGCCCATTTCCCCAAGTCCTCTCCATACAATGTGTTATTACACTTTTTAATTTTTGCCACTACTCATAGGTAAAACAGGGTCATCTCAATGTGGTTTTCATTTGCATTTCTTTTATAAATAAGACTGAGCATATTTTCATATTATTTAAGAGCCTTTTGGATTTCTTTTTCTGAGAACTGATCTACCTAGTCAATTTTTCTGTTTTGTTTTTCTTATTTGCAGGAACACATTAGGGAACTTAAGGGAAACTTTCCACTTTAGCATGATTTCTTATTTAGAAGTTCAAATAATTTTGGTATAACATTTAAATAGTGTTATCTTTATTGCTTATGCTTGTTTATCTCATTGTTAGAATGGAAGGAAGTATAAATATGTTCTGAAATGAAAGACTAACATTTTTGTTATTTTGGTATTATTTACCTGCTTTAAATATTTTTCTTTTAAATACATATTTTGTGCTTATGTTTTTATTTAGTTTGTCAAACCTCTAATTTCCCATTTAAATTAAGTCTTATGTTTGCAAATTATTTTTCTCATCCATCTTGTAACTTTGTATATTGCATCTCAACATTAGAAATACGTGACTCAAATACCCTTATATAGTGAAAATAGTTTTAAGTAGATTTTATAAGGGTGTATTTCTATTGCTAGTTATATTCTATTTTCCCTGAAATTGATTTGCCCATAACATACTTGTGAAGAAAAATCTTGATTCACACTTTAGATTTTCTTGAGCTATTCAATAAGATCATTTTATAGAAAATAATAGAATCAAAATCATGAAGACATCTTTCAAGAATCATAGCAATCTCTTTGAAGTGAGTTTTATGTATAAAAATTATATTTGTTCTATTTACCTAACAGTAAACATTTCAAAACCAGTTTTCCCATTGATGGCGTAATTTAACACTTCATAGAATCTGGTTTTCCAACATGCAAACCCTCCTTTCATACAGAGTATCTCAACTGTAGCAATCTGAAAGCCCATCCTTAGATTATTTTATACCTTATGTGCATTTTGCATTAGGATGATGGGATGTGGGGAGGGGAACAGAACAGTGGTTCCCTTGTCCTCCGTCAGGCTTAGGTAGTGGTTGGGAAGGGGCTGACGGGAGCTCAACTTCTTTGAGAAACTGAGGAAAATGTTCTTTTACTATTATTTCTTACATGTCGCAGCTTTTGATAATCTGACAGCTTCACTGTCACTGGCTTGTTACATTAGTTCTGGACAAAATTAGACCTGTATATTAGAATCAACTAGAAAGTCTGGCCATATGTGTTTATTAGATTATAGGAACCTCCCCCCCAGACATCATTTGCTGGCAGAAGTATCACCATCTTGACCCAGAGCTTACTATTCAGGTTTTTTTCCTTTCAACTTTATTTACATTTTAGTGACAGCACAATAAGGGCCTTGTTCTTATGGCTGGAATTCCAGTATATTCTTCATTTCATTCTTGTTTACTAAAACCTTCATGACAACATTCCATATAGAATTTGAATGTAATGCTTTTTACCTTTGGTGGCATAACTTTGGAAAATGTCAGCACACACTTATTTGGAGGAGATAAAATGTGAAATACAAACCAAAGATTTCAAACTACATAAATTCCAGGGAAAATAGGACATGTTTTTGTTAAGCCTTTAAATATGGCCCTGTTTGGAGAAATGAACTCAGGAATTTTTGAAGTTAGGAAAAAAGTTTTAAAATCTAAGTACCTAGTAGATTATTTTATAAATATTCTGGAGATAAATACTTCAAATTAGGACTGAAGCCAAAATTTCAATTTTGGAACATGCCCTATTAGGAAGAAGAAAAGTCATGTCTCAATTTTCTTGATTCTTTTGGAATTTAATATTTTTTACCTGAATTTTTCTTTGGTTTTCATAAAGATGATTTGTTAGCTGTGTCTACCTTTTCAAACCTCCATTGCAAACTCCCTAATTTCTCCTCTTTTATGTGGCTATTTGAAGCAGTGCTACTTGGGAAATAGAAACCACGTTTCTGTTCAAGAGAATTAATGGTAAATGGGATTGATTTGGGTATGCTTATATGGAAAAATCTAAATCACATGAAAATCTATTAATTTTCAAAATCCATATTAGAGTTTTAGTCCTCCACTTTAGTCTGCATTGACTGACAGTACAATACTTAGCACTCTTTCTAAACCTTTTTATTGAAGTGAGGTTTTTAGTTAATGTTAACAAGGATTATAAAACTCATAATGAGCTTTCTGTAAAAGTTATACATTTATAATACATTTTTTCATTTCCCTTGATATTTAAGATTATGTAATATTCTACAAGTTATTTTTTTAATGAATATGCAAGCAGTAACTGATAGAATTTTATCCACATTCAGTTAGCAGTTATTTATTGAATGGCCACTATATGTTAGGCTCTGTTCTAGGTGCTGTGAAATAAAGAAAGTCAGTGCCTTTCTGGAATTTTAAAAATGATGTTGGCTCACCTATAATGAGTAAACAGAATAATACCTAGATGGACTACTAAGAAATACAGTTATCATAGTAAGCTTTCATAAATAGCTGTCACATGGACAAATATTTTTGGAATTAAATAGTTCAATTTAAAATGGCAAGCATAATGAAATGGTATCAAATGAATGAAACTTAAAAGAGATGGGAGGCAAAACTGAACTTACCATGATTATTAAAAAAGGAAAATAAAACATTGTGTTTTTCTTATTTAAGAGGACAATATATGTGTGTTATAGAAAAATTAGAAAATTATAAGTATAGAGGGAAAAAAATCAATAATCCCATTGCTTCTTACCTTTATAATTTAATCACTGTTAACTTTACTAGGCCTGTCTTTTTTGTAACTTGTGTTTTTCACATGGTAGCATATTTTTGTGTTATTCTACAAAATCACTTTTAATGGTGGCACAGTAGTACATTCTAGATATATACTGTTTAACCAGTCCTTTATTGTCATTCATAGTGTTTGTAGTTTTTGCTTTATAAGAAACTACTCTAACAAATATGTAATTTTACTTCAACATTTTTACACATTCATAATTTTTTCTTTAGGCTGACCTTTTAGAATTGGTATTTTACTATCAAAGTTTGCTGGTATGATTTTCCAAATTGAGCCAAGTAATGATTTTCAAAATCCCTTCAGAATTTTAGTAAAAATGGCCAATGTATAGTTCATCCAAGAATAGAGAAAACAGGGTTGAATATATACATAATTTTGGTGAAAAAGATGATTAGGAGATATTTGATAAGCATTTTTTAAAAAGGAACTTGAAATTAGGTCATTTCAGATGAGATCAAGCCCGTTCAGGGTGGTGTGGTCATAGACTAAATTAGGTCATTTCAATAACAAAATAGAAATAAACTTGCATATAGGGTTGAGAAAACTAGAATTGGGTCATAATACAAATGTTGATTGTATTTTCTTGGATAAAGTGATAGGTTATCAAAAGCAGAGCTGCAGAATGTAATATAAGAATATAATAATTTCTAATCTAAATAGTATTAGAGTAGCAGTATTGATAAAAATATGGAATAATTTCATCTAAGGAATGTACTGTAAGTTTTGTGGAATGAGGAAATGGGTTATTTCTATAATTATGAATCTGTTGATAGGTAAATACTGGAGGATTGAGCAAGTTGTTTAAAAAGTAGAGAAATGCAAGCCATTGAATTTGTATCCACTTCATTGTAGAAGCTTAATCTTGTTTTTGAAAGTGATTTTGGCCAGGCGAGGTGGCTCATGCCTGTAATTCTAGCACTCTGGGAGGCTGAGGCAGGAGGATCGCTTGAGGTCAGGAGTTGGAGACCAGCCTGAGCAACAACGAGACCCTGTCTCTTCAAAAAATAGAAAAATTAGCCAGGGGTGGTGGCACGTGCCTGTAGTCCCAGCTACTTGGGAGGCTGAGGCAGGAAGATCACTTGGGCCCAGGAGTTTGAGGTTGCAGTGAGCTACGATGACACCACTGCACTCTACCCGGGGCGACAGAGCAAGACTCTGTCTCAAAAAAAAAAAAAAAAAAAAATAGTGATTTTAAGAAAGGCTAAATGATGCATTACTCATGATACTAGACATCTAGTATAAATGTTATGCTTGATTTCACAGTATTAAAGTGTAGGTAGAATTAAATTGGCAACAAGGAAGATACCTGGAAAAAAATATGTGAACCCATTGGATGCCATTGAAAATTAAGTAAGTGAAATGGTATTCTGATAGGAATCTCTCACGATGGGAAGGAAATTGTCTTGATTAGTGAACTAGAATGACCTACGGTAGAGGAAGTGATTAAAATGAGGCTTTTGTCCAATGATAATATAATTGCTAATATTTTTTAAACAGCCATTTTCAAATTGTATGCAGTGAAAAGTGTAGTGAGAAATGAATGAATTGTAAGAGTTTTAGTAAATGGTTTTCTGAAAAATTTTCCCTCTACACATTAAAAAAATAGTTGTGTGACTACTCTAATGGGAGATTAACTCAGCAAATGAGAATGGGGTGAGATATTTTCTAAGGCAATGTATAGAGTTCCTGTAGTAATCCTGAAGAAATTATATTGTTGAAAAATATTTTAAATTTGCCTGGAAGGATTTTTATTGTATTAAGATGATAATTCATAAAAGCTATAAATTAAGGTAGCAGGGTAGAAAAGACTAAGTTGATGTGCAATAAACTAATATTGGATATTTGAGGGAAGCTAATCTAAAACACATCTACTTGAGTACCACCCTATGCAGCATGGAATTGATGGAGTTTTTTAGATTAGTGGCTTATAAACTCAATTCTCCGACATCCTTGACAGCTTGAGGATCTAAAGCCACTGTACACATTTCTCAGTCTCAATTTTAACTTACCTTTTAGAAAGAAGGTCTGTGCCATTCAGCAATTTTGAGGAGTGATGTGGGAGATGACCTAGTGAGGAGTAGCAAAACCAATTGAGCCATGAAGGTTAGCTAGTGATTTTTGATTCTTCAGACCAAATTATTCACTTTTCACAAAAAGTAAATTCGCTGCTGTATTTTTCTCTCTCAAAAATTGCAGATTAATTATTCTTTGAAAGGTAATGTTTTGTATGGTGTTGACAAATTATTTACAAAGAGTTTAGATGTTTATTAAGTAAACAGTCTGAATCTATAAATGTTAAGTGATGGTTGTTGACAGATCCCCTATAAATTGGAACAAAATCAAATTTAAGCCAAAGTTTTACCTTTAACAGTCTTGATTGAAATCTGTATTGCCTGATTTACCTAGTGGCTCCTTAACTTTTTAGCCTTGTAGGCCTAGCTGAGAATTTGAGAACACTTAAAAACAGATTTATATTCAGAGAAAAATTCCAATGAATTACTTCAAAGAGGAATTTACTGTCCAAAATCAGCTATGATTTTCTTTCTCTTAAAAAATCCCCAACTCTCTTACTGTTATGAAATTGTTATAGAAATAAAATGTTACAGAAATGTAACTGAGACAATTATCATCTTAGCCCTCCCAGTAATAACATTTTTGATCAACAGTTTTGTGTGCATTCTTCCTACTCATATATTTTTAAAATTTCACTTTTTAAATAATGTACTGTGGATATATTCCCATTCAGTATTATAAATATACATCACTGTTTTTAAATTTTTACGTGTGTGTACATATATATATATCCATTCCATTCTATTGTTTAGACAAAACATAATTTGCAAAATTTGTTTAATCATTCTGCTTTTGATCATTTAGGTTCCCAAATTTTCTGTTATAAGTACTCTTTCAGTGAACATCCTCATACATTTATCATGCTTGAGAGAGTATAGTATAGTGGTTAAGAGCTCAGTTGTGTGATTGATCTTGGGGAAGTTACTAAACCTCCCTGTGCCTCAGTTTCCTATCTTTAAGTGAAGAATAATAGTAGTACTTTACCTGAGTGCTGTTCTAAGAATTAAATGAGTTAATACCTGTAAAATCTTGGAGTAGTGCTTACATACATTAAGTATTTAATAAATGCTAGTAGTGATAACAGTATTTTGTCATTAATTTCATATTCTAAGAAGCTGATTGCTTCAACTTTAAAATGTGTAATAAATAAACAGTGACTTTCTTATTACCAGATCCACTGGTCTTTTCTATACACTCATTCCTTTTGACCTGTGGCATATTCCTCCAGGTCCCTTTTTCTTATAATAGTCTCCTTTGACTTCTAAGATGTGATTTTATCCTGTTTCTCTTCTTATTTCAAGTACTCTTTGGGGTTTTCTTTTCTCTGCCTGGGAATGGATATTTTTGGGAAATGAGTCTTTGCTTGTGTGTATATTCTCCACTTCAGAGAATATCCTTAATGCCTTAGGTATATGCTCTAGGTATACATAAAAATTTTTTTGTACAAATGACTCAAACATGCATCTTTAATCCCACTGTTTTATTAATGAAACCAATCCCTTAAGTGCTATCTTTAATTAGATAATTTCTACCTGAGTTATGTTGTCTCATGATAAACCTAATGAAAAGTAAACTTGACTGTACAGTAAGTCTCATAACATTTTCATTTTTGTTCCCATGAAAAAATAACTTTTTCCATCTACATTACTAGTTTACACTCCCTGTTCTCCTTCCCCCGAGCCAAGGACAATATTACACCACTTAAGGATGGTAGACAACAGCATTGTAACTATTCTTGTAGCTAGTACCTGCTTGCCTCACCCCACAGCACTGTTCTCCCACACCTGTACCCCCCAACCTACTGATGAGCCATCTTTTCTCTACTTTCATCATACACAGTGACATCCACTGAGGTTTTCTGTGTATCAGATTTCACTCTACCTGGCTTTTTATACCCTCTGTAATGGACCCTCATCACAATCAGCCAACCTGTTTTTCCAATGCATATTCTTTTTTTCTTGTGTGGATGTCTTCACTATGCCACAGAAAACTTCAGAAACTCAAGTTATTTCATTGACTGGCACAAACCCCTTTTTCTTGTTAATGGCCTGGATTCCATCTGCTCATTGAAGCTTTCCTGGTAACCCTAGTTTGCATGGAACTCCTTTTCCTCTGAATTTTATAGGACATGGAGCATATGCAAAATAGTTTAAATTAAAATTCCTGTATTGTTTTCAATGTTAGTTTTGTATTTCCAACTAGATTATAAACTTTTATAACTAGATTATAAATTCAGGTCCATATCCCCATATCCACTTTCTAAATCCTAAGGACACGTGACAAATACTTTTTAGTTGGCTTAGGAAAGTGGAATATAAATTAATACCTAAAGGTTAGTACAGAGACTCAAAATGAAAGTAAATTTAATCTAGACATGAAAATAATCATGTTTTTGTTTAGCATATTTTAATTTCAGTCATAATGACCTGACAGTGGTCTGTAATTTCCACTCATTTTTAACAAATGGTTCTGTGATATATTTCAGGGCCTGGAGAACTGAAAATTTATGGAACATCAACAGTTTTTGGCATCCTGTTAAATCTAAATCAGTATATATTGTCGGTATACATTTATACCATATTTAATAGGAAAATTGTAAATTACAGAAACAATACAATTTATTGTAGGAAAAATTAGGAAGTACAAATAAGCAAAAACTACAAATTACCTATTTTCTTTAGGTAATTGCTTTTTAGGTAATGATTCCACCCCTGAAATATAACTAAAATAAAACTCCATGAGTTATAAGACTTAGTTTAATCCCCCACTGTATTTCTAGTGTTAGAAAAGGGCTTGCCACATAGTAGGCACATAATTATTTGTTGAATAAAAATGTATTTATTTGCAGACACTACTTTCCTGATATCTTTACCTTAAAATTGGGAGTGGGTGGTGGAAAGGAGAATATTCTACAACCACTCCAGCAACTTAAAAACCTGTTTGTAGATCTTAAAATGTCATTGTTCAATATTTCCCAAATTCCTTTAAACTATTTGCATTTTGTAATCTTCTAAGACATTTTCAGAGTATAGGGATTGGAGAGGAGAGCGGCTGAAATGAGTAGTAAAAAAGTAAACAAACAGAAGATGAGTTTGTATTTAGGATTCCATTTGCTTTCAGGTTTCAGGTTGGGGCTAAGCTTTTTGGATATTAAGAAAAGCAGAATCTGACAGCTTCTGCATCTCAAACTCAATTTAAATTGATTATCTTAAATCCCACAAAAGTGCATGTGCTATACTTTAGAAAAGATGTGGGAAACAAATTGGGAATGTGAGTCTGCAATTCATTCACTCATCACATTTATTGTAACAACTGGCATATGAACTCACTTTAGATGGATCCCAGCCCTGCCTCTGCTGTGTGCCCAGTACCATCTGAAAACATAAGCACTGAGTTGTCCCAAATGGTTGTGTGAAAACCTAAACAAAGTATATAGAGACTTAGGTTTGCCTTTAGAATGTCAAATATATATATATATTTTTTTTCAAAATTAAAAAATTTTTTTTAGAGACGGGGTCTCGCTCTTGCTCGGTCTGGTCTTGAACTCCTGAGCTCAAGCAATCCTCCCACCTTGGCCTCCCAGAGTGCTAGGATTACAGGTGTGAGCCACTGTGCCTGGCCTGTCAAATATATTTTTGAAGTTACTTATTAATGATTCTTATAATTGACAATTTATAAAACAACATACTTTTTAAAAAGTCTGATTTTATGGGATATTTTTCCCTGAGAGATAAGGAAAAAAATTGAATTTGAGGAAATCTGTCAAAATGCTGTTGACATAGAGTTTCATTTCTCTGGTGAGAAAAAATGTTAATTTTATAAGCATTTACATCAATATTTTGTAAAATGTTCAATGAAACATGAAAAATGTCCCTAACATTAGTTAGGAAAAACTAACCTATTTTTGAACAACTAAATATTGTGGTTTCTTTAGATCTCCATATAAAATTTTCCAGGTAAAAGGCATGGCTAATTTAAACTGTGTTAAAAATGGATGCTACCACAGTTAGCCAAAGGTTTATTAGACATTTTTTCTTCTAACAAAACTTATTCTTTACAAAATTAAATAATCTACTATAAGTGATCATTAGTTCCAATAATTGCTCTGAGGATAGTTTTAGTTCCAAAAGACAACTGATGGTGTATTAATGCTTAGGAAATAATTGTGGAAGTTGACAAAGGACTGGAAATATGAAGTGTTCAAAAGTAGCATGAAGAGATCTATGTTTACTCAATATGTTATACTTGTTTTACTCTCCCGAAAATAACCACTGATTTGAATTTCACTAAACTTAAGGTTTAATTAATCTTGATATTATTCCAGTTATCTTACCCTTCTATAAAATAAAAATAATTATTAGGAAGTTGGAAAATTAAAAATTTTTATTGTTTCCCCTCTATAGCAACTTTTCATATCTTGGTAAAATTCAGATAATTCATTTAAAAGGTAATGATGCAATTGTATGACAAATTTCCATGATACACAGATATACCAAAAGCATAAATATTAAAATTATTCTTAATTTTTATTTGTAATGATTTTTTTAATTACAAAAATATATACACATTATAGAAATTTTGAAATCCATCCCAGTAACAAAATGTTCGTGTTTTGGTGTATTTCCAACTGCTTTAAAAAATCAATTATTCTATATTTAACAGGTGTTAAGTAAATATATGGTAATTTTCTAGATCATTGCTCCCAAAGTGTGGAACCCTGAATCTCTGCATTAGAGTAATTTGGGATTCCTCTTAAAGAATGGAAATCCACACTTTTTTTTTTCTTTTCTTTTTTTTATTATTTTTTTATTTTTTTAAAATTTTTTTGGAAATCCACACTTTTAAAAATCACCCCAGATTAAAGTTTAAGAACTAATTTTCAGGAGACTAAAGATAGTTGTATTAAGAGCCTCTGTCATTAAAAATTACATAACATTACTTTTAATAGATAAAATATAAGCAAGTCTTAGTTTTGCAAAATTATTTGTATGCATATAATGGGATTTAAATGTAGGCATTTTCTGTTGATTAATGATAGAAAGATCTGAGAATCCCAGATGTCAAAACAAAAACTTAAAAAAGAAATTCAAAGTATCAAGAATTTTTCTTTATTTTTAAAATTTAAACCAAGCTTCGATTACCAGGTAGAATGGATTCCTTTGCAAATGCACATGACTATGCTAAATATATTTAAGAATATTTAACTTATAGGTAAGATGTTTTCATAGAAATATTAGTAAATAATACTTAGTATAATAATCTTTTAAAGAAGAAAAATAGACTGGAGGTAGGATAGCTGAAGACAGGGTGTTGGTGTGCTAGTCTTGCCAATAATGGAATTTGAGTGTGACCTGCACCATAACCTTTGCTCTTCTGTCAAGTGGGGCCAACTATAATAACATTGCTCTTTCTGGTTACTTCAGTTACATTAGCTCTATTTAGAGAAGACATAATGAAAAGTTTATATTCCTTTGGTTCATAGCTTTGTTAATTGGTATGATTTATGAGCACCTGGAATTTCTATATGCTTTATATTCTTTTTTTTTTTAATTCTTGATAACAACCCTTTGAAGTAGATGTTATTATCATTCCTATTTTATAGGTGGAAAAGCTGATGCTAGAATAGATTAAGTAACTAATGAAATGTGATCAAATTCTTTTCACTTTATCACACTGCATATTTAGTCTACAAAGCAGATTGATAATATTTTTTAAAGTGTTTTTTAAATGAATGATCTTTAAAAAATAATGAGATTATTGCTGCTATGGTAATGCCACCAGTGCCAGCTCTGTAGAAGGGTTCTCAAATAGTATTTATTGGCTGAGTTAATGAATGACAAATCAGTGGCCATGTACTAAAGTTCAGAGAATCTTTCTGCATTAGTCAAAAAGTGTCTTTTTCTGTGTGTGTTTATTGGACTAATACAATTGAAGAAATAATTGATAAATTTAAGATACAGGACCAATTTGTGTAGGGGATAAAATTAAAATGCTTTCAATGTGTATTTCATACACATTGATAGACATAATTATGAAATGCATAAATGAGATCATATACGTGGTAGTATAGTCTCTTTTTTCTGGCCTCTATTTGTCCCACCAACCATAACTACATTTAACAATCTTGTGGGTATCCCATACTTTTCTCTATGCTCATAATATCATACATAAACATACATGTAGGATTTATTTTTTAGTCATTGTTTTATAAAGATGGATTATATGCATTTTATTATTTTTTTATTCAATAACATCTTGTGGAAATCTCTCCCAATTACCTGTTATAGCCCTAATTCATTTTATATGTATATATAATATTCCATGATGTAGATGCACCATAATTTATTAAACCATTTCCTTACTGGTGGGCATTTACTTTGTTAACAATTTTTGCTACTACAAAGTTTGCAGTAAATAACCTTGTACAAATACCTTTATATTTTGGTGGTTTTATCTTTATGGAATAGATCCCAGGAGTGGAATTGCTGAGTGAAAAGATATATGTTTTTTATTAGACTAGCTCTTATCAATGGCTTTCTATAAAGGCTGTAATAATTCATATTTCCTCCAGCAATGTATGAAATCCCTTTTCATTACATAGCTTCAATAGTGTTAATGCCCTTTTAAGTTTTTACCATTCTGATGGGTATAAAGTGATATCTATTATTTTATTAATAATTTGTCTTTCCCACATTGGAAGTTTGTACATACTGTCATATGGTTTTTAACTATTTGTGTTTTCTCTTCTGGCCTATTTGTATTCTTTGTCAATTTTCCCAATGGGTAGTTTGGGTTTTCCTGACCAACTGTAAGAACTGTATATAATCTCATTTGCATCTGGGAAGCTGGTGACTTGAACTCATCCTTACTTCACTTCCACTCTCAACTCAGCTATTTTCCTGTACTGAGCTAAGCAGTTGGATACAAGGAGACCTCATGTTCTGTGGGAGTCTCAAAGAAGAGGGCTGGCAGAAAGCCTAGGGCAAGGACTAAGAGGCTGACATTAGAAATACTTGGAACCTTTCAACTGCCCTTCTATGCCAGAGGAATGTTGACATTAGCCCGGCCTCTTGGAAGTCAAAAAGGAACAGAACAGGCAGGTTGAGTCCTCCCTACTGTTGAGCAGAGATTTCTTTCTGGTTCCTTGGCAAAGGACTAGCAGCAGCCTGTTTGCTGCCTACACCTGCTACACAGCTGTCATAGTAGAGAAAAGGTCAACTTGTGGTACTGTAGGACTGCCAACACAGCTTCAGTGAATAGACAGAAAAAACAACAGCACATCTAAGGATCCTGCAATCAGAAAAGAATATAAACTAAGTCTGTCAGGATGGGCCCCCAACAAAATAGAGCTGCTGGAGGAGAGAGACAACTGGAACAAAATAATAACATGAACACAAGATTCAAAGTGTAGTATTAAACTCTGGTGCCAAACCCATTATTTATGAACCAAATACAGCAATAGGTTAAATGGAGAAGAATGGTCACACGGAGCCTTAAGTGAATAGCCTGGAAAATGTAGCAGACAAATTATTTTAAAACCTTGAGCAAAAATTCAAAGAAAGGGTAAAGATAACAGATTTCGAGGACAGAACCAGAAGACCTAATGTGTACAATAGGAGTTCTAGAAGGAGAAAAAGGAACAGATGGAACAGAGACCATTTTAAAAAGAAAATTCTTGAACTATAAAAGGCCTGAGTCTATAGGTTCAAGGGGCATGCTGAGTTCCAAGCAGAATTGGTGGTGGTGATGATAAATGACGGTTACTGAGTGCTGACTCTGCTAGGCAATGTTTTAAAGGCTTCACATTTATTTGCCCAGTGAGTTCTCAGAATAGCTCTAACAAATTAGGTACTATTATCTGCCTTATTCAGATGAGGAAAAAAGAGATTAAGTGGATAGCCAGAATATGAGCCTATGAGGTCTCACTTCAGAGCCCTGACTAGACTGCCTCACAGAACAAAGACCTGTGTTTAGGCATATGCTGAAATTTATGAACTCTGAAGATCAAGGTTAAAATTTATGAGTCCAGAGAGAAAAAGTTATCAGCAAAAGAAAAAGAGACTGTCATCAGCATTTTCATCGGCAGCGGCTTAAGCCAGAAAACTGGAAAAACTTTTCTATACTGTACTAGAAAGAAAAGGACCACAAGCCAAAACTTCTCTAACCGACCAAAATAGTTACTTACCTATCCCGGTGAAGCAAAGATTTTCCGATTAACACAATTAGCAGCTAATTCCACCTACCATCCAATGAAAATACTCAAAAGAAAGAGAAATCCAGTAATATTGAACCTTAGTGTTTGCACAAGCTATTTCTGCCTGCAATAACGCCTCCCTTTCTTTACCAAACACCTCATCCTTAAGATCATAACTTTTTCTAGAAAGTCTTTGGCAACTTCCCAAGTCTGCGTTTTTTGGCTTTTATTAAATGCTCCTGTAGCACCCTGTACTCCCTCCATGTTAGCCCTTACTATAATCTCTTATGATGACCTTCCATTTCCTTGTATTATTTTCCTCATAAAATTGTAAGCTCTAGGTGAGCAGGGACGGACCTGTCCTGTTTGCTGTGGTAGCCCTAGTGCCTAGCACAGTGCCTGCAATGTAGTAGATGGATGACATGACTGAATATTTATGTGTAGTCAAAATTTGCAAATCTTTTTTGCTGCTCTACTCAGACTGTTTAGTAGCTATTCAGGGAAAGTAAAACTTTAAGTTTGTCTGCAGTAGATATATAAAGTCCTATTTGGGTAGATAAGGTACATATTTCTGTATTTGTCTCGTGACTATTTTACAAAATTTTAAATTCACAAAATTTCATTGTAAATGAGTGTATGAAAATCTATCCATATAGTTTAGGCATATTTACAATGCATATTATCTGTTTTGATTCAAACATCTATTATTTTGTGGTTTTTTTTTTTTTTTCTTGAGACAAGGTCTTGTTCTTTGCCCAGGCTAGAATGCAGTGGCACGGTCATACCTCACTGCAGCCTTGAACTCCTGGGCTCAAGCAATCCTCCTACCTCAGCCTCCCAAGTAGCTGGGTCTACAGGTGCACGCCACCAAGCCTGGCTAATTTTTCTATTTTTTGTAGAGATGGAGTCTCGCTATGTTGCCTAGGAGTCTCAAACTCCCGGCCTCAAGTGATTATTCCACCTCGGCCTCCCAAAGTGCTGGGATTACAGGTGTGAGCCACCACACCTGGCCTATTTGTTATTTTTGAAGAGCAAAATTAATAGGAAAGTGTAGGTATGAATTTGCAGAGTTGGTTAAAAATTGGTCCAAAAATTGCTCAAAAATGTAGAAATAATGTTTTGATACTTTTAAAAGAATGATGTTAATCCTATATTTTTCTCTGTGTCTCTTCAGATTAAAGCTAAAAATTATGACAAGGTTGAAAAGGTGAGTCCTTTTAAATATACTATGAATTTTATGTTGAAGTTTAACTTAAGACTTAATATATATAAGGCAAAAATGGTAAAATGTTAACAACTATTAACTATAGGTAGTGATTATTTAGGAGTTCATTGTACTTATTCAACTATTCAACTTTTTTATATGTTTAAAAATGTTCACCATAAAAATTTTGGAAAAGGAAAAGAAAATAATACTCCACTGACCAAAATCATGAGAATGATTTTAATTGACAAAACTGAAACCAAGAGGAAATTGTTATTTGCCTTTTATTAATAGGAAGATAAATTCATGAAGGGAGCTGAATTTGGTTTTTTATTTTTGTTTATTTTTATTTCAAAATATTAAGGGAGTACAAATGTTTTTGGTTAGCTTTTATAATGATTAAGTCAGGGCTATTAGTGTGCCCATCACCTGAATAATGTTCATTGTACCTGTTAGGTAGGTTTTTACCCCTCCCCTCTTCCCCCCTTCACCCCCCTTCTTGATTTCCAATGGCTTTTACTTCTCTGTGTCCCCATTGATTGGTTCCAAACACATGTGGTGTTTGTTTTTTCGTTCCTGAGAAACTTCACTTAGGTGAATTTGTTTTTTTAATGTTGTATTTCATCCGTGTACATGTCAAATTAATTTAGCTGGATTCTGATAATATATTCTTGTATTTAAAGCTATTTCAGAGATGCCTTATGAAGGTTTTGCACATTGATTTATGGAAGTGTTATCTTTCATATGTCCGAGAAACCAAGGGTAAACTACCAAGTTACAAGTAAGTGAAATCAGGATCTTACTAATGCAAGTCATCTCCAGACACACAGTGAATCCCACATAAACTCACACCTTCTCTTAGTTCCACATGGGAAGAAATGTAAGGATTTGAAAAGTCAGGATTCCCCAAGAAGTCAGTAACCTTGGGAAAAGTGCTTCAAAGAAAGCCACTGGCATTAGTCTTACTTTGGAGAATGGAATCACTCAAGCCCTTCTATATTGAAACACTGTATATTTGCAACACCAAACCACTTTGACAGGCTTGCTGTCAAACTTTTTTAAAAAGCATCTTTATACTTTTTTTTTTTTTTAAATAGGGGCTCGCTCTGTCACCTGGGCTAGAGGGCAATGGCATCATCATAGCTCATGGCAGCCTCAAACTCCTGGGCTCAAGCGATCCTCCTGCCTCAGCCTCCCAAGTAGTGGGGACTACAGGCATGTGCCACCACGCCTGGCTAATTTTTCCTGTAGAGATGGGGTCTTATTCTTGCTCAGGCTGTTCTCAAACTCCTGGCCTCAAGCAATCCTCCCACCTCGGCCTCCCAAAGTGCTAAGATTACAGGCATGAGCCACTGTGCCTGGCCAGCATCTTTATACTTTTACTGGCACCACTCTTGGCAGGTTGCAATGCAGTGTGCTACTTAAGTGATCCAAGGGATCTTTGCCTATTCTATGGTATAGTTAACCTCCACACTCTTCCTTACACCCACCTATCCATCTTCGCTGAATCTAAATAATGGACCTTTTCTGAGGCTGTTTGTGTTCATAACTAACAGGCAGGTTATTTCTAGAACTAGAATTCTATCTTTATTATCTTTTCCTTATTATACATTATTATCTTATGTTAAAGAGGAAGTTCTTTCTCCCTAAATTTTATTTTAGATCTAACATCTTCAGATATAATTTACCTCCTTAATGAGAGAACTACATATTTCCACACTTGAATTGGCTACATATAAAATTAGGCGACTTAAAGGATATAAAGATAAGTAAGACATGGGCCTTATCTTTGATAAGCTCACAAGCAGCAGATTAAAAAAAAATGTAAATTAATGACACTGACAAGCTTAACATAAAAGAACTACTTTCTTTATATACTTACAAAGATGTCTTTAATTTTTATTTACAGAAAAGGTTCAAATGCTGTTCTGATCATGTGATCAGAAGGTATGTTTTAGTTGTAGATACATTTTAATAACAAAAATTTTTTAACAACCATGTCTTTCACATTTATTTCAGAGAAAAAATGGCTCAAGCATATGACTTTGCCCTGGATAAAATTGGAATGGAAATTATGTCCTATCAGGTACAGTTAAATTTTTTTTCTCTGCTCCATATGATCTGCAGGAAAAAAATTTTAATATATACACTCAAATATGAAAATATCAAGAAAGATATTAACCTTTTATTTTCTTTCTTAGATTTGGGTGGATTACATCAATTTCTTAAAAGGCGTGTAAGTATTTCTATAGCTTTTTTCATATAAACTGTTGATTTAGCTATAATATAATTAATTGATGGCATTTCTTATCCAATTTCAGGGAAGCTGTTGGATCTTATGCAGAAAATCAGAGAATAACAGCTGTCCGAAGAGTTTATCAACGAGGTTGCGTTAATCCAATGATCAACATTGAACAACTCTGGAGAGACTATAACAAGTATGAAGAGGTAAATCAGGCCAGAGTTGTTTATTATAAACCAGGCCATTTTAATTTTTATGCATTGTGGATTTATGGATTCTAGGCTTTCTAGTATCAGGCACCTGGATATCAGTGTTACACATTGTCTATTTTTGCATTCATTGCAATAAAAGAGCTACTACTATTTTACAAGACTTTGAAAGTCTCCATATTAGTGTTATTTATTAGAGAATACTCTGGAAGAGCAATAATTCTTATAAAAGTATTTTTATTCAGTGCTAAGTCATACCTACACATTCATACACACATATTGCCATTGACCTCCTATAAAACAGTACCTTTTTGGAATTATTTTTCGGTTGCTATGCACCTCTCTCACCTAATGACAATGATGTGATTATTGGTTTGAATTTGTGAAATATGCAGCTTTAATCCAGGATCTTTGTGTAATTGGTATATGCTTTAACTAGCTGAGCTAATCAGCCCATATAAATAAACATACATGCCAAATAAGCTGTATCATTAAAGGAGAAAGTTCCTCATGCACATTGTGATTTGGAAGAACTATATAGGGTGGTAAAACTGTTCCTTCACAGGCATGAGCAGTAGTTCTCAAACTTTATGGTCTTTGGATTTTAAAAATTATTAAAGACCACAAAGAACTTTTATTTTTTCACAACACATTCCAAACCTAGGAAGGGAACTTTTAATGTGGTTTTTATCTATCAATAGTTAGCATATTAGAAATTAAACTGAGAAATTTTCAAGATATTTATTAATTGACTTAAAAGTAATAATAAATCCTTTACATTTTAATATAAGTAGCATTTTTTTAAAAAACCTATATTTTCTAAAACAGGAAAAAATTTAGTGAGAAGAGTAGCTCTTTTTTTTAGAGACAGGGTCTTGCTGTGTTGCCCAGGCTGGAATGGAGTAGGAAGATCATAGTTCATTGCAGCCTTGAACTCCTGAGTTCAAGCAATCCTCTTGCCTCAGCCTCCTGAGTATCTGGGACTACAGACAATGCCCAACTAATTTTTTTCATTTTTAAAGACGGGGTCTCGCTGTGTTGCCCAGGCTGGTCCTGAACTCCTGGGATAAAGCTATCCTCCCACCTCAGCCTCCTGAGATGTTGGGATTAGAGGTGTGAGCCACTATGCCTGGCTGATAGTGGCATTGTTTTATACTTTTGCAGATCTTTTTAATATCTAGCTTACTAGAAGACAGCTAGATCGTCATATCTGCTTCTAAATTCAATTTGTTATGATATTGACTATCATGTAGCCTCTGGAAAAGTCCACTTTATATGTGTGAGAGAGGCAGATAATGTCTTACTATTATATGAAAATTGTTTCGATCTCATGGACCCTCTGAAAGAGTCTAGGGGACCAGGATCCTTGGACTACTCATTGAGAACAGCTAGGCATGAGTGGTAATATTTATCTTTCCTTGCTACTTCTGCTTTTTTTGTTTTTAAAGCTATACACACCTACTTAGAAAAGCACTATTAAAGTCAAGCCATTGCTATTCACCCACATGAATCTGTACATCATTCTTTTTTAGTAGAATTTTATCTGAACTAATTGACCCTTTCCAAATGATTCCATCTTTAAAAATTCCTGATATTGGAAACTTAGTGCCAGCTCATAATAGACATAAGTGGATCCTACTAATCTTTGAAGCATATAATGTAATTGAGACTTTATTTTATTAAACAAAAAATTTTTTAAAGTAAAGAATTTAAAGTTACTTAGTAAATGAACAAATTAACTGTAAAAAATATTATACTTAATTTTAAAATAATTTATGTTTTTGTTTTTTCTTAGGGTATCAATATTCATTTAGCTAAAAAAATGATTGAAGATCGGAGTAGAGATTACATGAATGCTAGGCGTGTAGCAAAGGTATGGAATCCCATTAGGCCATTTATTTTAATGATATTATGAGCCTGTTGTTTACAGCAGAGCTTTTCCCGTCTGGTATTACTCTTGATATTTTCAATCATTAGCAATCTCAACTAACAACAGTTAATTGCAGTGTCTGAGCAGATGATACATTTGAAATGAAACATCTCTTTGCAAGGACAAAATAGAATAAATCAGGTTTGGAAGAAATTATTTTTTAAAATGTGAAAACAGAGGATGTAGAGACAAGGTTCCACCTAAAATTGATGAAGTAGTTCTTATCCTTCCCTCATATTTGTTCTTCTGAATACTATACTACTCTGTGGTCTAATAACATAGCTCTCAGGGACAGATTTTGTATTGTGTGCATATCTTTCCATTTATTGACACTCTTAGAATTTAGGGAAAATAGCCTATTAATACAAACTATTGAAATTTAAAAAGACAGATAGTTTCTCCAAAGATGGCAATAATAATGCCACCAGATCTTCAGTCATGTTGATCTGTCAACTCCTACATCCTGGGAGTGACCTCTTAGATCACCTGTGGAGAGGGCCCATGGGTGTTCTGGTCACCTAGTTCCTGGAACCCTGCTCTTGAATGGGTGATACTTCTGTTATCTTTCTCTCTACTCTTAAATAGTTTAGATTATATTAACAAAGTGGTATTTGGAAAAACTAGGCATTTTGAACAAATTATTCCAAGCTGATCAACTCCATCCCATGTATCTGAGTTGTTCCAGGCTCACCAAAAAATTCTAAATGCTTGTTGTCTAGGAATATGAGACAGTAATGAAAGGTTTGGACCGCAATGCTCCCTCGGTGCCTCCTCAGAATACTCCTCAAGAAGCTCAGCAAGTAGATATGTGGAAGAAATATATACAGTGGGAAAAGAGCAACCCTCTTCGTACAGAGGATCAGACCCTTATAACAAAAAGAGGTAATAAGATTAATCTTCCTGGGACTCCAATTATATATGTATGTTAGGCCACTTGATATTCCCATATGTTACTGAGGCTCTGTTTTTTACCTGTAATCTTTTTTTCTCTTATGTTCTTCAGATTCAATAATTATTATAGATCTATCTCCATGTTCACCAAATCTTTATCACATGTGCTATTAGCAGTGTGCTATTAAGCCCATCTGGTGAATTCTTCATTTCATACTTTTCAGTTCTATAAATTTCCATTTTGGGAGTTTTTTATTTTTTATAGTTTCCATGTCTTGGTTGAGATTCCATGTGTGTCCATTACTATCTTTTTTTAATATCCCTGAACATACTTATAACAGTAGTTATAAAGTCCTCATCTATGAATTCCAACATCCGGGCCATCAGCCATCATGGAATTGGTTTTCTTTGATTGATTTTTCTCTTGACTATGGCCATATTTTCCTGTTTCATCACATGTCTAGACATTTAAATTTTTTCTTTTGGACATTGTACAGATATAAAAATAATACATTGTAAAGACTCTGGATTCTGTTATCTTCCTTTGAAGAATGTTATGTTTTATTTTAGTAGGAAGTTAAATTACTGGCAGATCACTTGGACTTTGTGGTGGCTTGGTTTTATAACTAAAAAAGGTCTGTTTTAGTTTTATCCTTAATCTCAGCATAAAATTCTTAGTCTTAATCTCTGAGACTTAGTCTTTACTCCTAAAACAGAATGGAAAGTCCAAGGTATTTACTCAGACTGCCTAACTGGATGGGACTCAAATTCCACACTCGGTCTCCCTTAAAATAGGCAGCTACTGAGATATCTATTCAACTCTTTCAGACTTCCTGCTTTGCTTTCTGCTGGTCTCTTTATATTCCTTCCTGTGCATGTACATTTTAGGGATCAGCTAAGGATATGAGGACATTTATGCCCAGATTTTCAGGCTCTGGCTCTCTTCTTTTGGGGATTTCCCTCCTCAATTTCCAGCTGCTCTCAAAGCCCAGCTCTCCATGTTACTCAAAGCCAGTAAGTCTATAGCATTTGCCTTGAGTTCTTGCTCTCCCAGAACTGCACAGACATGGGTGTGCTTTTGAAGGAAAAAGCCATATTAAGTATGGATCTCACCTAGTGTGGTTCCCTTTTCACAAGGGCTCAGTCTCCTGAGTTATGCTTTTTTGGTCATTCTCCAGTACCTTAAATAGTTGCTTTTTGTATTTTTTTTTAGTTTATAATTTTTACTTTCAGGAGGGTTAGTCTGATACAAACACTTTGCCACTGCTGGACTGGAATTTGGAACTTTAGTGCATTCCTAAATCTTGCCTTGCTCTCTTACTTGTAGGTCTTCGCAAATACTGTTTTCTTTGCCTACATCATTTTTGTATCTGTCCCATCTTTCCTCCACTCCACTTACTTTCTCATCTGACCAGCTTCTATCCCTTCTTCACGTTTCATTTTAGATGTCAGTTCGTAAGTGAAGCCTTTCTTTAGTTCCTAAACTATGTTAAGTCTGGCTGCTGTAAATTTTAGTAGTACGCTATACTTTCCTCATCATAATACTTTTTATCTTTGCTTTCTTAAAGCATATACTGCAGACTTTTTGAATATAGGAATCCTTATTCACTCATGTGCTCATAATGCCTTTCACATTCCCTAGCATATAGTTGGTGCTCAATAAATATTAATTTAATAAATGATGGATAGATGGGGCTTGGGTGGATGATGGTGCCAGAAATCACTAAAGCTTTTTATTTCTAATTATTATTCATTTTTGAGGATTCTATCTTAGCCTAATAATTTAGTTATGATACTTGTATTGATGGTTTTACAAATAATACTTATTTTAATTGAATGTTTTTGTGAACATTTTTCCTTAGTTATGTTTGCTTACGAACAGTGCCTGCTTGTGCTGGGCCATCACCCTGATATTTGGTATGAAGCTGCCCAGTATCTTGAGCAGTCAAGTAAACTGCTCGCAGAGAAGGGAGTGAGTATTCCTTCCCCCCATTCCTGCTTTGGTCTTTTTATGGGTTTGCTATAGCCATGATTTGCTGAAAAATATAGCATTGAATTTTGATAATAAAGTATAAATCTTGAAAATTATAAACTTAAGTTAATATGAATCTTAGTGACATGCATATAATTATACTGCCTTAGAATTAAAATATAGTGGCTGTTTTCTAATGTATTAAAGTGATAAATGATTTAGAGTACTGGCATGATTCTTTTATAAGTTAAAATAATGGAAGAAGTCTTTGGAATTTTTTTTAGAATCCATAAATGCATATGTGCTTGTGTGTTTGTGTGTTTTCTTAGATACATATAAATAAATAAAATAAAGTATATGCAATTTAATTAATTTTATTCTCTTTCAACTTTATTAAAATTATTGAAGATGAGCTTTTTTTTTTCCTCCTAGGATATGAATAATGCCAAATTATTTAGTGATGAAGCTGCTAATATATATGAAAGAGCCATAAGCACTTTATTGAAGAAGAATATGCTTCTTTATTTTGCATATGCAGATTATGAAGAGGTGAGTAAAAATGTTTAGAACTTTCTTATCATTCAAGAATTACTGCAAGACTGAATTTTTTTTTTGGCTGCTTCTTTGCCAGGCATATTGCTTTTGATAGAGATAATGCAACATGAACAGTTATTAGTCTGTAGCTCATTATATTTGTGCTCAGAGTGGGTGCCATTGTGGGGGCAGGAGCCACAGCGTCTGGATTCCTTAGAGCTCAAATCACTGCTTATTTATGACCATATATTTATATTCACTTCTTCTCTACCACCTTAGAGTCGCATGAAGTATGAGAAGGTTCACAGTATATATAACAGACTTCTGGCAATTGAGGATATTGACCCCACCTTGGTGAGTATCTTTACAAATCTCTTTCCCACCTTTACAGGTCAATTAACAAAAAATAATTTAAATCTATATACAGTAAAATTCACTATTTTTGTTGTATAGTTCTATGAATCTTAAAAAAGAACATCGAGTCATGGGACCACTGTCACAATTAAGATACTTAAAACACTTCCATCACCCCCCAAAAATTCCCTCATGTGACCCCTTTGTAGGTAACCCTTCCCTCTGCCCCAGTCCCTGACAATTACTGATCTGTTCTCTGCTGGATTTTTTTCTTTTTAATGCAGCTGCATGAAATAGCTATAGAGGGATTTTAACACTTTCCGTGAGCATGGTTTGAAGCTTCTTTATGCCACTTTTGTTTAATAAATATTTCTTTTTAAATGAGGCAGGAGAAACCAATGTCCCGGGAAGGGGTTGGACAGAAACTCACTGTATCCTAAATCCTGTTCTGTAGCAGTGGTTTTCAAAGCCCTAAGTTTCTCCAAAAGTGCAATGGAACTCTCAGGGGGAGGGAAAGGGGACAGGCTTGTAAGTGGGGCTCTAGACCCTCCTCTGCCTCAAGTCAGTTATAGCTACACTGCTTTTTGTTTGTTTGTTTATATTGGATTCTACTGCTCTAATTGCTTGTATTTATTCATTGTTTTAAAATTCATTCAGCAAACATATCCAGCAAAAATATTGCTGGAGTTTGTGCATCGTGCTAGACTCCAGCAATATAATGACAAACTAGATAAAATTCCTTTCCTTAAGGTACTCATAGTTCATTCATCCATCCATCCATCCATCCATCAAAAGTGGGCAAACCAGGACCCTACTAATAGTTATTTTTTCATTAAACAAATATTGTATACTCATCATGTGGTGGACACTCTGTAGGTGTTGGGTATATAAAGTGGCTCATAGTTTATCAATGAAGTTCCATTATGTGGTCTTTGGAAAATAGAGTAGTGGGCTTGTTTAAATAAACCTAGAAAATATAAAGTTAAACATACGTTGTAAAACATGCTTGTATTAAATCAAACCTTGAGTTTTCTAGATCTTGGCATTTATTAATGGATTGTTTTCGATTAGTTTCACATTTTTCCCCCTTAAAATTTAATTTGCATATTCTAGAATTAGATAGTGGTGATGATTGCACAACCTTGTGAATATGTTTAAAACCACGGAATTGTATACTTTAAGGGTGAATTTTGTGGTATGTGAATTATATCTCAATAAAAAACAAAACCAGATAAATTTGCATGCATCTCTAATACCAGAAAAAATTAGCTTGTGGATTCAAATAGTATGTTATCTATAATCCTACTTTCTAATTTCTTGGGTATTCAGGATTGCTTTCGTATGTGGGAAATATACTGCCTAATTTGTAGAATATAAATACTGTTTTTTGCATAGGTATATATCCAATATATGAAATTCGCAAGGAGAGCCGAAGGTATCAAATCTGGAAGAATGATATTTAAAAAAGCAAGAGAAGACACCAGAACCCGCCACCATGTCTATGTTACTGCAGCACTCATGGAGTATTACTGTAGTAAGGTAAATACTGAAATAAAAGTATAAAGATAAAATAATTTTCTTCATCTGAGATACATCAATTAAAAGAAAGGTCATCCTAGTTTCTGTCATTAAACTTTAATTACTCCATTTTGTGAAGGAAATCTAAGTATATCTGTGTAAAATTATATAGAGCATCATCCAAACCCCCAACTGCCTATTAATTTATGCCTTATTAAATCCCATATTTCTGAACCTAAATCCCCTTGAATAGTTTTTAGCTCAGCAGTTTTTACTTAGCATGATATTAATTTCCATTTTACTTCTTATGTACCTTGTCATATTTAGGTGTTATAATTTTAATATTCTTTTGAGTATCTCGTCTGACATTTCATGAAAATTGATACTTTACCCTCTTTACTTCCAGGACAAATCTGTTGCCTTTAAGATTTTTGAACTGGGGCTAAAGAAGTATGGAGACATTCCAGAATATGTCCTAGCCTATATTGACTATCTTTCTCACCTCAATGGTAAGTTGATTCCAGAATCTATAATGGTTTCTTAATGTTAAACCATTTGAAATTACATTGCTGGATTTTTTTTCCTTCTCGAATATATTATAATTTTGACATCATACCAGACAGGAAATTGATAGGCACTCAAGAAATATTTGTGGCCTATCAACCATGAATTTATATTTATTGAGTAATGATAGGTGCTTTTTGACTCTGCAGAATGGTCTTTAATCATTAAAGTGCAGTAGGATAAAGCTGCAGTCAGAGTTAGGAAACAAAGAGTTGTTTATATTCATTTCTGATAACTCTGAGCAAATTGTCTCTGGTTTCCTGGAGGGAAAACAGACCAAAAAACCCTCCAGCCACCAAATCTCAAAGATGCCCAAGTAGTAAAGTAAAACACCTTGAGGCTTGTGGGGAAGAGATTAAAAAAGAAACATTATGTTTTTTTAGCATCTTTATTTTTATTTCCCTATTCTGTTGTAATAATAATGGCCATCCTTTGTTGAGTTCATACCATGTACTAGGCACTGTGCTAGGTAATTCATTCAGTCTACTTACGTACAGTCTAGGATATGCAATTTCTTAACAAAATATGATCTGGTATAAAAGTTGGTTTAAGAAAGCAATAGACTAGTCCAATGGTAGTAGGTTATCAGAACTTATTAATACTAGTGTCACTAAAGTTGGTATGCAACCCCCCACTGCTAAATTTGACTGGCTTAAAAAAAAAAAGAAAGAAAGAAATATACAATTATGTGCCATGTAAATGATTATAGAAATAAATAAGTATAAATTAATAATTTTAATGATATTTCAGAAAAATATAGCATTCTATATACCTAAATAGTATAAAAGAATAAAACTTAAATATGATTTTGTATTTCAGCTTAGTGATTCTACACTCTGGAAAAAGACTTAACTCCAAAAAGTGAGATAGTGGGGCATTTAGTTGATAAAGAAATTTTCTTATATAAAATCAATGTTCCTTACCAATTTTAAATTATTTTGCTTGTTTTTCTTAGTATAGTTACTAGTATGTATAATATTTTTTTTATTTTTTAAATAAGGATGACATCTGATGTCAGCATTATTGTCTTCCAAAATCAGTGTCTTAGGTAGTTTGTTCATTCATCTATCCATCCATCCATCTGTCAAACATTTATTCATTACCTTTTGGTTACCAGGGTCTGGGAATACGAAAGGGAATAGGACTCCATTCTCATTACCAGAGCATTCTTATAGAGGAATCCAATGTGTAAATGTAACTGCATCATCATTTGGTGCATCACTGTAGCATACTTCTGAGGTTAGATGTGTAATCTTAAATTTCAGTTTTCTCATCTGCAGAATGGTCATAAGAATACCTGTCATAGGATTGTTGAGAGGATGAATGAATTTTTGCATGTGTTTTACTTATTTATAGAATGTGATAAGCATTCCATAAATGTTAACTATTTATGATGGTGGTGGTGATCATGAAAAAATGTGCTAAATACTAGAATAGAACCCTGAATTAAATATTTTAGAAGCATGGAGAAGAAAGTGTAATTTAAGTTCTAGAGCTGTGCTGTGCAATTATGGTAGCCACTAGACTATTAGGCATTAAGCATTTAAAATGTGGCTACGCTGAAATGAAATGTGGTGTCAGTGTAAAATACATACCAGATTTCAAAGACTTAGTGCCAAAAAAAAAAATTATCTTAATAATTTTTCATATTGAATATATGTTGAAATGATAAGAATTTGGATATATTGGGTTAAATAAAATGTTTCACCTGTTTTTACTCTTTTTAATATGGCTAGCAGAAAACTTAAATTACACATGTGGCTTGCATTATATTTCTGTTGGACAGTGCTGTTCTAGAGGGTGTCACAGAGAAGGGTGCATGAGTTGGATCTTGAAAGATAAGCAGTAGTTAGCCAAGTAAAGAAAGAGGAGAAGACATTATTCCAGGCAGAGAACAGAGCATGTAACAAATAGTGGAAAAGTTATGTGGAATGGCAAAAAGTATGTCTGAAGCAAATCTTGGGATAAAGCAAAAAGGATAAAATGCAAAATTTATTTAACATTTTTAAAAGTACAGTATGTTAAATTGAAGATGGAAGCCACACAAATGGTGCCATCTTCTTTGGTCCAGTATGTTTAATCTCATGCTTTTATTTTGCATATGGACATGTAATAAACTGAATAACTACCCTGAGGCAATAAAAACCAACCATTCTTTTGTTCTTTTTTAAACAACTTTATTGAGGTATAATTTATATACCATAAATTCATCAAGTATACAATTCAATGGTTGTTAGTAGATTTACTGTTCGATTTTTACATTTTATTTCTTTGTTTTTATTTTGCTTTTAGAAACAGGGTCTCGTTCTGTTACCCAGGCTGGGGTGCAGTGGCCCCATTCACTGTAACCTCGAACTCCTGGGCTCCAGTGTTCCTCCCACCCCAGCCTCCCACGTAGTTAGTACTACAGTTGCTTACCACCGTGCCCAGCTAATTTTTAAAAAAAATTTTTTGTAGAGATGGGGTCTTGCTATGTTGCCCTGGTCTTGAACTCCTGGCCTCAAGCAATCCTCCTGCTTTGGCCTCCCAAAGTGCTGGGATTACAGGTGTGAGCCATGACGCCCAGCCAGGATCCTTAAATTTTAAATGCTCCCTTAGAGTTTAGCAAGAAGTGTCATTTTGTCTCTTCCAACTACAGAGGCCCTCCTAAGACTCTTAAAATTTAATCCACCTCTGGCAACTCTTCTTAATTCACTTACATTTGCATATCTACCTGCCAACCTAGTTGTTATCCTTATCTTATCTCTGTAAGAAGTTAAATTAGCAGCTAGAGCAGAGCGTGACTCTGTAGGTCCTGCAGGAGGCAGGAAGCGGGGCTGGGGAGCTGGGAGGCCGTGTGGGCAGCAGGCCCAGCCTGAGGGTGAGACACTCAGGGCGAAGACTGGCCCTCCAGAGGTGGTGGCGGGACACTGGGGCCGAAGTTCTGAGATGTTATTCTCAGCTGGGCCTGACAAGGGCAGGAGGGTGGGAATGGGGTACTCAGGAATCCGGAGGCTGGGGTTTTAGTAAAGCTCCGTTCCTAACTCGCTGTGTGACATGGGGCCACTTGCTGTCCCTTTCTGGGCCTCAGTTTCTTCAACTGAGCTTGTTCTTCAGTCCTGACCTTCTGTCTTTGGCGTGTGTGTGGGTGCACTCTCTGTGACAAAGCCTTCCTTTGGGTGGGTATGGTGTGTGTTGGGGTTCTCTGTCAGTCCTCAGCCCCTGTGATAGATTGGGCTAAACACAGAGCTGTAGTCCAGGAGAGCCCTGTCCACCCTGGGACTGGAGGCCAGGATGAGGTGACAGATGAAAGGGACTAGGTTTTTTTCTACCCAGCTTTGGTGGATAATGTTGTGCAGCACAAAGGGCCAATTATTGAGCAGGAGGTTGTCTTTTGGAGAGCGAGAGGCTCAGGGTTGAAATTTGGGTCATTCTGGTACATTGGGAGGACCTGAAGACCTGTCTTTTCTGTCCTGCTCTATGGTTTTCTGCAAAGGCTCCTGGTGTTTTTTCCCCTGGGTGTGCCCGTGAAGCTCCAGTTACGTGCAAGCTTTGGCGTGACCACTAGTTCCCATTTGTGCCCCTTTTCTCAGTCATTTGCTAGCAGTGGAGAGTCTGTCAAGTAGCTGTGTGAAGAGTGGGCCAACACTCTACTTGCTCTTACAGGGCTTGGAAACTATGAGGGGCAGGGAGGAGTGGCACGTTGCACAAGAGTTTGTAAAATGAGAGGAAACTGGGCGGGCAGAAGACTTCCTCAGTGCTTACGTTTTTCCTTCATTGCAGCTACCACAAGATGTGATTGAAGCGCCTGATGGTGTTGATAGTTTGCATCATTCTAGGGCTTCTATCATAGTTCACTTGAAGAGCCTATTTTGAGACAGCTATTGCTTTAGTTTCTATGGCATTCTGGGCTATGGTGCTGGGATGGGTGAGAGTTTAAGATTAAGAGCATATCCTCGGCCGGGAGCAGTGGCTCACACCTGTAATCCTAGCACTTTGGAAGGCCAAGGGGGAAGGATTGAGGTCAGGAGTTCGAGACCAGCCTGAGCAAAAGCAAGACTGTCTCTACAAAAAACAGAAAAAATTAGCTGGGTGTGGTGGCACACACCTGCAGTCCCAGCTATTGGGGAGGCTGAGGCAAGAGGATCACTTGGGCCCAGGAGTTTGAGGTTGCAGTGAGCTATGATCACGCCATTGCACTCTACCTGGAGTGACAGAGCAAGATTCTGTCTCAAAAAAAAAAAGAAACCAAATAAAGCATATCCTCATATCCTCTCCTTGCCCCTTTGCGAGAGGCTGCCAGAATCCTTCCAAACAAGTGGTAGAGGACGGGCCCAGTGGCGGCAGAAAGAGGTGCGTTCTGTCTTC
The DNA here is from genome assembly GCA_023783475.1 of Daubentonia madagascariensis. Lineage (NCBI taxonomy): Eukaryota > Metazoa > Chordata > Mammalia > Primates > Daubentoniidae > Daubentonia > Daubentonia madagascariensis. Next base: position 9,337,913 of record JAKFHU010001990.1, read on the forward strand.
CCAGCCAGAGTCTCCAGAGCCAGGCTGTTGGAATGCTTCATTCCCTTAGTAGAGGGACTCTTCCATGAGAAGTCAGGCCTCCAGCTCAGAAGCCAGTTAGCTGCCCCTGGCTGAGAAATGTGCAGGGATCTCAGAATCTTTCGTTTCCTTTCATAAAACAAAAACTATTCCACATGCTGAAGAGGAATTATCGTCAAGGTCTTCATTTTGTTTTTAGTTTAAAAGAATGTGTCACTGGGTGCAGTGGCTTATGCCTGTAATCCCAGCATTTTGGGAGGCTGGGGCAGGAGGGTCACTTGACGCCAGGAGTTTGAGAGCAGCCTGTAAATATAGCAAGACCCCGTCTCTAAAAAAAAAAGAAGTTTGGCTGAGTGTGGTGGCACCAGACTGTAGTCCTAGCTATTCAGAAGCCTAAGCCAGGAGCATCAAAAATATAAAAGAAAAAAAAAAAAAAGAAGAAGTTAAAGTAGCTAGATGTAGCATAATCCTGGTACCTCAAAATAGGAAACTCAATTATATTTAAGTTTGAGGTTGCCATCTTTCACATTCAATGTGTTTAAAAAAATATTGGTAGCCTGACTATTATAATGTCAGCAGATATGTAATTTTCATTATTTTTAAAAGGCAGATGGGATAGCTGATTCAGACATCATACTGTTATAAATTGCTTTGCATTATAACTGCTTGTTATAACTCTGTAATGAGGAGGGATGAACTAGAAGTGAAAAGACCTAGTTACTGCTCTGCTACTCAGTAACAGAGCCAGATCTAATTCCTTAATCTTTCTGAACCTCAAGTTTCCTCACCCATAAAAATCAGGGGTGATAATAGTTACCATTTTGCATAGGGTAAAAAAAAATTTTGTGAGGGTTAAGTGAGATAATGCATGTGAAAATACATTGTTAAATTGTAAAAGTGAACTTTTTAAAAAAAAATTTTTAATCTTTTTAAATATCCTAGAGGACAATAATACTCGAGTTTTGTTTGAACGAGTTTTAACATCAGGAAGCCTTCCTCCTGAGAAATCTGGGTAAGCCATTGTGAAAACTTGTTGGTCGGGTTTAAATGATCTATGGGGTGAATGTTTGCTTGTGTGTGAGTTTCAGGAGAAATTTCCTTTCTCTTATTTTACCTACCTGCAATATTTTCATAACTGTTTAAGATTTTTTTTTTCTGCAGTGATTAGAATTGTTTTAAGAGATGCCTTAGCAATTATTAAATATTTTAATATATCTTTCTAGTTTAATATATCCCTAGAAATTGATATGAACATGTTAAGAGAAGAGTTCTCAAATTTTTACCTCCCTTACTCGAAAGCAGACTTACATATTTAGTTGTTGTACATATTGTGTCCCTGATTTATGGTGTTCACTCTGTCAGTTTTACCAAACAAATGAACAACATGGTATAGTGGTACAGTGGAAATAGTAAGGCCCTGGAGTCTTGGGTTCAATTTCCAGCTCAGCCAAGTAGACACTAGGCATACATAACCTTACCAATCCTCACTTTCGTATTGAGTAACAACAATGTCTACCAGTGTAGGATTTTTGTGACAGTCTCCTACCTGGTATATAATAGGTGCTCAATATATTACTTTAGTACAAAGGTGTTTAAGTAGTCTCTGAACATTAATTTTGGCTGTTAAAACAGTAACGAGGCACCAATTTGTCCCCAGTGACCCACATTAATGGGAAACAATAGAGAGTAATCATATTAGATCTTGGAATATATTTTTGTTCATGCATTAGATGAAGAATGTATTCTACATTATAATTCATGCCACTAAATAAAAAGATAGAACCATATTATTCAGGAGAAATTAGAAATCTGTCTAGGTTCCTATTCTAACTCTTCCACCTAGAGTTTACCCTCTCTAAGGTGTCTCTCTTGTTAACCACAAAGAATAGGAAGGTATGCTAAATAAGTAAAAACTCAAAAAAGGGCTTAAATACTGAAGTATTTAGGGTGAAGTGTTACATCTATAATTTACTTTGAATTGCTTAAGCAAAAAATATGAAGCAAATATGGCAAAATATTAACAAGCTAGGTATTGGTATACAGGTATTCATTATACTATTCGATTTTTCTGTAGTTTGGAAATCTTTATAATGAAAAAGAGCTTTAAAAAGTTAGGGGGAAAATGGGGAACTTAAGGCTTTTTTGTAAATGAACTCCCTGTCCCAAACCCAGAATAATTAAGTATTGATTATATTTATTTATACAGAGAAATCTGGGCCCGATTTCTAGCTTTCGAGAGTAATATTGGTGATCTAGCTAGTATACTCAAAGTGGAGAAAAGACGGTTTACAGCATTCAAAGAAGAGTATGAAGGCAAAGAAACGGCTTTACTGGTAGATAGATACAAGTTCATGGATTTATATCCTTGTTCTGCGAGTGAACTAAAAGCACTTGGTTATAAGGTATGTACTTAGGATTAAGATGTGTATAGTGTCCTTACTTTTCCAATGTTTTAGAAGAGTTCATGGAACCTTCACTCTAAAGTAAATTCTGAAATATAAATTAATCTAGTTTTAGAATAGATTTGCAGAAAACAAGAAAAAAGTGCCTTGGGTTTATAAAACATTGTCAAAAGTAGCTGAACAAAATGAGATTTAAAAAACACTTTCATTCTGTCCCTGAAATTGTCAGTGCCTTGTATCTTATGTCAGATGGAGGGGGAGAAATTTTTTAAAAAAAAGAAAATCTAAGTATGATCTTAGGTATTATTTTATTTCTAATAGTTCTTATCAAATTAATGAACATGTTTTGACAGATCTTAAACCAAAGGTAGTTCCTGATGCATATTTGGTAAGATACGATGAAGAAACATTGCAGCTTGTTAAATCCATAAAGTTCCTTAAGGGATTTGTATCCTTACCACAGTGCTCTTTCAGTGGCCCTTCAGGGGATGAGTTTATCTAGGTATGAAACTCTTCTGCAGAGTTATAAGAAAATAAATCTGGTATCTGAACCTGTACAGGCCAAGGGGAGAGATTCATGTTTACACAGCCCCAGAAATAGCCCTTGCTGAGAGAGCCATTGTTCTGTCATGTCTTAATCTTTCTATGTCACGTGGACAAAGACCAAGATGGAAATCAAAAGGGAGGCTAAATGCACAGAAGTCTTTGGTTGGTCCCTTTAAGCCAACCAGCATTAGGATGTTCCTGATCGTCGTTGTTTTCCCCATTGCCCTCTCTTGGCGTGGGTCTCTGTGTCTGAACCACGTTAACAAATTTGAGAAAAACTACCAGTAATTGAGCTTCAGACATTTTTGTTAGTGGAAGCCCCACTTCTGTGCCAGTGCCAGATTCCTATTCTGAACCAAGGGATGAGCAGTTCCTGCTACTAGTTTATTCTTGATGAAAAGCCAAAGACATTTTAAAACTATGGTAAGTCCTCACCTAACATCAGTTATAGGTTCTTGGAAACTGTGACTTGAAGTGAAATGACATACAGCAGGTAATTGAGTAACGTTTCTTCGTTTAACATGGTTTCGTTATAACGTTAACGAGAAAAAAATTGGTTTTGTTATACGTGGTTTCTCTTAAAGTCACGTTTTCCAAGAACCTATCAGCAATGTTAAGTGACGACTTACTCTACTTTGTGGAATTGTTAGCTGTTATGGAAAAAAAAGGCTATTTCAACTTTTCAAAGATGAAAATTAAAGAAGCTAATGAAAATAAATTTCTTAACTACTTCCAAGTAGAACTACTTCCTGAATATGAATTTCCCATCTTGTATTTCTATTTCTACTCTTTTGGTCTTTTGAGAAGGGCATAACGTGCTTCTGCATGTGGTATGTGTGTACATGCAAGTGAGAGAGAAACAATTCCCAATGTGCCTACTCATCTAGATTTGCTTATGTAGTACCAGATGTCACCAACTGCATTTGAACAAATTTTGAGAAAGTGAAATGCTTTTATATCCCTCAGTGGTGGCATAAAGAGTTTGTTCTTTGGCTCTAGACAGGCAGATTGACACTGGTTGCCTGTAGCAGAGGAGCTCCTCTGGGATAGGGCCTCTGTTAATAGGTGGTCGTATTGCTCCCTTTGACACAGCTTAGAGTTTTGTTCTCAGCCCTGCCGGGGTGCTGCTAGTACACTGAAAAGAACACCGTGGGTGGGTTTGAGGTCAGAGAGGCCTGGGCTCCTAGTCCTCCTCTCGCAATTCCTATTAGCTACGTGGCCTGGGAAATCAGAACCTTTCTGAATTTCTGTCCCTTCTGTAAAATGGAGATGTGGAGTGAGAGATGTGCTGCCTAAAAAAAAAAAAAAATTTTTTTAAGACGTTACTATTTGCCTCATCAGAGAGGGAATAAATGGCTAAATTTTGAATTTTCCTCCAAATTACCCTACTATCTACTTGGTGCCCGGTCTTATGACTTTACCCACAAAACTTGTATCTATCCTACAATGTCCTACCTGGTGATGCTGAGTGTAGTAATTCTTGATTGGTGCTGTGGTGAGGTTATAAAACACCAAGTCTTCAGAGCCAAATAGCTTTCCTTGTTGAGTATTTAACAATGTTTACCATCGTTAAAGTTCTTCTCTTTCCCCATTTTCTCTTTCGGTGGTTTAAACCCAGTTATTCACACTGTATCCTCAAGATTATAGAATTGCACAATGATACTCTGTAAGTCCCTTTTTCAGGTTTAGGATTCTTCTGTTCTGCATTTTCAGGATGTCTCCCGTGCTAAGCTAGCCGCTATAATTCCAGACCCAGTTGTAGCTCCTTCTATAGTGCCTGTTCTGAAAGATGAAGTGGATAGAAAACCAGAATACCCTAAACCAGACACTCAGCAGATGATTCCATTTCAGCCACGACATTTAGCACGTAAGCCAAGACTTTAGATCCAGTACTGAGACCTCGGTTTGTCGATTTAAATCCAAGGTGTTGGGGGAAAGTAACATGGCCTTTCCATTGCAGGTTACTTATTAGACTTTGGCAAGTGACTTGGCTATAATCTTTGAACCAGATTAACTAAGAATGTCCTAAAAACAAAACCTCAGTGATCCAGATTCCAGTAACCGATTTTGGCAATGATACTTGGTTTTCAGAAATGCTATGTGCAGATTACCTGAACTGCTGGAAACTTACTTCAGTAATGTTATTTGGTATTTTTACACTTCCTAATGGTTAGTAGCCCCTCTAGGTCCTTTCTGAACAAGGCACTTTTGATTAAATTTGTGGAATAATTAACTTTAAACAGGATTGCTGAACAAATGACTTGTGCAGCTCAGAAACAATCTTTGACAAAAACTGACTTTAGTTCAGCCTTTGGGTTGTCTCATGCAAGTCACTCGTCTACTTTTCTGCCTCCCAGTGGCCATGGGGTTGAGACTATCCTTCTCACCCACTTGAGTTTGGTATTGTAAATGTCCAGAACAAAGCAACATAGACATAGACAATCTTTATGTACAAATTATTTTAGCTGTTAGGTATGCAGAAATTCTTCCATCCCACTTGCTTTATGTTTTTCTTTCTCCCACAGCTCCAGGTTTACACCCAGTCCCTGGTGGAGTGTTCCCAGTGCCTCCTGCAGCTGTTGTTTTAATGAAACTTCTCCCTCCTCCTATCTGTTTCCAGGTTTGTTCACTATGTTCATGGTAGAAACTGGCTTTATGGGTTATAGTAATTGTGTGCTTTTTCTCTTGTATCATGGGAAATATAAAATACTATTTTAACTTGGGGATTAAAATTTATTTGTGTCAAAATAGGGTCCTTTTGTACAAGTGGATGAACTGATGGAAATTTTCCGAAGATGCAAGATACCAAACAGTAAGTAATGAAAGCTCCATTTTCAGAATATAATTTGACATTGTTGTCTCCTAGGCTGGAGAGATTGTTATTCTTTGCCACTGAAGTTTCCAAAACCAGCCAGCCAACGTGCAGTGCAATGAAACCTAGAAGTGATCTGAACCCTCTCTGGCAGAGAGAGAATTGTTCATATTCTAATTCCACTAAGTAAAATGTCATAAAAGCTTATCTTTTCTATTCATGTGAACATGCACTATCAGACTTGGCTTATGAAAATAATTTTATTAGTTTTAACAGATTTTGTCTTTTCCTTGAATTATTTAGTATGAGTAGTACTATATCATGCTTTGCTAATAAAGTATCTAAAGTAGGACATACCTGCCCTTTCACAGTAGCATACTTTAAAGATCTTCCAACGGTCCTTTGTTTCATTTCAATAGCTGTTGAGGAGGCTGTGAGGATCATTACTGGCGGGGCCCCTGAGCTAGCTGTGGAAGGCAATGGCCCAGTGGAGAGTAACGCAGTACTCACCAAGGCTGTCAAAAGGCCCAACGAGGATTCAGATGATGATGAAGAAAAGGGAGCTGTTGTTCCCCCTGTTCATGACATTTACAGAGCTCGGCAGCAGAAGCGGATTCGGTGAAGCTGAGACCTGCCTCTGAAAGAAAACGCTTATCCAGGAGCCCCTTTTTGCCTCTTAAGTCATATGTTTAAAAGAGACAACGCTTTGTTACAAGGTTCTTGGAAACAAAGTTGTCATTGGTGCCTCTATATCATATGGTTCTTGAGAAAAAACAAACCAACCTGTGTGAATTTTAGAATATGGAACAGACCCATGCTCTAAGCAAAATTAGGTTTTCAAAAATGTGAGAACAGTACAAAATGGCAGAACCACATTTTGTTCCCTCTTCAAGGGTGTCTTGTATGTGCCGCTTGAAGATTTGTGAGTTTTCAACAGTTTTATTTTAAAAACTGGATGGCTTATGATTGTAAAGCATTTTATCACATTTTCTGAAAAACAGTTGTTCTCAGTTTGCTTATGTAGAGTCCTGCCTTATTGTTTTTGTTTTTATTTATGGCAGAATGTATGGAATCTGTTTTGTAGTTTAAAATTTTAAAACAGTCCTTTAAAAAATAAAAGGATCTCAAAAACCTTATACCTCCTTCTGTTTTGTTCATTCAGATTTTAATTACCATAGTTTTGTTTTTTTTTTTTTTTTTTAAAAAGAGATGATGGGATTGTGCTTTGTTGCCCAACTGAAGTGCAGTGGCATGATCATAGCTCACTGCAACCTCAAATTCCTGGGCTCAAGCAATCCTCCTTGCCTCAGCCTCCCAAGTAGCTGGGACTACAGGCGTGCACCACCTGGCTAAATGACTGGCTAACTTTTCTACTTTTTGTAGAGACAGAGTCTCGCTCTTGCTCGGGCTGGTCTCGAACTCCTGGCCTCAAGCAATCCTCCCACCTCAGCCTCCCAGAGTGCTAGGATTATAGGCGTGAGCCACTGCACCCAGCCAACAAAACAATCTTAAAAAGCACAAGTAGTACCATATGGCATAGACTTTAAAATACAGAGGTGTAGACTCTCCTAAAGTGTCATCTTTGGTGGTTAATGTTTTAAAGAAGACAAAATGGTTTCAAATACCTGTAATAGTGTTGCCATAGATGACTAAACAAAGCCACGTGAACATGCATGAAAAATGATAACATTGTAATGAAGAGAAAACATCTTACATACACACATACACCTGGTGAAAAGAGCCGCTAGTCACTGTTGAGGCAATTATGTATATTACAATTGTTCCTACTGCATTTATTTCCAAGATTTTTTTCCCCTAGAAATGATCTGTTCTTTAGACATAAAAAGGATTATTTCTCATTAGAAGAAAATATTTTCTAATGTTCTACTATATATTTACGAATTTTTAGTTTTAAAAGTGATTCTGCCTGAATATTTGATAATTCCTTTTGTTAAACATACTCTAACAAGCAGCATGTTAGACATCTGAACTTACCTTTGGAAATCTAATGTGCAGACTCATGGTATAGTCAGTTCTACATCTCCAAGGACTCTGATCTATCAGTGTTGCTGGACCCAGAGAAATTGCCAAAAGATATCCATATTTTTCCTTTTTATAAAAGCAATTACAGCATCTCAAGATTCTAGAACTAGACAAAATTTTCAAGGACTGTCCTTCCTAAACAAAAATTAATCAAGCTCGGGCCTTTACCACTAAATTTTAAACAAGAGATTATATATATGTGGCCACACCTAGTAAAGTAAAAGGTTATAGAAGCTACTAGTAAACATAGCTCTCTGAACGACCAAATTGTACCACTCTAAAAGAATGAAAAAATACACCATTTTTGTCAGTATATTTACCTTGGTCAATAATTATGAATTTATTTGGTAATTTTATAAGCTTCTATTGGCCTATAGTTAATATATAAATGTTAAGAGTTCACTTATAGTAAAGTATAATCACTATGTTCATACTTTTTACATTTTAATTCCCAAAGAAAACTTCATTAAAGTTGGTAGTTCTTCTTTGACTGTAACATTGAGCAAATTTATCTTTTACTTAATAAAAAATTCAGAAGTCTTGAGAGGGAATTCATATCAAGTAACAAAATTCAGGTACCATGTTACTGGTTGAAGTAAAATCTTAAATACTCAACAGAAGTGTCAGCTTACCAAGCTTTGAGAATAAGAGTCACTAAAAACAATTCAGCTACTTAACTTTCTTCCCTGAGCACTGACCAAAGTCCTGCTTTGAGTATAAAAAAGACTGTGCTTTAAAAAACAGGCAACAGGAATAAGAGAGACAGAGAAAAAAAAGAGGACTGTTACTTTAATTTTAAGGTTATTTTTAAGTCAGACATTGCAATTAAAAGTTCTCAATGTTTAGTTCATATAAATCAAACTTAAAAATAGGTTTAAAGGAAGTGAAGTTTGACTAGTGCTACTAACACCAGACCCATCTGATTTTGAAATCAAATAAGTGACACATCAAACCAGACCAATAGCTCAGTTCTGGTCCCTGGGCTCAGAGGCAATATGTTTAATCAGGTATGACTGAAACCCATACAAGGAACAGTTTAAGTAAAATTGTTTAGGCTTCTGATACACATTTTCTAGAACTCTGACTATTCCTGAAAGTACCAGTGATACTGGATAGGTTAATAAATAGAGTTTACTGGGCTTAAAGTTTATCCCCTCCCCCACCCTGTGAAGTTGCTGTGAATACTATGAATAAAAAAACTATCATTAAAATAATTATGTAATACAAAATCCAATATAAATACACAATTGCAAATACCATTGTAGTTGTTTATTTAGATTGTTTTTAAATGAGATAGTGCCTTTAAATACGATTTCATAGCCCATCATCCATTACCATTTATTCATCTGTTCATTTGTTCATTCATGGATTCATTTAGTTCAAACAATACAGAAATGGAGATGGGGAGAAATCATTGGGGTGCAGGTGGATGTCGGGAAGTAAGCAAAGGTAAGGCAGCAGCTCTGGTACAGAAGAGACGATGAAAGCAAACAACAGTTTTGGGAGAGGACAGGAAGAAAACTTTCCCTATAGGCCTATAAAATGTGCTTGACTCAAGGGAGGTTGGGCACACTATGTGGAATCTAACACAATAGCAGGTGTACATCCACAGGTAGAGGGTTATATGCTCTCCTTTATTGTTAATAAGGCAATTTATAATCCCTTTCCATGTACAAATCATTCTAATATCCACTACCAAATTTAATCCTCACAGCAACAGTGTGAGTTAGTAGTGTTCCCATTTTACAGATGAAAATACTGAGGCCTAAGGGAGAATGACTGGCCCAGTATCATACAACCAGTAAGAACAGAGGAAAAAAAAAACACAAACCCAGATCTTCCTCTAAATCTGCAGTTTTATGCACAATTCTACCATCACCAAATGTTAGAATTGGAAGGGAGCTTAAAGATTAAGTCTAGTCCTTTCATTTTGTAGGTGTTGGAAATGGGCCCTGATTTGCCCCAGCTAGCACATAACAGAGTGGAGATCAGAACCCTGTTTCTTAACAGCTCCTAGTCTTTCCACTCTACCACCCTGCCTCAAAATTAAACACAAATGTTATACATACAATCAGGGCATGCCAAAAGGTCACTGAAAATGAAACAGCTAACATGTATTCACTACGAAACTCACCAGGAAAGGTGGTGGCAGCAACACCTTCTCTATTCCCAGGAATTGTAAGGCTTTGGAGAAATGAAAATAAGCACCTCTACAAAAACTGAACTGCTGAATAATCCATTCAGAATCATTGGCCAGTATGTGCATATTATATGCCTATTAAGTCAAAGTTATTAGTAACTTTTCTTCACAGAGAAAAAAGTTCTTATACACCTACCTACTGCATTTAATCAGTAAGACATCATATCAGTGTGGTTCTTACCTGAAGTATATTTATGGTTATAACATTTTACAGCTTACTTTAAAAGGAATGAAATTTTAAAAAACACCTGGACTAGGGCTGGGCACGGCTCATGCCTATAATCCCAGCACTTTGGGAGGCCGAGGTGGAAGGATCTCTTGAGGCCAGGGGTTTGAGACCAGCCTGGGCAATGTAGCGAGATCCTATCTCTAAACAAAAATTTTTTAAAAGTTAGCCATGCGTGGTGGCACAAGCCTAAAGTCCTAGCTACTCGGGAAGCTAAGGTGGGAGGATTGCTTAAGCCCAGGAGTTCTAGGTTACAGTGAACTATGAGTGCGCCACTGCACTCTGGCCTGGGCAACAGTGCAAGACTCTCTTAAAAAACAAACAAACAAACAAACAAACAAAAAGGAAAACACCTGGACCAAGAATCCATCCACCCAACCAACCAAGAGCCAATAAAGGCTCTGGACATTCATCCATTCTACTATCAAATAGATTTAAGAGGCTTGGTGATACTGACCTCACTCTCAAGGTGCTCACTTTTATCCACATGTGATAAACTACTACCAACAAAAACTTAGCAATTTCAGGAAAAGACACTTGTCTCCACAAACCTGTTACTTAACACAGCATATAGAATCAATTCAATTCTGAAGAAGGACAACTTATACTCCAAAGGATGTTTTGTTTTAGAGGGAGAGCTGTAGGGGGGAGTTACACATAGATGCTTAGTAACGTTTCCTGAGTAACTAAATGAACTAAGTGGATTTTCCTGGCCCTTAGTAATAATCCTATGAGATTCCAGGAAGAAAATTAGCTCACTTATCTTCATAGAGCAACAACAAAATGATTCAATATGAATATTGTGATTCTGAAGTTTGCTTCCTTCATTCTTGGCTTTGCCAGATGTAGAACTCTACCAGTGGACACTGAGGTAGTGGGGGGCCAAGAGAGTCTGTGTGGCTCCATGTTATATATGCATCAAGATTTCAAACTGTCCAGACTTAACTCTGTCACTTCAGCAACCCATGAGAGGAAAAATATCTTGTTTAAGAGTTAAGTCTTACAAAGGACGGCCAAAAGAAGAGTTTTTGAGATTTAGGAAGAATGACTTCAGGAAGTGGTAACTGATCCTGTGCAGGTGGGGGAAAAGCTGCTCTCCCTTATCCTTGGAGGGGGAGGAAAAGCCCCCAAACACTCTGAGGCTGAGGCATCAAAGAGTGCTGCCCCTGGGTGCTGAGGGCTTCTCAGCCCAGGAACCTGATATCATACAACCAATAGGTACAGCTGCCACAGTGCAACCTCAGCCTCAAAGGAACAATTCCAGAAGTGACCTCATTGAACACACTATAAAAGATGTGATTTTGTTCTTTAAAAGCACTCTCACATAAAATGTGACCAGTCACCAGTTTACAGTGACCCCAGATTCCCCAGGGTCTACTGCCTGGGACCTAAAGATACACCTGGCTCTACATTTTTTTTTTTAATTTGCCATATCATCACAGATTAGAACTGACTTCAGTGCTGACCTGCTTACATGTAATTTCCACTTGAGTTCCTATGGCCAGACCCACATCCTTTGTATAAACCCTGGGTCTACCCATAATCTCAAAAATACCGCAAGCTGAATTTATGCTGATACTACCAGGTCTGATATCCTTCTCATGGAGTACCTGCTTTCCTCCCCCCATCAGTACTGTTGTAATACCTACCCCCTAAAGGACAACCCAACTGCTTCTTTAAGTCTTTCTTAAATCACCACATTTCCTTACACAGAAGGATCAGAGAAAACAACTGCTTGCCATGAAATGTGGCCTTTTCCCAGGTTGCTCAGGAATAGCTGCTGGCCTTCCAGGGGCCTTTCTGGAATGGCTTCCAAGTTTCTTTTAGCTTCTTGTCCAAAAGTCTTTCTGTGCTGATATTACTGGATTACTTTTATCTTCTACTTACTAAACTTTATCCTTCTAAAGAAACCAGGGAAAATTTGTTCTTGAGTCTAAACATTAACGACTGACTGTATGATACAGTGTACATTTCTGACTGCAAGTAAAACACAGCAGTGGAGCACAGCTTTGTAGTGTGTATTTGGAGAAATCACATCCACCCAATATAACCATTCACTCTTATGAAGCCTGTACCACTAGACAGCCTAGAGTGAATGCTCCCCTTGACCCTTCAAACCCTGTCTGCCCACCCCACCCCTCACTGGCTTCAATAAAGGGATTCCTTTCATCTGCAGTCCTCAACCCCCAGGGTCTGTGGCCTGTTAGAAACCAGGCCACACAGGCTCTGCCTCACCTCCCCCTCCTCCCACCTTCTGTGGAAAAACTGTCCTCCATGAAACCAGTTCCTGGTGCCAAAAAGGTTGGGGACCGTTGCCTTACATTATTTTACCCCTTGCTGTTCTGGCAGTTAGAGATTATTCCAACTTCATGGCTCTGCTTCTAATATAATGTCCCTGTCTAAAATACACACACACACACACACATATATATATATATTTTTTTAAACAGAACAGATCATCTGTGAGACCCAAATTACTCTCACAGTCATAGGACATGTCAGGAATTCTGGTCACTGAAGTTCCTTGAAAAATACTCTTCAAAACCCAGGGATTGTCTATGACTTCCTTATCTTGTAGATTAGTGAGCTTGAGATATTTTACCTTAAAACACTTAAATCTAATTCCAGAATTCCAATTCAATTAACACACCTGTGTATTGTATTAGATTGAATTTTTCAGTAAAAAACCCAGATATTTCTCTTCTTTCACATCAAACTAAACTATTTTTTAAAAAATTTCCTCCTTAACTTTCAAGGTTTGAAAGTCAAAGAGTTTCCATTCTCTAGATCTCGTAAGTCATCATCCAGGGTCACGAGTAATTTTGTATAAAGAAACAAGCTGTTTAAAATCAAATAACTCTTCTCTAGAACAAAAGGGCTCTGGCGCCCTGGCTAGGCCAGGCAGGGAGGAAGCAATAAATTGCAAAAAGGAAAAAAAAAAAAAAACAAAACAGCAGTAAGACTTCATGTAGCCCTTCTAACACGAAATACCTGGAGGGAGGAGTGGGGGGCGCCGTGCGAGGGAGGGGCAAGCGGTGAGGTCATGGCTTGGTCTCTTTTACTCCTGGATGGCTGTGAGCCTGGGGTATCTGAAAGAACTACCCAGATTGCAGAAGAGAGAGGTTCCAGCCTTCTCGGAAGGACACAGGTGCCACAATCATGACGGAGTACGACTGGAGACCCTGGCAGTCAGCTGTTTAAAAGCTGAGGGGTAACCTATAAAACTCAAGAGAACAAGAAGCTTCTTTGATTTGTAAACTTGCACTCACTCACAAATACAATCTCTCAAAATAGAATTCAGTGCATTTTTCAACAACTCTTTTCAACTGCGCTACAAAACATTCTTCCCTTTGGAATCAGTGCTGTTAAATAGAAATGTACTACATAGTCATTTTCCAAAGCAACATTATAGTTGAGAACAGATATTCTGAGGCGAGTGAATAATACTGCTGCTGTAGGGAGCATACAAGTTAGGATCAGATGAGGATCTTACTGAGGATTGCATCATAATAGGGACAGAAGACCATCTTGTTATAGTTGACCAGGCGAACGAATTTAATAGCAACTTCCTCCAGCTCTCTCTGAACTGGACCCAATCCCCCAGGTACCGCGGGCAATGGCTTCTGATGACCCGAGGCAAGGTAGGTTTCTAAGAAGGTCAGGATTCGCGATTCTGTGATGGAAAAGAAAGTAGTTAGTTGTTTCTTGTTCAGGGGGACCTTATGAATCAGATTACATATCAGTTCTTAGCTTAACCATCACCTTTTAGGGGAAGTCTTCCCTGATCATCCCCCTAGACTAGATACCCATAGCACCTTGCTCTTCTGAACAGCCATCCCACTTGTAATGTTTTCTCTCCGCCACCAGATGGTTAGTTTCATGAAGGTAGGAACCATGCTTGTCTCGTTCATCTTCTCTCCTCATCACCCAGCGCCATGCCGGGCATGAGATCTGGCTCCCAGGAGCAGCTTAAAACACACTTGGAGAGCGCAAGAATGAACGTGTGCATGAAGAAAGAAAGACCGAAGAAATGCGCGGCTCTCACAGGAGGATGCATACTAGACGAGCGTTAGCCGTCCTTGAAGATCATACAAAAAGGCGGCAGGAGTCACAAGTTCAAAAAAGAAAAGAGAAAAAAGAAAATCCCAGTGCCACTGGCTTGATCTATCTTTTCCTACTAGACTCACAGCAAAGCAGCATGAGCTTCCTTCTCTGACGCCTTCCGTGGAAGGCATGAAGTTGTGGGCGTGTGTAAACTTGTCCTACTCTGAGGAATAATTCAGTTTGATGCTTCCTTAGCCCATTCCCCTCTATGATGCTTTTACACTCTCCTGTGTATCCTCATCAGCCAAAAATGATTTGATCAAGCCACACTTCTTGCAGATTTAATTACAAAAACAACAAGGACATTTATCTTGAATGGGCTTTTTCAAACTACATGCCCTGCCCCTTGCCCTGGGGTATCCTCTCAGGTACAAACAACTTACATCTTCTGAACCCAAAAACACACTGATGGGATGGGTCCTTCCACCCCTATTCCTGAGTTAGTTTGGTTCTCGAAGGTTCCCAGAGGTGGAAGCCTCACCCAGAAGTGGAGCTCTTCCTATTGTTCCTATCTAAGGGCTGGTTTTTAACCCCCATGTCTATAACTAGCTATTAGGAATCAACTGAGATGACAGTTTGAGAAGCAGCTTGTTAGCCACAGGTCTATTTACTGGCACTTTCCTGTCCCTCTATCAAAGTTGAGAGTATAAATCTTGATGATCTGAGGGCCCTGCATGATCTGCAAGAGCTTCCTCCTAGGTGGCCCACAGATTAAACTGTGGCTAGTGCAAGGCTAGGATAAAGTGGTTTTTTAAAAAATAACTTAATTTTTAAAAAAAATGATTGATCCCTGTTATTCTTTTTTCATGAAATTTACTTAATAAAAAGTTATAGTATTAGAAGCGGCCCCACATCACTGATCCTGCCTTCTACTCCAACCTGAAATGTGATAACCATGATCATTCAGCTTCTGCCTGAAGTGAAGCCTACCAATTTCCCATTACTTCTTTAATACCTATTTGCTTTCAAAGAATTTGAGAAAGAGCTTGAAAATTAATTAAATCAGGTTTTAGCCTGATTTTAACCTGAGTTTTTAAAATATTATATTCCTTGATCAACCAAAGAAGAGAATTTTTCTTCCCCCTCCAGCTTTATTAAGGTATAACTGACATGTAATTTGTATATATTTACAGTGTACAAAATGATGTTTTCATATACATACACACTGTGAAATGATTAAATCAAGCTAATTAACAGAATTTTTCACAGTGAAACTGCTCTAATGATGAAAAGTAATAGCTAATATAGAATATTTTTAATATTTTATAGAATATTTATTAAAAATAGTTTAATACAGCTGGGCACAGTGGCTCACATCTATAATCCCAGCACTTTGGGAGGCTGAGGCGGGAGGATTGCTTGAGGCCTGGAGCTCGAGACCAGCCTAAGCAACATAGCAAGACTCTGTCTCTACAAAAAAAATAATAAATCAGCCAGGCATAGTGGCACACGCCTGTAGCCCCAGCTACTTGGGAGGCCGAGGCACGAGGATCACTTGAGCACAAGAGTTCGAGGTTACAGTGAGCCATGATCATGCCACTGGACTCCAACCTGGGTGACAGAGCAAAAGCCTGTCTCTAAAAAAGAAAGAATATATAAATTTTAATACTTTAAGTGTATTATAAATTTTAATAGCAATATTTTACTATTATAATTAATAGTTTTATTATATTTAATATGTTACTATTAAATACTAATATTTTAATAGTCTTTTATTTTTATTTATTTTTAAAATAACATTTTAATATTAATATTCAGCTTTTTAGTAATAGCTACTATTTACTGAGTACTTACTATGTGCTGCCAGGCACTATGGTAAGCACTTTACATATCTCATCCCAGGAAGTCCTCTCAGCTACCTTGTAAGGTTGTTGATATTATCCCCTTTTTAGAGTTGAGGAAACTCAAGTGTCCAGTCACTTGCCCAAGCTATACAGTAAGTGCTGGAGCAAGGCCTCTGAACCAAGACCCCTGAACCAAGACCCATGATTCCAAAGTTGGAGCCCTCAGAACAATGATGGGAGCCTGGTCACTCATCCATCCTTTGGGTGGCCCTGATCACACTGCGGTGATTAGTCACTCTTTCCTCACCCCTCAGCACTCTTAATCCCACCAAAACCCTCTTAGATCTCTTCAGAGGGGCCCGTCCCCCTACCCCCGCTGCTGCCTGCCTCCCTCACACGTACCCATGATCCTGCGGATGGGGTCGTCAGGACTGGCAACAGCCTGGATCTGGCCTTTGAGCACGGTCTCCTTGTCCGTGGTGAGAGGGGAGGACCCACACAGAGAAAGGCAGCTGCTCACCTCCAGGCAGACTTTCTCCCCAATGGTAGTCAGGGCATCTTTCAGATGGAAGGAGCTTGAGCAGAGAAGGGAAAGGAAATTCCAGGGGAAGAAAGGGCCTGTAAATAAAGTGCCATCTAACCAGCTCCACCAGTCCATGCCCTGGCAAGAGTTACAACACCAATGAATGGATTTATGTGTTCAAGGGACAATCTGTGACTCTATTCCCCACTTCCTTACCTCCTAGGCTGTGCACACGTAACTGGGGAGGATGTTCTTTCTCTCCCTCCACTAGAAAGGACAGTGGGAAGGGGAGGGGCTCAGAGTATACCAGGACCAATGATCCAAAGCACAAATTTTTGCTACCATCTCTGTGATGAAGTAAGCCTGGAACTGACTTAAGAATACCTTGAGATACCTCTGGAGGAATACACAAGACACCAGAAATTTGGCAGCTGTGGGGCAGGAGTGGGACAGAAACTTTTCATTGGATACCCTTTTGTACCTTTTGATTTTTGAAATACTTGCATGTATTAACTATTTTTAAAAGAATAGATAAATTAAAACCCAAAGTTAAAAAAAATTAGTGCCTTGATTTCCTGGGGCCCTCTGAGGGTAGCCTTCCCTGCTAGTGGGTATTCTATGAGAAGGTACTTGCCTTTGTTCTGTGTCTAGTTCCTGTGTACGGAATTACTGGGGGGCGTGGAAGCAAGCCCTAGGACTCACTACTGGTACCAACTCTGTGCCAACCCCCTGTCTGCCAGGGTGGATACGGGAGTGCAGGGCTGGAGTCCAAGGAAGTGTTGGACTGGGACCTGCCCCACCCACCACTGGTGGCTTTGATGCAGCAGTTCTACTGGCAGGGGATCCAGGTGACAGCTCAGAGCTGCACCTGTGTAAGGGCCTCAGGTTAGGCCTTAGCTAAGCAAACAGCCTCCTGGCCTAAATCAGGACTGTTGAACCCCTAGTCACAACAAGTGGACATGCCCCCACTGCACTGAACACACCCATGCTTTGTGCAAACTCAGGAGTAAAATTCCTCCATTTTGTAAGGATGAGAATGATTGGGGGATACTTCCCTTGAAGAATTGGACTTTGTCAGATACAGTGTTTATTTAGAACCACTCAAAAATATTCTATATGCTGTAAGCCATATAAATCACCTAATAGGACTTCACTGCAGGAGAAGTTACAGAAGCCTGCACACGCACAGATGTGGGTTGGTGCTGGGTAATAAAATGATATGTTTATACCCAGCACAGAATGTCTACAAGGAACGTGCAAAGGGCAGAAAACTTTAAAAACTTGAATCATATACATGCAATTCTGGAGGACTACTGCTTGTTTCTTTTATGACCTTTCTCTAGAGCTGTGTTTTTCACTGTGGTTGATTGTGAAAGCAATTCAGGTGGTAGCAACCAGTTTTTTTTTAATGGAATAGGAATAGAGTAGAAAATATTAGGATACATTAAGCATAGTTAGGGTAATTTTTATTTTGTGAAGTTGTTATTTCAGTTACATATGTGTGTTAAGTGTATACTAGGTCACAATGGAAAATGAATTTTTTTTTTTAATTTTGAGACAGAGTCTCACTCTGTTGCCTCGGCTAGAGTGCAGTGGCATCATCATAGCTCACTGCAACCTCAAACTCCTGGGCTCAAGCGATCCTCCCGCCTCGACCTCCCAGAGTGCTAGGATTATAGGCATGAGCCACCACACCTGGCTGAAAATGAATTTCCTACTGTGGATCCTAGTCACAGTATTTTTCTTTTCCTACTCAATGTCTCTGGGCTTCAGTTTTCTTCATGGGCTCTAGCAAGAGTTTAATGCATTTGAAAGGTTTTGGAAAAGAAATAAAGCACTTAACAAACATCAAAAACAGGAGCCTTGGAGGTAAAGAGGCAAAGATAGCCCTATTAAAGAAGGAAGGGGTCAGACAGCACACTGCTCCCCAAGGAGGGAGAGTAAATTAGCTGATGGCAACCAGCACCAAGCCAGGCCCAGGAAGGAGCATGCTAGAGGGCATGAAGGACCACAAGACCCCCCAAGCCCAGGATTTCAGACTCCTCCAGCCAAGCAACCATTGATACCAGCCCCTCACCCTGTCCATGGCCAACCCCCAGCCAAAGCCACCTCTTCTCTCACCTCCTAAATGTTCCCTCACATCTACTATGCCCCTCCCAGCCAAAATTTAAAATTAAGAGCATAAATTAGCCAGGCATAGTGAGTGTGCCTGTAGTCCTAGCTACTCAGGAGGCTGAGGTGGGAGGATTGCTTGAGCCCAGGAGTTTGAGGTTGCAGTGAGCTGTGATCATGCCGCTGCACTCCAGCCTAGGTGACAAAGTGAGATTGTCTCTTAAAAAAACCAAAAAGATCAAACCCCCCCCATAAATCTAATCATGTTCCCCCTCTTGCTTCAAACCCTTCGTGGCTCCCTCTTGCTCTTAGGATAATGACCCAAATCTTCCTAGAGTGAGGCCTCTAAGGCCCTGCAGGCTAGTCACCAACATCTTAAAGCTCCTATCCTAGAGCTTTGCTAAACCTGCAGTTGATTCTAACTTTGACCCTATGGCCTCTAAATAAATTCTGCTGGGGTCTTCACCAAGTGAACAAAGTTAGAGAGTTTGCAAAGTTTTTTCTAAGATCCTAGAAAGTGGCTCTGGGTTCTGCCTTGCACTGGGAGACTCCAAGCTGCTCTCGGCCACCCACTGCCTCGCATCCATCCATTAAAGGTCTAGCCACTTACGGCAGATGCACATCTGTCAGCAAAATCTTCACAATCATCTTGAGTTTCTCAGCAAAGTCCGCCTGGCTGGAAATTCCAGGGGCTGCCATGCTGAATGTGACCAGCAACACAGCCCCTAGGATGGTCAGTTGCTCCAGCTGCAGCTGGAGCTCTTGGAAGCGGGACTGGTCCATCAAAACTGTCTGTAATAAATATAAGAGAAGTCATAGCTGAGCTGAGATTTGGGCTGCCCAGCAGAGGGCGGTGGGGCCACAGACCTCACTTGCCTCTGCAGTTTCCCTCATGATTTTCTCAAGTTGTTTCAGAGGTATGAGGAAGTCATGTGTGGATTATCCTTCCATCTCAGAGCCCCTTCTCCCTGAGAAAGGATGCTGTATAAGGCACTCACTGAGACACACCTGGGGGGTAAACCCAGACTCTGCACTTAATAGCAGCATGACATCATGCAAGCTTTTCAACTCTCTGAGGTCTATGCAAAATGGGCATTCCTACTTTGCAGGGCTGTTTTCAAGATGAAAAAAGATCCTGTATATAAAGTAGCTGTCAGAGCCAGAACTCAATAAATAGGATGTATATCATTAGAAAGGAAGGAGTAATGAGGCACAGAGCTAGGGTGACCAACTCATCCCACTTTGTCCAGGACTGTCCCAGTTTTAAAACAGAAACTCGGGCCAGGTGCCATGTGGCTCATTCCTGTAATCCAAGCACTTTGGGAGGCTGAGGTGAGAGGATTGCTTGAGGCCAAGAGGCCAAGAGTTCAAGACAACCCTGGGCAACATAACAAGACCCTGAGACCCCACCTCTACCAAAAAAAAAAAAAAATTAGACGTGGTGGCACGTGCCTATAGTTCCAGCTACTCAGGAGGCTGAGCCAGGAGGATTGCTTTAGCCCAGGAGTTCGAGGTTATAATAAGCTATGATTGCACCACTGCACTGCAGCCTGGGTGACAAAGTGAGAGAGACCCTGTCTCAAAAAAAAAAAAAAAATCAAGAAAACAAAATCTCCCAGAAACTCCCAAGTCCTATGAATTCTCCTCAATCCCCAGCACACCAAGACAGCTAGTCACTCTATACAGAGCAATGGAAGGGAGGAATTCCTTGAGGGGAGAGCCTACACTTACCTACCTTGGTACCCCTGCAGCACCCAGCACAAATGAGGCTCTCAAGAACTGGTAAGTGAATAACGAAAAAGAAATGGTAAACACACAGAGTACAATTCACAGGTAACAACACAAAGCTGCCTGAACCAGAAAGTATGACTGCTTCTCCAGTGTTGAAGACAGCCCAGGACCTACCACGCCAGAGTCCTGAGTCGGGTGAAGGGAAGAGTAGTGGAAAGGCTGAGCAGATAGAGCTTCTGATGTACATTTTTATAGGTTAATCAAACGAACTTTAAGGACTTATCTTGCTGTAAGAACCTGAGATACGCCAAATCAAGACATGAACAATTTGGGGTCATAGCCCAGAATTCTTCTCAAGAAGTAAAAACTATTTCTGAAGACTGAGAATCCTCTTGTTAAGCAAATATGCTTCAGTGGGCTTGTCATGAGCCTCCTTGTGACTTCACTTTGCTTTGTGCTTCCCAACAGTATGCAGTACTTGAGTTCAGGATGCAAAAGATTTCAAAGGATCAATTCCAAAAGGAGATATCTGTCCCCAATAAAAACCACCGTCTTCCCCATAGCTATTTTTTAAGAGACATGTTAGGCTAAGAACCTCCCTCCAGAAAAGAACATGCCACTATTCAAAAAGGAACACCTTCCTCCTCAATTCAACACCCTCTTTAAATCCTCCTCCAGCACAAAACAGAGAACTCAGAGGCAAGAGGTGAAACCTCAAGCTTACAACTTCTAGAAAGGACAAATAAGGAAGTTGTGAGAGATATTTAGAGAAGTAGCAGGGTCTGAGGCTAGAGATTAGAAGCCCAGGTGCCCTCAAAAAAGAGAGAAAAGTCTAAACACCAAATCAGCTATTTACAGACAAAATGGGGGAATCCCTTCTTAGTCGTCCCTTTAAAGAAAACTGCAGTTAGAAGTATTTATTGTGAAAACCATAAAAAGAAGAAATATTGCTCAGCATGGAAGGGGAAGAAGTTTCTTTATATAAAGCTGTAAACAACACCACTACTATGGTTTTGATCAAGATGAGTAAAAACAGGATAAAAGTTCAGCAGCACAAATTAGAAGCCTGATACATTGCTGGTGGGATTGTAAAATGATGCAGCTGCTTTGGGAAACAGTTTGGCAGCTCCTAAAAATGTTAAACTTAGAGTTACTATATAACCCAGCAATTCTAATTCTAGGTACATAACCAAGAGAATTGAAAACATGTGTCCACACAAAAACTCGTACACGAATGACGAATGTTCACAGAAGCATAATTCACAATAGCCAAAAAGTGGAAACAACTCAAATGTTCTTCAACTGACAAATGAATAAACAAAATAAAGTATATCCATACAGTAGAATACATTATTCAGCCTTAAGAAGGAAGGAAATACCGATACACACTGCAACATAAATGAACCTTGAAGACTATCCTAAGTAAAATAAGCCAGACACAACAGGACAAATATTGTATAATTCCACTTATATGAGGCACGTAGAGTAGTGAAATTCCTAGAGATTCAAAGTAGAATGGTGGTTGCCACAGGCTGGGGTAGTGAGGAAAATGGGGTATTGTTGTATGACCAGACGAGAGTTTCACAGTTTGGGAAGATGGAAATGTTCTGCGGATGGATAGTGGTGATGACTGCTCAATGTGAATGTACTTAATGCCACTGAGCTGTATCGCTCAGAAATGGTTAAAATGGTAACTTTTGTTATGTATATTTTACCACAATAAAAAAAATTAAAAAAGGAATAAAGTGCTGATATACGCTACAACATAGATGAACATTATGCTCAGCAGAAGCAGCCAGATACAAAAGGCCAATATTATATGATTTCATTTGTATAAAATGTCCAGAATAGGCAAATCCATAGGGACAAAAAGCAGATTAGTCATTGCCAGGGGTTGTAGGGAGGGGGAAGGGGTAATGACTGCCATGGGTAGGGGATACTTTTAAATTAAATTAAAACTTTTCATGTTTTAATTTAGAACATGAAAATGTTCTAAATTAAATAATGATAATAGATGAAGAACTCTGTGAATATACTAAAAAACACAGGGTTGTACACTTTAAAAGGGGGAATTTTCTGGTATGTGAATTATATCAGAATCAAGTTATTCTTTTTTAAAAGTTCAGCACAAAAAAAAAATACGAGCAGTTAGACTACTCAGGAGCACCTACTTCAGGGAAAGGTCTCTGGAGGTGGTCCCATTTCAGAAGCTTCAGGTATGCATAATTCTGGACAGCAATGGGACTCAGCCTGGGAGCGTCCCCAGAGCCAGCAGCGTCCCCAGAGCCAGCAGCCCCTCCCCCAGCTGGCAGGGCATGTTTACACTTCTGATTCATAAGGTCATCTGAGGCTTCTTCTAGCCACTGGGTGACAAAGTCCAGGGAATCTGTGAAAAACAAAGCTGTGAACATTACCATGACATTGAGGAAGGATGCTTCTCAGAATCACTTTAGGGAAGACTGTCCTGATGGTGTGGTATGATATAGGGTATGAACTTCGGAACCAAATAGAACTCGGTTGAAATCACAGTATTGCCAATTACTAGCTTAGTGATCTCAGGCAAGTCATAATTTGTCTGAATATCAGATTCCTAATATAAAGAAATTGATAACACCCACCTCACAGGTCCTTGTGAGGATTAAGCAAGACAATGAATATATAGCACCTAGCCAGGCCTTGCCACCCAGCAGGTGTTCAACAAACCTTTGTTCTCTTCTTCTTCCCATCCTGACACTGCATGAGATGTGGCTGAAAGCTCTGATGACTCTAGCTCTGTGGGATGACAAAAATTCTTGCCCAGAGACAGATGGGATGAGACATGGGCTAGAGTTTCTCTGTGTAAAGTGTCCTCTACACTGATCATGAGGCTTTTTCTTTGTCTACATCTTAACCTCCTATCAATCTGGTTAACTCTTGGCCTGGGGGAAGTGTTTGGTATAAAATTCATGTGTTTGAAACACTGTCAGGGGAAGCCCTCGGCTGGCTTTCAGCAGCCATCATGCTTCCCCTATTTTTCTAAGCTGAGTAATACAGCAGGCACTCTCAGAGATACAGAGAGTCCGACAGAGAATATGAGGATCTTGTCCACACCATCTGAACAAAAAACACGTCTGTTGGCCAGGTCCTGGGAGGTGTTGCGGCTCTGCCAGTGGAGGCCTCCTAAAAACCGAATGGGCTGCCAAAGTCTGGCTGTAGTCTACTCTTTCACTGGGGCAAGAGTGTGCACCTCTGGTTCTCCATCAACATACTGATCACTTGAGCTCTCAGTTCTGACCACTGAACCATCTAGCTTCACTCTTCCTTTACACTTCTATAGACAGCATTCTCTGTAGCCTGCCAGCTTTAAAAAACATTGGCTTTTACGCTGTGAATACGTACTAGATTCTGATGCAGGGATTATAGCTATGCTTCCATTCCAGCAGTGAGTCCTTCACTGCACCCTGGTTTCCAGGGCCAGCTCTAATACAAAGGCTCTTCAGCCTATAAAACTGCACAGTGGGCATGGTGGCTCATGCCTGAAATCCCAGCACTTTGGGAGACCAAGGCAGGAGGATTGCTTGGAGCCAGGAGTTCAAGACCAGCCTGGGCAACATAGTGAGACCCCATCTCTATTTAAAAAAACACAAAAAACTGTATCCCTGGGTGCCTCTTGAGGGACACTACAATACTGGTGAGAGTGTGAGCTTGTGGTCAATCAATTATGGTCAAAAATCTCTCAAAACCTGTTTCTAACATCTATAAAATGGGATTAAGAAATAGTGCCTAGCTCATAGGCTTACTGTGAAGATTATATATAATAATGCAGACATCCCATGGCACTGGGATGTACTACTAGCCTGGTACTAGTAAACGTTAGCCAGTCTTCTTCTACTACTCCTACC
The DNA here is from genome assembly GCA_023783475.1 of Daubentonia madagascariensis. Classification (NCBI taxonomy): domain Eukaryota; kingdom Metazoa; phylum Chordata; class Mammalia; order Primates; family Daubentoniidae; genus Daubentonia; species Daubentonia madagascariensis. The sequence goes on from JAKFHU010001990.1 coordinate 9,362,295, forward strand.
TCTACTCTGCCCTTTCCTGACTCTGCCTGGCCCCAAGCACCACCTTAGACTTCTCTGTCTGGGGCTGGATGAATCAACTGCCTGGGGCACTGAGTTAACTAATCTGGTCAGGCAACACTGTCTAGAGACTGCCATTTTCATCTTGTTACCAGCAAAGTTAGAGGCTAAACAGAATTCATAATAAATTGGATCTGAAGACTGAAATTTACCTAGAACATCAGCTGCTGACACACAGACCAAAAAAAGCACCCTAGAAATATAACACAGTTTTAGATTCTAATAGTCATCTGTTTTCCTGCAGTCTTCTGAGAGGTTCATAAAAATGAAACTTTTCTTGGGTATGAAACTGGAGGATTTATGCATGTAGAACAGAAGCAAATGGAAACTTCCTGCTGTACCACACAGGGAGGAGAAAAGTGAATTTAACATTCCTAAGAAGTTTGTCATGTTTCAAAAAATCAAGACCAAGAATATAATTTACTTCAAATTGGTGTTTTTATCAAAAAACTATTTAAGACTTCTTCATTCTTTTTAGTTTTAGTCTCATATCCTATTCACATTTCTCTTGTCAATTAAGTTTTCTTTTAAAAAAAATTTGTTTATTTTATTTTAGTTTTTTTTTTTTTTTTTTAAGAGATGAGTCTTGCTATGTCGCTCCCGCTGGGCATGAACTCCTGGGCTCTGGCGATTTTCTCAGCCTCCAGAGTAGCTGAGACTACAGGCTTCACACCACCACATCCAGCAATTCAGTTTTCTTTTCAATGCTTATCAACTAAAGACGTAGTCCTTGAGTTGTGTTTTTCTTTCTTCAAACTAGACTATTGTCATACTACATTTCAGTTTTGTTCTGAAAATAGTATCATTATGCAACAAGCTACTGCAACTAAAATGAAAAAACACAAGACAATCAAAAAGCACCAGAAAACATTAAACATACTTGGCTGCTTCTCCAAAAGCTCTTGAAACTTCTTCCTTTCATATTCAACTGACTGCTGCATGAGATGAGGTCTAATGCTACTGACGGCAAAGTTCGCCATGTCCACTTTCATTAGGTCCAACACAGAGAAAATTGCTCTGAAAGAAAAAAAATAAAAGGATTTAGAACTAAGCACTTACAAAGTAAACATAGTTTTAAAGAAAAAGAGGTGAGCTTTTTTGAGACAGTCTTTTCATCTCAGAAAGGGTAGCAAGAAAAGTTTGAAAAATCATGAGAAAAGTAGATTTAAAAAAACAAGTTTAGAAAATACAAACACTCAAATAATGGCGTGAAAGACTGTGAATTTTTTTTTTTTTTTTGAGACAAGTTCTTGCTCACCCAGGCTGGAGTGCAATGGTGTGATCACAGCACACTGCAACCTCAACCTCCTGGGATCAAGTTATCCTCCTACCTCAGCCTCTTGAGTAGCTGGGACTATAGGCACACAACACCATGCCCAGCTGATTTTTAAATTTTTTGTAGAGATGGGGTCTTGCTATGTTGCCCAGACTGTTCTTGAACTCCTGGCCTAAAGTGATCCTCCCACCTCAGCCTCCCAAAGTGCTTACAGGGATTACAGGTGTGAGCTACCGTGCCTGGCCTGTACATTTTTAAGCTGCTGTTCCCCCTGCCTCGCCTTTCCAGCCTAGAACTCATTCATTGGCTCTGGGTCAGCCCTCACGGTAGCACAGAGGAAGGACAGAGCCTACGCGACATGAGGTTAAAACTGGAAGCTCACCACCTCGGTCTCCATTCTCATACAGGTTAATTCATTTTCCTAGGAAACAAAAGAAAATTAACTCTCTCCTTTCTCCTTTCCTCTTACCCAATATCTCTTAGTTTTAGGGCATGTTTTATGTTCTAGTTCTAGTGGCATAATTGCTAGTCCCCACTCTGAATGTGCCTAGTGGGCAGACCTGACCTGGCCTGATGCCACGGATGCCTTTGGCTCTGCCTGCCACGTGCCATAACCACTCCTGCCATATATCAAGAGCTGCCAAGTGCTACTTGCAGGAGGTGGCTAAGAGCCCAAGGTACAGCTTTAGGTGTGCCCCTACACAGAAGTAGAAAAGAATCACATGTCCTCTGACATCTCCTGATGCCCTTTGGGACTGACTGTATGTTATATAACAGAATAATCTCACTTGCACATAAGGTAATGATGTATGGGAAAGGATATACAGTCTGAGGAATAATTAAATCCTTCTCACGTTCTGTCCCCCACCCCCACCATTCTGTCCCTCTCCCAAACACATGGGGCAGTCCACTTTTTCTGGAAGGCATTCTGCCTCTCCCTAGAGAGCATTCCCAACTGCCCCTAAAACTCACTGAAAGAGAACCAGAGGCCATCAAGAAACCATTGACTGGAAGTAACCCACAAACATGTTTTGTGCTCACACGGTGTTTTTTTAAAACCTGAGTTTCTGGCTTTTCTTGAAAAATCAAAAGATCTGGCAATGTGGGCCCATGTTCCATCACGGCCACAATCAGCTGGAGCTAAGAGGCACTGCTACCTCTATTACATGGGGCATGTTCTCCCTGTTTGCCACAGTCCTCCCAGTCCCTTCTCTTTTTACCGCAGGAATTTAAGTTTGCTACAGGATATTTCCCCAGGGAATTCCTTACTTAACTTGGCCAGACTGTAAGCTCTTACTCACTATTTTATTTCTGATGTCTAGCACCATGCCTCGTACATGAGAGGTGTTCAGGAAAAGCCTGCTGAATGAATGAACAGATCAATAACTATTTTGGGGAGGTCTTTTCAATGCTCTTTTTTCTTTTTTATGGGGTACTTGACCACATAAATGCTCTTTCTAAACCCTGAGGTAACCTTACAATGCAGGGCATTTTTGCACATATGGAAGAAATGATAGAGGATATGCTGTCTGTTCTCTCTCTTTCATAAATGATGTCAAGAAAGCTGGAAATGAAAAAATTTTTTTTTTTTTGCTTGTAAAACTTTTGGAAAGCAACTTGGTAACATGCAATGAGACTCTTTACACCGTTCATACCCTTTTACACAGTAACCCCATTTTAAGAACCTACCTTTAGGGGAGGGGTAAAAACCTACCTGACAGGTACAATGAATACTATTCTGATGATGGGCACACTAATAGCCCTGACTTAAGCACTATAAAAGCTATCCACATAACAAAAACATTTGTACCCCCTTAATATTTTCAAATAAGTAAGTAAATAAATAAGAACCTACCTTTAGAAATAACCTAAAATACAGAAAAAAGTTTATGCATAAAGATGTTCACTGCAGGGTTAAATAGTAAATAATTATAAATAATCTAATTGTCCCTCCTAAGAGAGAAAGTTAATTTTATCTATGCAAATGAATATTTTGCAGTCATTGAAAATGCTTATGGGAAGTTTTAAAAAATAAGTTAGTTACACCCCATGATATTCTGAAAATAAAAAAATAAATTAAAAAAAAAAAAAAAACAGTGCAACCTGCCTACCTCCCTCCCCCACCTACCACTACTCTGCTGATGTCCCTTATCCTGCTCCATTGTTTCTCTTTCTATAGCACATACCTCCTTATACTACACAGTTCACCTATTTATTGTGTTTATTGTGTACTGCCTTTTTCTCCTTGCTAGAATGTAAGCTCCATGAGGGCAGGAGTTCTTTGTGTATTCTAAATGCCTAGTAGAGTATCTAGCAGATAAGTGCTTAATAAATATTTGTTGAATGAAAAAAAAAATAAGTTAGTTACAAAAGGGCAATGCAAGAAATCCTGGTGGCATTGGAACTGCTCAGAATCTTGACTGTAGGGGGCATACATGAATTACACAGGTGATAAAATTGTGTAAAAGTTAATATATTTACACACAAATGAGTACAAGTAAAACAGGAAATCTAAGATCAGTGGGTTCTATCAACATCAACATACTAGTTGTGATATTATTACTACAGCTTTGCAAAATGTCACCATTAGGGATAAAGCACATGGTATTATTTCTTACAACTCCATGTGAATATACAACTATATCAATAGAAATTTCAATCAAAAAATAAGTGAAGTGATTAGGGTATGAGGTTAACAGGGGCATTCTTAGGTTCAACTGAACATTCAGACTGACAAGACTCCCACTGGCCACATGTTTGGCATCATCTATTCACACAGCTTGCAGCAGGGCAGCACCACACATTCCTCTTCAGCAAGAGTTACAGTTACAGCCGCCAGCAGACAGCTCAGATGTGAGGACAGCCACTTCAGAAGGGTGCTGGAGCCACCTGGCTTAAAAGCCTCATGGATCACAGGAGCCAATATATTTTGTAACAACTCTACAGCATGACTTCTAGGGTCCCCGTGACAGACATGCTCAGTTATTAAAGTTATCTCACTCAGGAAGTCCAACGTGTAGTGTCCGTCCCATTTAGTATTTACAGTTCATTATCATTCCTTTCAGTTCAGATGCAATTTACCAACCAGAGGTCACTTTCCCCATAAGCAATGTTGTCTAATACCATTTTGATGCGTAACATCTTTATCTGTTTACAGGAAAACAGAGCTAAGCAGTTAACCAAAAGTCAAATTCTCAGGCAGCACCATGTTACTCCTTTATCTATATTAGCATAAAAATTATATAAATTTGATCATAATTGTATATATTTAAAATTAAATATTCAAAAGACTAAAAGAAGTTAACATGTGCTATATGTTACTTAATAGGATTATATTAGTGTTAAATTTCTTGAATTTCTTGGTTGTGTTTTGATTACATAGGAGAATGTCCACATTCTTAGGAGGTAGGTGCTTAACTATTTAAGGGTAAAATGTCATGTCTGCCATTAACCCTCAGAAAGTTTAGGGGAAAAAAAGTACAGACACACATACATACACATATATATAAAAAGATAAAGCAAATGTGACAAAATATTGAAAACTGGTAGATCTACACGAAGGATATATGAGTGTTGATTGAACTGTTTTTGCAAATTTTCTTTAGGTTTGGAATTTTTCAAAATAAAATGTTAAGAGAACTTGATATATAGAAATATATATCAAAATGATAAGCAATTGTGCCTCTGAGTGTTAAAATGATGAGTGAATTTCTTCCTTCTTTTTACTTTTCCACATTTTACAAAATGTTTACTTAAAAGATTTTTTGTTAATGCATGAGTACCTAGACTTGAGGAAGTTTAAATTTGAAAGTAGCTCTGAATTTCAGGTGCACTGAGTATGATTAACATATTTCCATACCTGAAAAGGGGCACTATTTCCTTAATGTCCTTTAGTTTCTTAACTTCCTCATCTCGAGCAGGTGCACACAGTGTCCCCATCATGCCAGTAATGAATTCTGCCAGCTTGGAAATGTCTAGGGCCCCATTCTCTGCTTCCTGCTTTATCAGATCCAGATCCAAGACTTCTATTATCTGGTTTCTCAGTCTAGTGTGACCAGGCAGCAAGAAAGATAAGAGCGTCTACAAGAGAACACAGCTAAGTTTAATCAAAGTTTCTTACACACTATTTTTTATTATATATAAAAGGATTTATAACTATCCATATAAGGGCTTACCAACTGCAACTGTCATGTTGCACGTATTTTAACCTCTTATTCAACAAATCTACAGAAAAACATGTTTACAAATCATTTAGAATACCTATCTAAGCTTCCATTTAAGCTCTAGGTAACAATTAAATGGATACAAGAAAAAACTTAATGGTGAGAAAAGGAAAACACATTTATTAATGTGCGCCTGTGAGCCAACCACAGATGCTAATTTCCATGGATACATTTCTTCTTTGATATTATTGCTCAAGGCATTGCAAAAACAGTCCTTCTACCTAAAGCCTTCTCTATCCTAAATGCTCCACAGCATCCATACCTATTAAAATTTATAAATAACCTAGAGGCCGGGTACAGTGTGGTGGCTATAATCCCAGCACTTTGGGAGGCCAAGGCAAGAGAACTGCTTAAGCCCAGGAGTTCCAGACCAGCCTGGGCAATACAGTGAGACCCTGTCTCTACAAAAACAAAAAAAAATTAGCCAGGTGTGGTGGCGCACGCCTATAGTCCTAGCTGCTAGGGAGGCTGAGGCAGGAGGATCGCCTGAGTCCAGGAGTTCGAGGCTGCAGCGAACTGTGATAGTGCCACTGCTTTCCAACTTGGGTAACAGAGTAAGATCCTGTCTCATAAATAAATAAATAAAAACCTAGATTTTGTGAAGTAACTTTTGTTGTCTTTAATGCCTTTAGGTTATCATGGATTGCTTGAAATTAAAAAAAAAAAAAAAAAGGGCATTAAGCCAAAAATACTCTTGAGGCTGGCTGCAGTGGCTCACGCATGTAATCCAAGCACTCTAGGAGGCGGAGGCAGGAGGATGGCTTGAGGTCAGGAGTTTGAGACCAGCCTGAGCAAGAGCAAGACCTCGTCTCTACAAATTAGTCAGGTGCAGTGGCATGCGCCTGTAGTCCCAGCTACTTGGGAGGCTGAGGCAGGAGGATCACTTCAGCCCAGGAGTGTGAGGTTGCAGTGAGCTATGACCACACCACTGCACTCTATCCCGGGCAACAGAGTGAGACCCTGTCTCAAAAACAAAAAACAAACAAAAAAAGAAAAAAAAAAAAAAAAACTCTTTCAGCAAGTAATTTATCTTCTTGATCCTTCAATTTCTTCAAAGTATTCTGGTATAATAACAAAAGGTTGACTAAACATTCCTAACACATCAGAAAAGCACCATAATTCTCTCTTTGCCTTACCTCTTTGATTTCTCCTAAAAGTTTGATAGCATGGTCATATGTTGGGGGGTCTTCACTTAGCTGCACACTCAAGCAATCCCAAAAAGCTTTATGTACAATCTCCTTTACCCTCTTCTGCAAGCTGGAAGCAATGAAAAAAAAAGGCAAAAAACAAAATATTTGAGTATCAAATCACTTTAAAAGGCACAATTTCTATGGGTTTAGGGTAAGAAATCTTAAAAATAATTTGGATCAAGGAAAGATTTCCCAGATACACTTAAACCGATGACATACTTTATTTTAGTTAGTGATTTTTTTCAATAAATATTTCATAGGAAAGAATATCTTTCAACTAATTTGATAGCCAACATTAATCCAATTAACGGCACATAACAGTGCCATATAATAAAAGAATACTGAAAAGTTCAGAGCTGTTAAGCTTTAGTCCCCTGATACTAGCAAGTTTCCTAAGACATTTATAATTAAGTAGTTAAGATAGCAATTTAGCACGTAACAGGTTGAAGGACTTATTTCCTAAAATTATCCTATTCCTATGTGATATATGGAACAATTGCTTAAGTAGGTACCAAACTGTAACAACTTATACATAACATTTCATTAAAACCAGTCTGTATGTCTTGACAGCAAAACGAATAATTCTTCATTGTTAATGTGAAAAAGTACTATCTTTGCAGACATATAAGAAATATCTGTAAGGTCATATTTAGAAGCTTCCTATGGAGACAACCCAGCAGCCATTCCTCCCTCTTTTTTAACAGAATCCCAGGGTTTTTCAGAGCAGCAATATACTCTGTGAAAATAAATCATGACTCATCTAATAAGCCTATCATGACAGTTCCACTCCCCTTTGCCAGACTTAAGCTTTCCAGGCTGACTTATAGCCGGGGTAGCATGTGACCAAATCCTAACAAACACAACATTAGGGGATGTGTGCTTTATGACTCCAGGCAAAGATGTTCCTCACTAACAAAAGAAGAGCCCTAGTTCACCTACCCTTTCCCCTCTTGCCTGCAATGCTGGTGTACGATGGATGCTTGGAGCTGCAGCGTTCATCCTGCAACTACGAGGAACAGGCCACGAGAATCAGACACCAATCCAAAGTCCTGACATCAGAGGACTGCTGCGAGAAGGGCACCTACACCCATATTTCCTTGATTCTAGAACTTTTTTTGTCACATTTTAACATCTCTAAAACTTGAATCTTTCTTAAAACCAATGGCAATTTTACAATTATAAAGGGCAGTGTTTTTTCTTTCTTATGATGGTACATTTTTAAAAGGTGCACCTTACAATCATTAGAGTTTTAGATTCAATTTAAAAAATAATATGTGCCAGGCACTAGGAACACAGAGAATAAACCATAGTCCTTGCCTTCGTGGAGTTTACAATCTGGTGAAGAACGCAAGTAAACCAACAACTAGAGTACAATGTGATAGCTGCAAAGAAATGAACGAAACAATGCAGTGAAAACACAAGATGAGGCAGCTAAATCCTGTTGAGTAGGTAAAAGCTGACATGAAAGACTTTCACAGGAGATTTCCAGACCCTTTATTTGTATTTTGAAGGATCAGTGTCTCTGAGATCCACTTTTAAACTCTAGTAATTCCTATGGGAATATTTTTTAGCAATAATGTACAAAAGAAAAAATATAGTTGAATATATTGGCATCAACTGAAGGAAACATTTTCAAAACTGGGAAATGACAGTGTTCTACTAAACAAGATAACTTAGTAACTACCTTACCTGTCTTCTGGTAATTCAACTGGTTTAATCTGAAAGTCTCCATTTACTACAATTTCATGGGCTAGAGCCATGTTAGTGACTCCTTTTGCTGTCTCTAGAAGTTCTTCTACTGTCACAAATCGAGGAGGACTAGCTGTAACAAAAAGAGTAAGAGATTTGCTTTTCTAGGTTAGAATTTCTATTAAAATAAGGAGAAGGCAGTGGTTCTGACACCAGGCAACAGTTTCAGTTATCCCTTTAATAAAATGTTCTGGCATTTTCAAACAGCAACAGAATTTTACCTATTTCATATTCATTTTTTCTTTTAACCCAGAATCCTAAAAGCAGAGGCCATTTATAATATTCAAAACATCTGGTTTTTACTAAGACTGGTCAGTGGAAAATGATGATAGTAAATTGACACTTTGAAAAAATTAAGTTACAGATTATCAGCTTCCCAATAAGATGAGGATTTGTTTTCTAATCCTTTTGCTTCCTGTCTACCCTAAAAGAAAATAAAAAGTAGATTTAAGATCTTCTCTTTTGCTCTCATCAGCAGTTTACTTCTGCACTACCACTAACACTGTGCCATGAATGAATCTCCCTAAATCAAATTAGCATTAAGTCTTGTAGGGTGCCAGGTGCTGTTTAAACAAAGCTAAAACCAACACCTTGCACAGGATACTAAGACAGAATATGACAGTTCTGAAGCTGACCAATGAACAGATTAGAACGTGTGCGACACAAAAATTTTGTAGAATGCAGGCCCACTGAATCAAAAACTTTGGGGAAAAAGAGTCATTTTTGGGCCAGGCCTGGTAGCTCATGCCTGTAATCCCAGCACTCCAGGAGACCGAGACGGGATGACTGCTTGAGGCCAGGAGTTCAAGACCAGCCTGAGCAAGAGTGATACCCGTCTCTGCCAAAAATAGAAAAATTAGCCGGGCGTCATGGTGCACGCCTGTAGTCCCAGCTGCTCAGGAGGCTGAGGCAGGAAAATCGCTTGAGCCCAGGAGTTTGAGGTTGCAGTGAGCTATGATCACACCACTGCACTCTAGCCCAGGCAACAAAGCCAGACTGTTTCCAAAAACAAAAGCAAAAAAAAAAAGTTATAAAGATCTTCTTAGGTTAGTGCAAAGTTATTTTCCTTCTCTTTTCTTTTGCTCACTAAAAAAAAAAGGGAAAAAAAGGAACCAAATCTAAGAGCTGGTCATATCCTGTCTGGTAAAAATCTTTATTTGGTCACTTAAGGGGAAGTTGGGAAAACTCTCAAAATTCCTCCTCTCAAAATTCTTCTCAGCATTTCCAGAGAATATTAATAAGAATATAGAATAAATAAATAAATAAATCTGGCTTCATGGAAATTGGTAAAATATAATAAATACCCCAAATCAAAGCCCATAAAGATCTTTTTAATTCTCAATATTATTAAGATATCAATTTTCCACAAACAAATCTATTGATTAAATGCAATCCCATCAAAATCCCAGCAGGCTTTTTAGTTGAAATTGCAAACTAATTGTAAAATTTATACAAAAATGCAAAAGACCTAGAAAAGCCAAAACAATTTTGAAAAAGAAAAATAGAGAACTTACACTAACTGATTTCAAGACTTAGTATAAAACTACAGTAATCAAGACAGAGTATTTCTGGCATATGGACAGATACATAGATCAACTGAACAGGGCAGAAAATCCAGAAATTAACTAGTATATATATACATACACACACACATAGGTATGTATGTATGTACACATGTGGTCAATAGGCAAGGACAGGTTTTTTTTTTAATCAAATGGTACTAGAACAATTAGATTTCTATATGTAAAAGAACGACCCTCACATGATAAACAAAAACTCCAAATGCATCATAGTCCCTAATGTAAGAGCTATGACCATAAAACTTCTAGAAGAAAACATAGACAAAAATCTTTGTGATCTTGCATTAGACAAATATTTCTTAGATAAGATACAAAAAGCTCAAACTACAAAAGAGAAAATTGGTAAACTGAACTTATTCAAAATTTAAAACTTTTGCTCTGTGGAAGATTATTAAGAAAATGAAAAGGCATTTTCTTAATGCCTTTTCTCCTATTCCATAGGAGAAAATGTTTGCAAAGCATAAATATGATAAAGGACTTATATTCAGAATATACAAAGAACTCTTACAATTCAATAATAGAAGATAAACAACCAATAAAAAATGGGCAAAAGATTCAAACAGACATTTCTCCAAAGAAAATATACAAATGGCAGTAAGCACATGAAAAGATGCTCAACATCCTTAATCGTTAGGGAAATGTACATTAAAACCACACAGATACCACTATACATCCACTAGAATGGCCAAAATTAAAAAGACTGATCATACCAAGTTCTGGCATAGATATGGAGTATGTGGAACTCTCACACATGGATGGTGGGAATGTATAATGATACAGTCACTTTGGAAACCAGTCTGGAAGTTTCTTAAAAGGTAAAACATATACTTACCACATGACCCAGCAACCCCCTTCCTAGATCTTTACCCAAGAAAACTTAAAACATAGAGCACGAAAAGACTTGTACTCAAATGTTAATAGGAGCTTTGTTCCTAACAGCCAAAACCTGGAAGTAATCCAAATGTCTATCAACTGCAGAATAAACAAATTGTAGTATAACCATACAATGGAATACTACTTAGCAATAAAGAAAGGAATAAACTACTAATATATGCAAAAACGTGGATGAATCTCTAAAGCATTATCCCAAGTGAAAGAAGCCAAATACAAAAGACTACATTCAGTATGGCCCCAGTCATATGAAGTTATGCAAAGGGCAAGATTATAGTGACAGAAAGCAGACCAATGGTTGCACGGGCTGGGAGTTGGGAGGAAAAGCTCACTGCCAAGGGGCACAAGGAAATTTTGGGGGGGGGGTGATAGAAATGTTCTAGCAGCTCATGATTATGGTGCTAGTCACACAACTGTAAATGTATATGTTAAAAGCCATCAAATTGTACACTTAAAATTGGTGTATTTTATTATTTATAAATTATACCTTAATAAAGATTTAAAATTTCTAAGGCGCACACACACATATATACTGATTATTAAATTTCTTCAATTTTGTATTTTCTGTTACTAGTTATCAGAAAATGGAACTTGCACTGTGGGTATGTTAATACCAAGCATCGGGAGTTATTAAATACCATCAAATTCTTATCTCTTAAAAAGAAATTCAGAAATTGTTATTAGGGATTCCAAGTTTTTTTAATCTCGGTTTTATAAAAATAATCAAAGTCTTATCATCTTAAATTTATGAAAATAACAGAAACACATCAAGTTCTCTCAGTAAATTTGCTATTTTTCAACAATTTTAGGCATTTTGGTAATAATAGACACTGTTACTATGCTGCCTAGTCATGAAACACAGTGGACAGAGCAAATCAGGAAGAAATTCAACTTCCTCTAGACTCCATTGAGTATGACCTTGAACAAGTCACTTAAATTTTCCAGGGCCCTTGTTTCTTCACATGCAAAAAGCAGATAATGGGCCAGGCACAATGGTGCATGCCTGTAATACTAGCACTCTGGGGGACCAAGACAGGAGGATTGCTTAAGGTCAGGAGTTCGAGACCAGCCTGAGCAAGAGTGAGACCCTGTCTCTACTAAACACAAAAAAAATTAGCCGGGCGTGGTGACAGGCGCCTGTAGTCTCAGCTACTCAGGAGCCTGAGGCAGGAGGATCACTTGAGCCCACGAGTTGGACGTTGCAGTGAGCTACAATGAGGCCACTGCACTTTAGCTGGGGCAACAGAGTGAGACTTTCAAAAAAAAAAAAAAAAAAAAGATAATGAAATGAGACTTAAGGGTGTTCTATGAAAAATAAGAATCCTCTAAATTCTAGGCAAGTGTGTTCTCAGTGTTTCAGGTATACTTGGGACAAAACAATTTGTACTAAGTACTGAGAGAACATCAGACAACTAGGAAGAAGGAAGTTTTCAGGAGCTGTCCAAGTTAGATACCACTCAAAATCAAACTGATTAATGAAGGGTATCTGATCAAGATAGATAAAAGCTACAGTTCTAAGACATGATCAGGATATGTTACAGATCTATGCACAGAGGAATTATATTCACTGCATACAAATTATAGGGCTGTAGAGTTTCTTTGTTTTTTGAGTTCTCAAATTTACCAATCTCATAAATGAAAACTTATAAAGATGCAATTTAGTGGACAATACAGCTTCACCTCAACTTATGAAAAGAGCCTGAGTTGGAATAAGACCCACGAAAAATGGTAAGATTAAGCCTGTAGTCCCAGCTACTCAGGATGCTGAGGTGGGAGGATCGCTTGAGCCCAGGAATTCAAGAAGGCCAGCCTGGGCAACACAGCGAGACCCTGTGTCTTTTAAAAAAAAAAAAAAAAAAGTAAGGTTATATATATCCTACCCTGGAGTTTATCTTATTATGTGATATAAAGCTAAAGCTGTTACTAAATTCTGTTACAGGTTTGTGCATTGATGCCCTGTCAGAGAAACTGAAAACCACATTAAGTTAAATATGGCCTTTGGGAGGCTGGCAGACAGATTCCAAAATAAAATGAAGTTCTAATTTAAAACAGTTGTACTCTCTACCTTTTTTACTAAGGTGTCCTGGGATCTGAGAAGTCTACACACTCTAAAAAATGCTTTGTCACATAAGTAGACGGACATTTATGGAGGGCAGATGGCAAGTGTCACCCAAACAACTACTACAGTATATGAAAGCCAGGGTAAAGATTATCCATATAACTTATTACACTGGATGGAAATTGCTTGTTAATTTGTCTTCCTCACTAGACTGCAAGCTCCACGAGGACAGAGACAACATGCATGAATCCCCGATACACAGTATGCACTCAATAAATATGGAGATACCATAATTCAAGTTTAGTCATGAGCTTTGGAAATGTAAGAACTCATGTCATCCATTTATCTAAGATGACTGGGATCTACTAATTAAACTCACAAGGACCTGATTTAATAAACCAAAGTACTAAGTGGGAAATACTAACTGGAATAACAACTGATGTTTGTCATCTGAATATGGCATCTTTTTCTAGTCAACTAGGTGATTAAAAATTAGAATAGAAGGTGCTTTGTGAGCAGAGGATTAAAGTATATGGAAGTAAAGGATCTTAGAGGAAACATTAAGTTACAGTTGATTGACATTACTCTAAGAATCTCTATGTTTAAAGAAGAGATCATCTTTCAGAATCAAATCACCACCTCAGATTAGTGCAATCCAATTCTTACAAACCAGCCATTTTTCCTTTTTCAGTATTCTGCATCAGTTACCAACAGCAATTCCACCCTTAAAATATTACTTTGTGTTATAATCTGCAATAATAAATGTTATCTTTTTGCTATTTACATTTTAATTTATAGAATTCCAGATGTGATGTTAGAGTTACTTTAAACTCAGCAGCTACACATTTACAGAGTTTTGGGAGAAATGTCTCCAAATAGTTAATTTCATATTTTGTTAATTCTTATTTATGCTTTATGTGGGCAATGATGCCTTCTTACTTGGTCCCCAAATGATGGGGTCTTAGCTTTATCTTTTGAGTCCATAGTCTTGTACCTACCTATTACTACAAGGAGAAATAGCAAGGAAGCCTAGGGCATTGATTTTGAACCTTATTTTGGTACGGACCTCTATGAGAATTTAATGAAAGCTCCCGTGACCTTCCTCTTAAAAAAATGCACATACACACAAATGTTGATATACCTTTTTGGCTGTTCCTGGATCCCCTAAAATTTGATCAAAGGTCCCAGGATAAGTACTCTGCCTTAAGAATATAACTACACACAATTTCAGATAATGTAGCCTAGTACTGTTTTGACATTAATTTGGAGCCATGCATCAGACTGACAGGATGCCAAAAGCAAGGATGCCAAAGGCAAGGCCACTAATCAAAGAATGACTGAAGGCCTAAACCAAAAGTTCTCCTTTATCAGAAACTATAGGTAGTAAAACTATCGTGTTAGCTGTATATATCCACATTACAGCAATCAAGCCTGGCATCTTTAAATGCAACAGATGACATAATGTTAGTAACAGTAACAACTACTAATGTTTACTGAGCATTTATTAAGTACCAAGCACTATTCTAAGTGCTTTATAGGAATTCATTTAATCTTTACAACCACCTTAAGATAGGTGTATCTTCCTTATTTTAAAGATGGGAAAACAGAAGCTTTCTAACTAAAAATATTTGAGTCCGGGCCTAACATAAGCATGATAGACCGCTATTTTCTTTTTTTTAACATTCCTAAACTAGAGGTAGAAGACTGTGCTGTTAACATGTGCTAGCACGTTTCCCTAGACACAATTTGACCTAATAGTTTATTTATCAAAATCTATGTGATAATAAACCATGATAAAATAGGGTCCACTAATGTTTGCTATAAGAATACTACATTGACTGATAAATTGTCTGGAAGGGCTTTGATCATTTTAGAAGAAACACACCTCAAAACCCAAAAATGTTTGTACTTCTTCCAAACATGTAGAATTACTGATCATCTACACTTTAAAGAGATAACATCAACACTGACATTCTTAGACCATGACATTCCCTCTTAAAACTTTCATTTTTGGACTCACTTCAAAAAGCTTAAGTATTCCTAATAAAAGACATGAGTAGAGGCAACTGCAAGGAATACATGCAGAAACTGCCACCCTTTCATCTACAAGGCTTGCTCCCAGCCAGGGATCTGAAATGACTTCACCACACACATTCAGCAAACTTAATTCCCTCAACCTCGTGGGAACTGAGCCCCCAGGCAGTGAAGTTAGGGTGTGGTAAACTCACTTTTTTTTTTTTTTAACCTGCACAAGCACAGTCCTGGCTGAAATCAGCCTCAGACTTTCAAACACTCTTTTAATTAAAGCTGCAATTTGCACTCCACCCTCCTATTTCTCAGAGCACCTCAGAGGAACTGGCATGTCACTGAGGCCAGAGAGACAGGAACACTCTGGACATTATTCTAAAATTTTAATTTCCCATACAATTGAAAACCCACAAGTAACTAGGCTGCCAGTTGAGAAACTGCTACTATTCTTAAATGCTAATTATTGACAACTTTATCATATTATTAGAACCTAGCTCAGGGCCACATGCACAAAGAGGCCTAATAAAAATATCATCTGAAAACAACAATAACATGGCTTCTAACCAAAGTCAAATTTGCTTACAGTGAGGTCTTTGTACTCTTTGGGGGCTGGGAGAGCCCGACTTTATTTTTTTCTGTAAAGCTTCATCAGAACCTTCCACAGCATCTTCAAGGCCTTGCTCAGTATCATTCGATTTTGATTTTCCTGCTTCGTTTATATTGGACTTGTCAAGGTTTTCAGACATTCTCAATTTTTATTCACTTTCCTACGAAAGAAAAAAAAAATGAACCAAAAGTGTTCTAGCTCTGTCATCAACTAGTAACGTGACTCTACTAGGCAAATCATTTAACCTCTTTGGGGTTCAGTTTTCTGATCTGTAAAATAAATGGGCTTGCTAAGATCTTATCCAGCTATAATATTCTACTTCAATGATTAAACAGGTATTTGTAAAATGACACTTGTAATTTATCAAATTTATGGACCTCAGACAATAATAAGTTGTAACATTTTTGTCCCACTCCTAAGTAGCATGTCACAAGACAGGGCCTTAAACTATTAAAAGACACACTATAAACTGCTTGCTTCTTTTTTAATCAAAGAGAGTGAGTTAATCTTAAATTCTTTACTTTCATTCCTGAGAGTGGATAGGAAAACTCCTCGTAAATAATGCTTTTAATCAGGCTTCCAAGTGAACCCACTGGGCTGAAGAGTTGATTCCCTGATCTTATCATGTGGATAAGATACCTGGGGATGACAGAAGGTAGAATCTTATAAAGTATTTAAGAGGAATGTGTGGGGCAAATATTTTTATTACCTCCTTGCCAGTAAATAAGAAAAGATGGTGAATACAACAGGAAGTTAACAGACAACCATAATGCATGCAGTTGGGTGGGGTTTTCATTTTTTTAGTTGCTGATTATAATAGGAACAATACTTGACACTTTGGCTTGTGCCAGTTAATAAAGGCCTCTTTTAATTACACTAAAAGGTTCTGCCATGTTTTCTCCCCCAGGGGTCTCTATTCCTAGGATGTTTCTAATTAAGGGAGAAGAAAGGCACAATGTTTCTGCATTTACTGAAAATAATTAACATTTGTATCATTAGCACTTGAAGATCACAAAACATTTTCATAAACACTAAGTAGACTTTATTACACACCTGTAAGGTAATCAAGGGATCAAAAGAAATGTAGACTGCCTTAGGGAGGTTTGGCAGACTGTCTTCTCCACATTAGAGAAGAATCACTTGATATAATTATCTGAGATTTCAGAAAACTCCATTAGACAGAATGAAGTTACTGGAATTGAAATTTTCAGGCCTGCATTATTAGTACAAAGGTTGTTTTCATGTATTTCCTCTTTCAAGTCCCACTTTAGCTTCCAACACTCCATTCCAGACACCCATCTCTTCTCTGTCCGAAATCCTATTAGGGTCTGGAAATGCTCTAAGATCCAAAGGATAACATTACCAGTATATTCTATGAGAAAGGACAAACAAAAACACTTCTGATTTTTATCCTCTTCACATGCTGAAAAGGAGCCCAGAAAAGATGAAGTAATTCATTCTGTGCGGTGGAGGAAAAGTAGGATTTCTAGGTCTCTAATGCACAGCTTAGTAAACTAACCCCAGCCTTTTAAGATTCAGCTCAAGTCCTATCTCCTCTCAGTACACTTCCTGGACCTCACCAGTGTTTGCCCCTTTCTCTGAACTCCTGTAGGCCTGGTTACTAGACTTCTGGCATTCATCATTGCCTTAAATTCAATTTAAAATATGCTTATTTAAATAGGAATAGAAAGATGAAAATACACAATCTAGAGGAGGAGACAGACATGCTTACAAGGAACCATAACGAAATTTAAGCCTTAGTGGCATTATGAAATTGCCCCGGGAATACAGCAAGGGAAGAAACTAATTTTGTCTGGGAGAAGGTTGGGAAAACCCTCCTAGAAAAGGTGACATGTGAACTGATCTTTAAAAGGAGTAGGATTTCACCCAGTTACAAAATGTCTGGAGGGGGAGAGGAGGTGAAAAGGGGGGTATTTCACTCAGAGGGCAGAAGCCAAGGCACACAAAAACGAGAAAAGGAAGTCGCAAGTGAGGATGATGGAGAGATGCGTTGGGGCCAGATGGTAAAAGTGCCAGCTAGCGTTTATTTTTTAAAAACTCTTCACCTAGATTTTGAACTTCTTAAGAGCCAAGACCAACCATACTCCTCACACATGCTCCATATGTATAGATATATCCCTCCTAATACATACCCACTAAGTATTTCTTGATAGAGATGAATCCCTGTGTCATCTCTGTGATGTCAGTGTTTTTGGCAGGGCTGGGCGTTGGTCTCAGACATACCTGGGGCCCAATTCTGGCGCTTTACTAGCTCTGTAACTTGTTCCCTTATCTGTAAAATGGAGCTACCTACTTCCTCGGTTTGGGGGAAGATTACTCGAGGGATTGAAAATAACAGAGGCTGGCACAAAACAGGCTTTCCACAAATGGTAACTATAATTAAAGGGCTATAGGATGCAGCCAGAAACCATTTAAATGCTTACAGTGCGCTCATTCATTCAAAAATCATCAACCCCTACGACGCCTAAAAGGGTAAGAGGATCCTCGCACTCGCCGTGAAGACGGTCACCCGTCGGGGCTGCACGCGGGCCTACGCCGGACACAGGACACTCCCCAGCAGAAGGGGTCTTTCAGCAAAGAAAAGGGGGCTCTGTCCGCCGGCGCCGGAGTCCCTTCCTCTGGCACTCAGTGCCACTCACTCCCGCCGTCCAGATTCCGTTGTAAACAACTGTTTGGGCTGGCGAGGGAGTGGCAGGGCCGGGAGCAAGCGCAGGAGGCCTCCACCCGCCCGCGGTCCGTGCCTCTTCCTCGCCTCCACCCGACATCACCCGGACGGGACCCGGCCGGGACCCGGCCCGACGGGAAAAGGCTAAGAAATGCCTGCGATTTCGACCTCGCGCCTCCCGTGCGGGCCCCGCCAGCCTCTGCGCCCGCTCACCTCACCTGCCGCGGAGTCGGCGTTCTCCCTCCTGCCGCGCCCACCCTGAGTCAGGCGGGGCCGGCGCCGCGGCGGAGGCGGGAGCGATGCGCAGCCGGCAGGGGCAGTTCAGCCTCTGCCCCTCCGAGGCCGCATCCCTGGCCGTGCCGCGGGCGGTCCTCCCGGCCCGGCTCTAGTGGGCAGCGGCCAGAGCGGCCGCTTCTCAACGTCGGGAAGGAGGAGGCTGCTCTTAGCCGCGAGGCTCTAGCTCAACACAGGGCGGCGCCATGTTTTCGTACGGAAAGGCGGGCGGATCTTTCCCCTGCTTGCCAAGGGGGCTGAGAAGCGGTGGCTCGGAGCTGGGCGGCGCCATATTTCTGTAGGAAAAGGCGGAAGGCACGGCCGGGTGCCAGCCAAAAAGGCTCAGTGGTCAGTGGATCGGAGCCGGGAGTCGCCCGCCCCACACAGGGAGGCGCCATGTTTCCGTACGGAAAGGCGGAGGCGCGGCCGCGTGCCAGCCGAGAGGGTGGGCGACGCGGGAGGAAAGTGAGGCGGAGAAGGCGCCGGGTCAGTCAAGTGAAGGAAAAAGAAGTGTCCTCTCAGGAGTAACCGCATTCACAACCTTCTCCGGCTGTGAAATGTAAATAGTCAATCATCTTTGTAGCTACACAGTTTATTCCCCTTCTCTCATTTTGGCTGTTAAAAAAAAAGTCATGCCCACCACCTAGACAGCCAAATCTCAATGGCATAGGTTCGGTTTTTGAGCGTCCTCTCTTTGTCTAAGTGGCTGCTGCAAGTTGTCTGTAGGAAGAGCGAGACTTCGGCTCTGAAGAGACGGAAGACGGGACAAACGGTTTCCTGGAGAGCTCAGCTTGGTGTAGGTAGTTCCTGAGCACGGTGAGCGCTGAGAGCATTTTATGCGTAGTCTGTGTGCCAGAAAGGAAAAACATTTTCCCGGTGTATCACGTTAAGGCAGGCCTATTTTGGAGCCTCATCTTCCTCGGTCCCAGGTAGTGGTGGCCATGACTCTCGCGGCGCTGGACTTGCTGCTCCAGGAAAACCATACTTTTCTCAGCCTGCTGCAGTAAAAGAGCAAGCCGCACGCATAGAAAGTTTGTTATTGTGCTCGATCTTAAAAAATAGAAGGCATGTGACTCAACTGTTCATTCATGCCTTAAACGAAATGAAGGTAATGTCTCCTTCCTGTAGCCTATAAAACTTGTTTAAACAACTAGAACAAAGCAGATGGGGTGGAATTAGTGCTTTCAAACACTACTTTTAAATAGATCACATGTAGGTAGTTATTCCTAAAGTATTGAAGGCTGAGTGCAATACAGGGCCCTCAAACCATTTACTAACTAGCACATTCAAGCATTTTTGCTTTTTTTTTTTTTTTAACAAAAAACATTAGTTCTCAGATGAAGATTCACTTTAGGAGGAAAAAAACCACAAACCACCAAAAACCCTTAAGATACTCAACTAAGGAACTGTTAAGATTCACAAAGAAAACATGCACTTCTCACTTCTGAGTCCACACTTATGTATCATGAAGTCTCTAGATGAGTGTTTCTCAACCCTGAGTACACCTTAGAATCTGGGGGGTGGGGGTTCTAAAACTATCAGACAAAACTCCGGGGGTGATGCCAAGCGAAGAGAGCTTCCCAGGTGATCCTAATGTGCAGCCAGGCTAGAACCACCTCCACCACCTTCCTTGAAAGGTTAACATAACCAGCTTTCACTTGGTTAGGAGCAAGGGAGTGAATATAACCAAGTTTCACTTGGCGAGGGCACTGTGACAATACCAAAACCACACTGATTTAATTTGGGATGGTTTGCCTGTAATCTTTTGATATATTTTGAACTGTTTCCTTTAAATTAAAAAAAAATAGACACACGTTCCAGTTTGGTCTTCGGCAGCGAGGACTGGAAACTCAAATTACTTCAAGGTAAAGGGAGTTCACTGCAAGGCTACATAGGGCTTGTGGGGAGAAAGGTGGCAGCTGCTGTCCTGGAATGCACAAGGAGCTCTCTTATGATCGCTCTGCTGCTTGCCATAGTCTATTCTACTCTTCCCTTTCTATGCTACAGGCTGGTTTCTCTATTTACTTAGTTGCTGCTCCCTCAAACTTTAGATTTACCTGCATGGAATTTGATTGGCCAAGCTGATTTTTGTGCAAAGTCAGTCTCAGCCTCCAGGGAGGCTGTCTTGGATCAGGTGCTCAGCCCGGGTCTACTCTGCTAGGATGACAGCAAGACTCACAGTCACCTAGGTATCAGGTGTGTATGTGGGGATGGGTCCCCAAGAAGGCATCACGGATGAATGAGGGCACACGTCAAAATGTAACTGACAGTTCTAATGAGTCAGAAGTGTTGCCCAAGGCTTTCAGGGTAGCATTGGACCTGTGGTTTAAAACTTTGACGATTGCAGCAAACATGACCAATTTTTCTTAAAAGTTTATTCTATTGTTATAAAGTTTGAGGTAAACTAGTTTGTTTTACATTTTTCATGAAATTATCATTCTATTAGAATGTTGCTTCTTCTAGAAGCACGAAAATAAGTAGCTCTGCCTTCCCCTGAAGGTGTGTGTTGTGGTTGCCAAATAATTATGCTACTCAATTACGTGCAAAATAAAGGTTGCAAATCAGATAGTATACACACGGTTGCTCTGCCAACCATTTTGTTCTCCCCACAGTCAGTTCCACTAGCATGTTTCTGAAAACTTCCTCTCACATTTAAATCATGAACAATCTTCTCTTTCACCTCATCGTAAAGAGAGCAGTCCTCCCTTCTTGCCTATGCAAAAAACCCTGAGTTTATTCCCTGTTTCATTAGAATTGGTATCACAGATACATTACAGATATTAGTCCTCAATCTTCACCCATTTAAAGACTAGCAAGTATCAGCTGTATCTTAGAAAACAAAAGATTACTGACACGCTGGCATATTGGTGCATCATTTGAGTTTTCCCTGCCTCTCAATAAAAGTCTAAGTTAAAATAGATAAAATTTAGTGGGTTTTTTTTTTTTGAGTCTTGCTCTGTTGCCCCAGTTAGAGTGCAGTGGCATCATCACAGCTCACTGCAACCTCCAACGCCTGGGCTCAAGCGATCCTCCTGCCTCAGCCTCCCATGCCCAGCTCATTTTTTCTATTTAGTAGAGATGGGGGTCTCGCTCTTGCTCAGGCTGGTCTCGAACTCCTGACTCAAGCAATCCTCCCACGTTGGCCTCCCAGAGTGCTAGGATTACAGGTGTGAGCCACAGCACTGGGCTAAAACTTTATTTTTAAAAATCCAAGTAGAAATGGACCCTGCACAGTTCAAATCTGTTCTGTTCAAAGGTCACCTGTATATCTTGACAGTGCAGTTGTTCCAGAATAATCATTAACTTGGTTAAAAAGTTGCTAAAAACTTTAGCTCTAATGACCAATTTACAAGAAATATAGGACACAAAGGAACATGATAAAGGACAGAATTACAATCAGCAAAATTCAGACTATGGAAAACTCAAGGACAACTGACCAGGTTTATTTAACAATAGAGAGAGACAGAGACAAAAAGAAAGGTGGTGGGAGAAAACAGAAGAACCCATAGACTTTTTAAAAGAGACTTAAGCACATTAACCAATTGTAATTTATGGGTATTATTTGGATCTCTATTTGAATAAACTTCTCAAAATCATTTCAGATCAGAAACTTTGAACACTAACTGCACACCTGATAATATTAAGAAATTTGGGGTTTATGTGACTGATGATTATGGTTATTTTTTAATGTCCTTATCTTTTGGCTATACATACTGAAATTTTATAAAGGAAGTGATATGATGTCTGAAATTTGCTGGGGTGGGAGCAAGGAACGGGTGGGGGGTATAGATTAAACAAGATGGGCCAAGAGTTGACAATTGTCGATATTGGTTGATAGGTATGTGGGAGAATTCATTATTCTATCTTCTCTACTTTTATATATGTTTGAAATTTCCCACAATAAGCTTAAAAAAATGTTGAAGTCCTCAGAAGCATTAAAACAGTCTGATTTTTGACTTGTCTACAATTTATGGTAATTAGCAAATTCATTTTATCATAGCCTAAGTTTCTATCTTGCACTTTAAGGAGTACCTTTCAAAATACAAACCACACTCTTATTAACATGTAATTATAGACAGCTTACTGTTTAATGCTTTCTTATGTAAACACTACAATGTTGTATCATCTAAATTCCTGTGATGTTCTATAAAGCACTGAGCATAATTATAATTCAACTCACCTAAGAGAGGTCAATACTTAACAGCAATACACCATCTGACTAATGCTCAGTTTCTGACACACAAGATTATGCAAAAAAAGTTTATTAAGTACAGTTTAATATTTAGAACTTCCAAGCTTACAAATGTGATTGGACCTTTAGGATACATAATTTATTCTTAAAATACACAACTTATATACAGACATTAAAAACTCAGTCTCCAAAATATTCAATAAAGATGTTTGGGTGACACTTATAGAAGTGACCTAGCAGTTTTTTCTTCTCTTTGGCAGACAGTTTTGAATCTTCATCAATATTTTTTAGTAAATTCAACAGCTCATCTTTGGTTGTCTTCTGTGTACTGCTGGAATAGTCACCTTGATCAATTCTCTGGCAATAAATATACCCTTAAAGTTTAAAAGTAAAAAGTTCAGTTAATGACTCTATTTCTATCTAACTAGAAAAATCAAGCAATATTTTTATATTTATGCTTTTCTTCCCCATTTTGTAAAATGCACTGAAGATGATCAGCACTGCTAACATTCTAACTCTGGTCAAGTTGCTTTTTGACAAAGGAGGCTCTCTGCGAAGTCTGGATAACTCTGAGGAAAATGTTTTGAATTTAGCTGAAATAAAGTCCAACTACTTAAGAGTAAAATACTTTCAAACAAACACTAGAAATCTGTCTTTGGAAAATGATGAAAATAATATTTCTCAGATTACCTGCATCTCTATTTGGATCTCTTCCCTTCTGTATAGCCATCAGCTTAACACTGACAATTTTATGTAGAGTTCCAGGAATCTTAAGAAAAAGAAAGGACATAGGATATTATTCAAATGCATTTTAATCTAGTGATCCATTACATAAGCTCACTTTAACTACTTTCAGAGTTTTACCTTAAAAACATCTTTTTGATGATCCATTAAGAAGAGTACCAGAAGATCAGTTTTGCCTTTGGATAAATTTTTATTGTCAACAATAGCTTTTGAGAATATCCTCTTCACAACCATTCGGTTATCACTCTATAAAAATAAGACAAAACACATCCCATAGTATATATTTAAAAGACTAAGTTTAATATAAAAGGGAATATTAAATATTAATAGTTCTCCATTTCAGCATAATTGATCTGACAGATGGGTCCTGTAAGTATTAAGGATAATGAATACAATTAACGTTTAAACAAAAGACTTACTTCTTTCTGTAATTTAAATTCGGAAGGATGGGCTGCAACAGCCATGAAATACAATAGTCTTCTAAATTCTTCTCTATTTTGGGGATCCAAAAGCTTTAGAAAGAGTTGAGTAGCTTCTAATGCTATTTCAGTCTTCCCGTTCACTTTAGCCAAAAGAAAAAAAACTGCTTTTTAACTGACCAAATATGACTATATTAAAGGGAACAAAACTCAAGTTACAGTTTAAGCTAAAAAGTGCACTTAATCAGAATTATTTCAAAAAGCAAAATAAGACTGGGAATTAGAATGAATGACCAATACCATAAAGGCAGCTTGTTTGCAAATTGGCAACTAATACCCTAAGTCCTTGTCATATAATATCTTAGGGCATTAAATCTAACTCTTAACTTTGTAGATAAATTCCCAGCCTGTGTTTTTCATTAATTCAACACATTTTGGGGTATACTGTGTGTACAATACTCATGTATCCAATTCTACCTGAGAAAAATAGGAGGAATTCTCTGAACCTCCCAATTTGTTTTCAACATATTATATGGAATAGTCTGGCTCATTGGCAGCACAAAGCAGAGTGTCTGCCATTTTGAATAGACTGAAGGGGAAGTATAGTGGTGGTGCTGGTAATTCTTCTAAAGAAGAGAATCGCTCGCTTGCTTTATGCTTAAGCTTCCAGTGAATGAGAGCAGCATTATGCTCCTGGGGCAACCAGAAGTTTCTGCGTAACTTAAGAGCTTGTTAAAGCCTCTTTCCAAACGAGCCCTAGAAGTTTTAGAATAAACATACTTTCCATGGATTAATCCAGATCTACTCCCAGCTTGAAGTAGTACTATTTTGGTTAATTTTGAGGACAATTAACTTTTTCCTGTTTCCTCAAAGATAAATTTCAGTATCCAGTAAGATCTTACTTACCTAAGAGCTCTGCAATTCCATTATGAATATCAGATAAGTGATTTAACAGAGGTTCCCTACTACTGTAATATCTGCCAATGGCATCAAACAGAAGTTCTTTCACTAAGTCTGTTCTGTCTGGTTGCTCAGGGAAGTTTCTGCTTATGTCTACCACCATCTGGTCTGGAAGGTATTCCAAGCAGTCAATTGCTGCAGAGAGCCACTCATCTTCCCTATGGGGGTAGGGGGAAGATTATTTTAAAAGCAAAGAACAACAAATATACACATGGTACCTAATTCACTAGCTATTTCAAGCTTGCCAGCAGGACAAATTTCTACATGCCTAAAGATATGTGTAATTCCTTTTAATATATAGCTAGATCATGAATCACAGATTAAAAAAAATTCATATTAATGTGTTTTCCTTTTATCTTTTTTTTGCAAAACCAGAAACTATCCACTACAATATAGAGGTGAAAAGGACATCAAAATTCAAACTCTAGGCCGGGCAAGGTGGCTTATGCCTGTAATCCTAGCACTCTGGGAGGCTGAGGCAGGAGGATCACTGGAGCTCAGAGTTTGAGACCAGCCTGAGCAAGGGCAAGACCCGTCTCTAACAAAAAAAAAAAAAAAAAAAAAAGAAAGAAAAATCAAACTTTACTCTTTACATTTACAGTGGAGATCCAGAAACTCTAAAGTTACTTGCTCAGGCCCCACACAGGACTAGATCCCAGACCTGAGACCTAGACCAGTATTTCTCCAATACCGTGTTGCTTACTTCAGAGCTCTGTGTATGATCTATCATCTCTCACTTTGGCTAGGACAGAAAAGAGGAAGATAAAGTTTCAAAATAATTAAATATCAATTACCATGTATAGTAAAATGCCAGCTGAGTAACTTCAGAATAATGTTACATTTCAAGAAATAACATGGCTTTTAATATTCAATTTGTTAATATATATAGTTAAAAAAAAATCATGTCCTTTACTGCCATGGACTCAGGACAACTAATTCTACCATGACCCAGGTTAAGTTATCTCAGGTAGGTCATTTCACCTCTCTGGACATCAGCTTCATCAAGTTTATAAGATGTAGCTAGATGATCTTTAAGGTTGCTTGTAGCCAAATTCTGATTTTGTATGTAAAAATTAAAGTAAGTATAAAATGTTTCCCATGTTACTTTAGGTTGTAGAAATGTAATTTAAACCCTCATAGAATAAGCTTCCTATCATATCTGTAGCGTTCAGTAACTAGTACGTTGGGATTAACCTTTTCACATAAGGTCTTAACGTTCAAGGTCTTTGACGTTCAAATGTTTATATTAATAGTTCATTGGAATGTAGAACTAATGAAGTACTGAAATTTAAGTTGTATTCCTTTCAAACATTTCCATCTCAACTGGACTAGAACACTATCTGCTAAGGCAAAATAATTAAAAATTAAGTTAGAAAAATACAAGAACTTATTTTAACCTTTAAAAATTTTCACAGAAGAAGAGTTTCAAAGTTATAAGGAATATTAATAGAACTCTTAGAATTCTAGAGTTAGAATTAATTCTAGAGTTAATTCTAGAATAGAATTAATAGAACTCTTCCTTAAGAAAAAATCTCAATTCCCTTAACACCTGAAGTTAAGCCTTCAAACCTTAAGATTTATATTCAGGAGAATGGTAATTGGAGATGAGAGAGAGCATTACTTTCTTGTATTTCTTTAATGCAACTAGTTAACATATATATATATACACACATACACACTTTTTTTTTTTTTTTTTATTACAAAGATAGGGTCTCTCTCTGTTGCCCAGGGTACAGTTTAGTGGCCCAATCATAGCTCACTGTAACCTCAAGTGCCTGGGCTCAAGTGATCTTCCTGCTTCAGCCTCCTGAGTAGCTGAGATTATAGGCGTGTATCGCCATGTCCAGCTAATTTTTAAATTTTCTATAGATATGAGGGTCTTGCTATAGTGCCCAGGCTGGTCTCCAACTCCTGGCCTCAAGCAATCCTCCCACCTCAGCCTCCCAAAATGCTGGAATTGAAGCTGTGAACCACCATGCCCGGCCAAAAATACATATTTAACAGGCATTCTAAGAGTATAAAAGCATATGTAGTCAAAGGATTCCAAGAATTTGTCAAATCTGCTTATTTTGTTCCATGTCCCTTTAAAGGAATTTTAAGAGACCAGAGAGCCCTACATTTTAACAAAGATAAGAAGATGGACCATAATCATTTTCTTTACTTTATCTGCAAGTTACATGTAAAACAAAAATGAATATGAAAAATGAAATTTAAATCTTTTTCTAATTTTGACTAATATATTTCAGAAAGTGAAGAACAAAATTATATTAACTGAGAATGCGTATCTAATCCTATGGAAAACAAAATTCAAAAGATTATCTTAAAACCATTATCTATAATCTACCTACAAACACATTCAAATTATTTTATGTATTTCCACATACTGAGAGTCACTATAAGCCTTGAGAATCCCTCGATCCAGATAGTTACTGGTGTTGACCATGTCAGGCTGCCTCTTAGCTTGTGAAACTTTAGGTACAACCTCTTGCTGTTTGAGTAAGGAGTCTAGAAGTGGAAGATCTACAAGTTGTAGTAGACGCCCAATTGTTTCTTCTTGCCATACTTCATTAATAACTACACAGGAAAAATGACAAGGTGAAAAGTAACAATAGTTACTATATGCTCACCACATATTTGTCTAGGCAGGTCTAAGCTAATAAATTTGTGGACCCCCCCCCTCCAAAAAAGAAAAAAATCAACCTTATGAAATGCTTTCTTATAGCAAAATAAAACAATCCAAGATTTGTTTAGAGTGTAGGAGAATAGACTTGGACAACAGGAATTCTTTTCATTCTTTGTACTGTAAAAGCAATCTGTCAGAGATAAGAGATCAAGTCATGTAACATGTTAATAAGGACTCTGGAAGAAAGAATGACTAATTCAACCTAAAAACTGGTTTGAAACTATTGGCTGCAGATTATTCCACTCAGGGTTTCCACAACTGGGATGGGGAAGGAGGGTGGAAATCAAAGTCATTAAACTACATTCCACTGCCACAGATAAGAAAAAACATAAGAATTCTGTTAATGTTTTAGTGTAACTTTCAAATTTTATTTGACCTAATAAAATCTTAGGGAAAGAAATATCTGAGAGCATATTTTAAATAAAAATCTGCATGCAAAACATCTCAGATTTGAACTTCTGCCAGCTAATAGGACAAAAGTCAGTGTTTGAGACTTGTAACACTGAACTATTTGTTAAAGATAATAGACTTCTGTTAAAACTTAATATAAATATAAATAGCTTTAATACATAGTGTGCTCTTTCTCTGTGCTTTGAATATTTAAATTCTAATAAATGTTAAGATTGAAAAATTTTAAATAACTGTATTTGAAGTTAGTCTTCTATTTCTTACTTTGCATCATCTTTAGTTTACCTTGTGGAGATAAGGTTGCAGAGATATTTACATCATGAGGGGAGGTGGCAGGCTTTAAACTCAGATTTTCCCACAGGTCCTCTAAACTGGACGACTTGAAATCAGATGACTTAAATAGTGCATCTGCATACCTAAAATGAATTTATTTCATAAATTAATGTTTATTAGTAAGCCCACAGAAATATTTTAGTATTTGAGAGCAAAAACATGACAAATGCAAATTCTAAGAGTGGAATAAAATATAAAAAACATTTAGATTTAAGTAATTCAATGACTTAAATTTTAGTCACCAATTTAAAAAAGTAATCAAACATGATCGCACTTTACTCTGCTTACTGTTTTCATCAGTTATCTCTGTTTCTGGGGCATTCTTTGGTGGATAGTGCTTATCATTTTCCAAACACAGATCTACAATCATTTACCTGAAATTCTGAAACCCAAAGAGCTTTGAAAATCAAGTTTATTCAGAACACATATACTGGCAAAACCTGAGACTATCATAGCCTTTATTTACCCCAGTTAGTATGAATATTTTGTTCACCACAGAAAAATTAACACGCTTGATCGCCAGATGCTGTCCAAGATCCATCTAGTGGTGTTAAACAACATATATGTACAAAATTACCTTTCTAAAATTTCCAGAGTTCCAAATTCCTAATTAGATGTATCTGATCTCAAGGGTTTCAGATAAAGCATATGGACCGGCATCTGAAAAGTGCTGTGTCCTACCTTATCCTCTTATTTCCTTCCTATACATGGAGGTAAATTTTATCATGTTTTAGATATAGAGTTAAAAGGTATTTGAAAGTCAATACACTTAGACTCTGACTTTAGGTCAGATCTGAATAAGGGCTTCAATTTCACCTCTGTGTCACCACTGCATAGTTTAGCTGAGGTCAATAAAGGGGAAAGGTAAAATTGCTTTATTTGATGACAAATAACTAAGTTCATGATGTACTCATCACCCACATTCATCCAGTCACTGTGTCCCCAGTCTTTGTTTAAACAATTCCCTCTTCTCCCCACTGCTGCTCAGCTCAGCCCTCATCTTCTGTAGACTATGATATTGTAATAAATTCCTAACTAGCTCTCCCCAGTAGGCTGCCTTGCAGCTACCAGATGACCTTTCTAAAATATAATCTCATCATGCTTAAAATCTTTCCATGGTCTCCCCAATGACTGTATGATCAAGTCCGAACTCTGCCTCCCACATGCCTTTCCCACTTCACATCTGCCACTTTCTGGATTCTAATGATACCCTGAGACCTGGATTTCTCCCCGCCTGCCTTCACCTTCGCTCTGTTCTCATATCACTGGGTATATAAATTCTCTTAACATGTTTTATACTGTAACTATAACTTGAAACAGAAAAATCAGTTTGTTGACTATTTCTGCTAACTATATTAGGTTATTAAGTATGAAATGTCTGATTTCCTTAAGTACTGACAGTTGGTATCTCTGACATTTCACTTTGACACTTCTTGTTTTTATTGTGAAGGTACATCCTCAGTCTTTCAAACGCATGGTTTGGCTTGTGATTATCTTTCAAATTTTTTTACAGCAATTTTTGTGAAACCATGGACAAGTAAAAAGTTTGAGTTGTTTTCGAATATGAGTTCCCTCGTGGAACCAATGAAGCACAGACAGCTCAAAATATCACTGAAGTATTATGGAAAGATGTGGCTAATAAACGCACAGTACTTCGATGGTTTGACAAGTTCCATTCTGGTAATTTTAATCCTGAAAATGAGTCATGTGGGCAACCTGACACCAAGGTGGATAATGATGAGCTGAAAGCTGCAGTGGAAGCGAATCCATCCACCTATGCATGAAGTAGCAGCAAGGTTTGACGTTACTATTCCAATAATATTGGACCATTTGAAACAAATCGGCAAGGTAAAGCTGGATAGATGGGTACTGCGTGAATTAAACGAGCGTCAGAAGAGAAATCGTCTCGAAGCTTGCCTTTCTTTGCTGTCACAACATAAAGGTGAACATTTCTACACTGTATTGCTACGTGTAATGAAAAATGGATTCTTTTTGACAACTGCAAGCGTTCGGCACAATGGCTGGATAAAGATGAAGTGCCGAAACACAGTCCAAAACTGAATATTCATCAAGAAAAAGCTAATGATGTCTGTTTGGTGGTCCAGCACTGGTATTATCCACTACAGCTTCATGAAACCTGGTCAATCGATTACAGTGGATATCTACTGCAACCAGCTGGATAAAATGATGAGGATGCTTGCGATTAACCAGCCGAGACTGGTCAATAGAGACAGGCCAATCCTCTTGCACGACAATGCTCCCACCACACATCGCATGAACAATGCTGCTCAAACTACAGAAGTTGGACTTGGAAACTCTCTGTCATCCATCATATTCACCAGACCTTGCACCAAATGACTACCTCTTCTTCCAGGCTTTGGACCACTTCTTGCAAGGAAAAATATTCAATTCTCAGCAAGCTGTGGAAAACGCCTTTCGTGATTTCATCACCATTTGCTCTCCAGGCTTCTTTGCTGATATCAAAACTGTGTTGACTGTTTAGGTGCATCGAATTTACCCACAGACCCAGATTTTAGCCTAATTTACTGCTTAAAAAATATTTACTGCTTAAAAAAGCCAGGGCCTGGCATGGTGGCTCACAGCTGTAATTCTAGCACTTTGGGAGGCCAAGGCAGGAGAAGTGCTTGAGGCCAGGAATTCAAGACCAGCCGGAGCAACATAGTGAGAGATCCCATCTCTACAAAAAATTTAAAAATTAGCCAGGTGTGGTGGTGCACGCATATAGTCCCAACTACTCAGGAGGCTGAGGTGGGAGTATCACTTGAGCCCAGGAGTTTGAGGCTGCAGTGAGCTATGATGATGCCAACGCACTCTAGCCCGGGTAACAGAGTAAGACCCTAGCTAAAAAAAAAAAACCAAAAAAACCATATATATATATATGTGTCAGCATCTCATAAAAAAGTAGAAAAATCCTGCTAATATCCCCATGATAATCTAACATCATATACTAACCTGGAAGGTGAACATAGTTTGTTCTCTTTGCCTAATTGACTGTTTTGATTAGGTATCGTTGTGAATCTATAAAGGCTGCAACTACTATCTTCAAATGTAGGTTTTTTGTCTTTTCCAAAGACTTTGGTTGGAACTGCTTCAAATACTTTGTAGTCCATAAGTGCTTGACACACTCTCACCACTTTGGCCCGAGGAATATCTACATCACCAAAATACTTATTCTGAATTAGGTGAGAAAAAATGACATCCACAGCTTCTGAACCAACAAAGCAGTCATTGTGTCGTTTTAAATGGTGCCTTCGTTTTTTCACTTCCACTTGTGTTTGAAGAGTGTTTATAATGCTGCTCCATACATATGTGGCTCCAAATGGCTTCTGGGCCACACTGAAACCTAAGAGGAAAAAAAATCACAGAGAAGCTGAGATTTAGTACCTTGTCATTTGTAATAAGGTCTAAGTAATCTTTAGGCAAAAAGTGGTAATTTCCAAAGTTATTGATAAGGAGCAATTGTGAGGGCAGCTTATTGAAATACTGTTATTAATAGCAATACATTAAAAAATTCAGTACCTAGTATGTGCTAACCACCGTTCCATGTGCCAAGATACAACAGAAAACAAAATAAAGTCCCTGTTCTCACGAACTTAGACTTTGTGGGAAGATACATACAGACAATACATATGTGTTAGATCAGTGTTGAGAAGAAAATAAAGCAGGCTAAGGAAATGAATACTATTTTAATTGAGATGTCAGGAAAAACCTGTCTCATAAGGTCATATCTGAGCATAACTTAAATAAAACCAGGAAGCAAGCTGTGCAGGTATCTGGGAAAGAGCAGGGAGAACAGAAAGAGCCAAGGCCCTGAGGTGGGAGTGTGCTCTGCCAGAACAGGAAGGAGGCCAGCATGGCCAAGGTCACATGAGAAGAGTAAGAAGTTAGAGCCAAGGGAGAGTGGAGCTGGGGTTTGAGCCTAGGGGTCAGGGGACACATCAAGTAGGGCTTTGTGGCAGTTACCAGTTATGTGCAAGGAACTCAATTAAGTGCCTTATATTATCTAATCTTCAATAGCAACCTACCTATGCGGTAGTATCATCTCTATTTGAGATGATGGAAAACAGATTCACAGAGATTACATGTAACTTCCAGATATTACATTGAAATTTGTGGAATTTGGCTTGTGGTTTATATGACTTTGAAACACTTATCAGTCATACATGTGCACACACATATGCTGCAAAATAACATTTTGGTCAATAATGGACCACACACACGACAGTGGTCCCATAAGCTGGGAATTCCTATCCTATCTATATTCCTGTATCTTTTCCACATTTATATATGTTTAGATACAAAAATACTTGCCATTGTATTGCAACTGCCTACAATATTCAGTGTAGTATCATGCTGCACAGGTTTGTAGCCTAGGAGCAATAGGCTATAGCAGCTATGCCATATAGCCTAGGGGTTGTAGTAGGCTATACCATCTAGGTTTGTGTAAGTACACTCTATCATGTTAGCACAATGACAAAATCACCTGACAAGGCATTTCTCAGAAAGTACCCCCATCATTAAGCACCACATGACTGTATACATACACACACACCCTGGTTGCAAGAATAAACTAATATTTTTAAAGCTTCCTATCATGCAGGCTTATGAGTTAAGTACTTTGTAAGCAAAGTAACAATTTGGTTCCTGCCCAATAGGAGCTTATGACCTATATTGCAAAGATAGAGTGGGCACAGAAATAAAGTAAGATTTTAGCCAAACACAAAAAAAAGAAAACAAGCTTTAAAAAATTTCCTATCATATTTTTCCTCATTGTAATAAACTGATATTTGGCAATCAAAAGGAAAGAAAATGGGCCTTAGGTTTTGGTAAACCGATGGAACTGAGTCTAGCTAATTGCCTGCTTGGTGGCTGTCTCTTTTCATAAACACGGAGTGTGCCCTTTTACGTGTTATACTTTTCAATGATCCTCTGGAAATTCAGTAGTCCTAATTTAAGCCCTCATTTTAAAAATAAAGGAAGTAACATACTTCCTTTATTTTTAGGATATTTTGGCAGAGAAGTTGAAAAATTATCACTTCCTTTAAGATACTCTAAAAAGGAAAACAATATGTATCAGTACAACAGTACGGAACAAGGAGAATTATAATTAAAGAAACTGCTACTTGAAATTACCTTCCTACTTTTTTAGCCAAAACAGAACATGTAAGATGAAAACATAAGATACAAGGAGCACACTGACCACCACATTGTATTCACTTAGCATAATTTTGTAGCTATTAGCAACTTGAACATCTTTACCATGAAAAATTAATAGCACACATACAAAGACCTTTACTGTTTATTTGTATATTTCCCATACCAAACAAAAATAGATGAATAACTTACCTCCTACCCATTATTGTTACTTTAAAATGATCAGTAAGATAATTTCTAATTATCCTAATTGTTTCTTAAAATTGAAGACATTTCATAAGGCAGTACTAAATAAGGAAGAAACTGTTGCCAGTCTTCCAAACCTCACGTGAGCAGTTTCAAAAATTGAATTATGGAGAAATAAGGAGATAAATCAAGCTGGAACTAGATTTACTACTGGTACAGTATTTAGTCTCAATTCAACAGAGCCAGAATCAGGCATTTGATGGAATCTCAAAATATTAATAAGTCCAGGTCATTCCTGGTATTCAGAACTCAGGAGTAGTTGTATTATTTTCAGCCACAATGCCTAGCTAGTGAGTATTAGCAGCTAATACTCTTAACTTCCTAAAACACCAGAGATAGTAAGTGAGATTTTAATTAATTTAATGCCTGCTCTTTAAGTTTTTTTCAAATCTTCATTGTATTAGTAATAACTAATATTTGAGTACCTACACTAGGACAGGTTCTATCTTCTCATTTAATCCTGATAAACTTTGAAATAGTTACTAGTAATCCTATTTTGAGGAAATTGAGGCTCAGTGAGTTAAACAAACTTGCCCTCAGTTACATGGCTAATAAATATACACAAGTTTTTCCTAGTACTTAAATATAAATATATTAAAAGTCAGCCACCAGATAAGTAGTTTTAGCATTAACCTTTCATTGGAGACCTGGATTAAGTGAAATAGCTTTAAGAGAGCCAATGAGAAGAAACAAAATGAACTTGCAAGATTTGTGAACTCTTGGCTGGGCACAGTGGCTCACGCCTGTAATCCTAGCACTCTGGGAGGCCGAGGCGGGAGAATTGTTTGCGCTCGGGAGTTCGAGACCAGCCTGAGCAAGAGTAAGACCCCCTGTCCCTTAAAAAAAAAAAAAAAAAAGACTTGTGAACTCTTACCAAGCTATTTAAAAATAGTAATATTTTTTAAGGTAGGATATCATAAATTCTATAATAAATACTAGCCACAGTACACAGGGGAAGACAGGAAAGGAAGACAAGATTTAAACTTGCAGAGATCAGATTGCGTTTTAAGTACCAGTGAAATAGATTTATTTATAGGCTAGTGATAACATTAAAGATAAATAACACTTGAGCTGTAAGTAGGTCAGCATACAAATCCTAAATGATAAGGCCAGGTCACTTATTAATTTGAGATCAATAAGACAGTTGAAGGTGGGGGAGAGGGAGGGGATATACTAACTCAACTATGTGAAAAAGGCTAATCTTCACAGGGGAATTAAAAGGAAAAGAATAAATTTCCCCATATTAACTTGCTGCTTAAATGCGGAAAATCAGGATGTTTTGCAGGTTGGATAACACTGTATAAAAGATTAAAGAACAGGTTAGAGCAGGATAGTAGGCACCTGTGAGCCACACCATGTTTCCAGAATCCTCCAGGCATGATACAATTCAGTACTTTCAGGTCCCCTCTGTTCTCACTGACCATTAATTCCCAACCATTGCATCCTGGGATATTTCCCCTCAAGCATCACCACCCACAGACCCAAACTAGCTCATGTTCATACAGATGCTTTAATACATAATGTACCCTGGAATTGACAAGTAAATGTGCCAAAACCCACGTCAGGATAACGTGTTTTTTTTAATGCTGACTTAACCAGTTGAACACCTATGCCCCACATGCTGATTTGAAACTTATTTATCATCAGCTGAAATGAATACTAGTATAGCACATTATGGCCCAGTAAGATGACTTCTTGGGATTTCTGAACAGGATTCAAGAGAACAGAAGTATACAATGAATGCTTTGTTAAGTCTAGCAATCAAAATTAAAGCTTTAGCTGGTCCTCAAACCTGACGTGCATATGAGCTGAACAGCTCTTTAAAATTTATCACTATCTACATCATGTAAGTGCTTCCTTATTTACATTTGGTCAGGCATTTACTAAAAGCATCACAACCAAAGGAATCAAAGAGTCTAGAGACCAGATACAATAACCCTGGATAAGACTTAAACTCTCTAAGTTGGTTTCTTCATCTACTGACACAATAGTTGAACACTGTGTTCAGTTTCAGGTCTAAACTGCTGATTATAGGAATTTATGTAGACACTGAACACCAAATAGAATATGGCAGATCTTTAAGTAAGAAATGAAGCAAAGGGACAAATTTGACCCTATCAGATACAAAACTTTTTGGAAGGTTTCCCAACAAGGGGCTCAGAAATTATTTTAAATTAGATAGATCTATAACATACTAAACATGCTCTTAGGCATTACAGAAATCTAGGTTAGTTAACATTCATTTTTCAAGCAGTCTCATCCTTATTTGCTTGAAAATAGCTATTTTTCAAAAGCTGCCCTTCACATGTGTTTGAACTCTACCAAAAAAAGTTTACCAACAATAAAAAAGTTAAACTTCAAATATTGAACACAGATATATATTTGTAATACTAATCATCTTCACTTCTAAAAATTCACACTAAATAAGTTATTACAATAAAAATTCCTTTAAAAATCAAGTCATAAAGAAGACATGTCAAGGAATTACATTTACTCAAAAGTTACAAGGGGATAATCAGCATCAACCATGACCCATGCAGTAAGCCAACTCTAGTCCTATAGTGAAAACTTTTAAGGGGAAAACAATTCTACAATCACTTCAAAGAGTAAGATTATATTAAATCCTTAGAAGTAGATCAATATACACATTATAAAAATGGATCCCAATGTAAGGCACACATACACACAGAATTACTGAAACACACTACCTCTAAATGAATATATAACAATTTTGTTTTCATTCTCAGACTTTGGACTAAAAAAAAAAGAATTCGGATAGCTGATGATTTTCCATAAAACTAAGAAACAGTGAGTCAATGCCTTATTTCTTTCAAATTTCCTTATAGTTTACAGAGGTTCAAATTATTTTATTGCCTTATAGATTGTCTCAACATAATACAGTTGGTTTACTCTACGTTTGTTGTTGATTACTGGTAACTACTAAAGAAACATTTTTAAAGGGTTAGCCCCAGTGGTCCTCAGTAGGTAGATTTTACCCCCCACAGGACATGTCTGGAAACATTTTTGGTTGTCACAATTGGGGAGGGGGGTACTATTGGCATCTGGTGGATAAAGGCCAGGGATGCTGCTAAACATCCTACAGTACACAGACAGTCCCCACAACAAAGAAAATGTCAATAGCGCTGAGGTTAAGAAACCTTGGGTTGACTGAATACTATTCCAACAATGAAACTTGTGCTAATGCAGAAGACACAGTGCTAGGTGCTGCAAATACAAAGAGTTAGACCAGCATGGACTTTGGAGTCCCAGAGACCTGAGCTTCATTCCTGGGTCCATCATTTACTAATAATGCAACTTTGGGCAAACTGCCTAACTTTTCTGTTGCAAAACAGAGCTAACTCCACTTCTCTCAGTTATTTTGAGGATCATATGTTAATGTGGCTAGCACAGTGCCCAGCAATTAACAGATGTATAACTAAAAACAAAGGGGGGAAACTGTCACAGTCTAGAAGAGTCTAAGGAGACATGACAACTCAATGTAATGTAACATCCTGGATGGGATCCTGAAACAGAAAGAACATCAGGCAAAAACCAAGGAAATCTGAGTAAAGTATGGACTTTAGTTAATAATCATGTATCAATATTGGTTCATTGATTATGACAAATAGACCACACTAAGATAAGAAAAACTGAGTATAGGGCATATGGAAACTCTATATACTAACTTCATGCCTTTTTAGTAACTCTATTCTAAAATTTTAGGTGTTTTTAAAAAGTAGAAAGAAAAGGGCGGTATCTTTCCTCTTCCTTCCTCTGAATTCAGAGGACACACTCCCCACCCTCAGGAGTTTACCCTTTACCTACTCATACCACCTGGATGATAATGACAAGCTCTGAACCATATTCAAACAAATAAAGCTCACCAGATGAGAAGACAAGATGTGACACATATCAGAGTATTTAACTTTTCATCAGAAAATAACAAATCTATAAATCCTAAACCATTTAGAATTCAAGAGAATTTTATTTAAAAAATATTTTTTCAAAGGCAGTTTTAAAACATTACGGAATTGTCAAGACAAAGGAAAAGGATATTTGTTGAACAGTAACCAAGACCTCATGAAAACAGATAAATGTAAAGAGAATTGTGTCTGTCGTGTTAAAACTGGAGACCTGTGACTGAGTGGAAAAAATTCCTGTATTATTGACACCAAGATTGCAACACTTTTACCGGATACTGGTTTACGTAGTACAAAGTTTATTTTCCTATATGGCATTAGAGATGTCATGCTGAAGGCTGAGATTGCCTCTGAAAAGAAAGCTGCAGGAAGGTAAAGTATGTAAAATAAGTCTGTACTAACAAGAACAATTTTGAAATATGTTAAGAGAAAGATCAACAAAAGCAGGCACTGGTCCCTGCTTTAATTCACACACGTTAATGAGACAGCAAATGGGAAGTACTTTGAGCTCCCTGGAAAAATGACACCAGGCAAACTCAAAGAATTAGGTTACAGTACAAGGGGATAACAGGATAACACACCACTTTCTTGTTAGTCACATTAAAAGACAAGTGTCTTTGAAGTACTGGCTGAAGGTTAGTATACAGACCTTATTTCTTCTACATAAATCAGGTCCCTGAAAGGTCCTTACAGCCCCTTTAAGGTATGGGAGAGTTACTAATCTGTGGAGAAACAAAAGCACAAAGCTGCCTGCCAGAGCACACAGAAAAGGAATGGCAAGGTACCAAGAACTGTTGGCCCCTATTACCTTGCTGACTAGGACTGTGACAAGGCAACTAAAGGATGGAAGAGGGGTTAACAAATGCTAACAGGTAGGGACTGTAGTAAGCAAAACAACTGAGCACACCAGGGGGCCCTTCTCAGCCCACAGCAGCTGGCGTGCCGGGGACAGTGGTCTTTTCCTTTGATTCAAACCTAGATAACCAGCACTACAACTCTTCCCTCAGAGTCAGCTACTTAATTTTTGAATACATATTCCCTTACACATCTAATAACCTGTTCACAAACGCCCAAAGCCTAGAATTGGTATTTCAGCTGTTAGAGAAGACGGGGTACCATGTTTTTAAGCAGGTGAAATGTGGGGATTTCCTTCCCTCAGAAAGTGAGCCTAAAGATTTCTGAAGACTGTTTTCAGTATCATTTGGTTTTAAATTCCTAAATGTTTTGGTATTTTTCCTCTCTTTTCAATGTAAATCAAGGAGATACTCTGTGGCCATTTTGTGCTTATCTGAATCCTTTAAATGGGAGCAATATTGACTAATTATGATCAATATTATGATCTTTCTTAGAAAAGTACAAATGAAAAATGGTTCTTTATCACATTTTATCAATAGCATTTTGAAGATTAAAAGGAGCATTAATTAGTAAGTTAAACACAAGAGTGGGCCACTGAGATGCACCCATTTGACTAGAGGAAGGAGTCAATTTCACTAGTTGGCATTTTACAAATGAAAGGCTTTGTCAGATAGGGAACCAATTCCTATAACACCCCACTTTGGAGCTCCAGAAAGAGGAAAAAGTTGTAACTTATCCAAAAGAAAAAAAAAGGTCAAGTGTTATCTGGATATCTTAACAGTTATCTGAGTCACACCTATTTACCCAGTTGTAGATATGCTAGAATCAGCATTTTAGAACCAATCATCCGATTCTGTTTATTTGTTTGAACATCTGACGAGACCAAGATCCTAAACAAACTGCCCGCAAAAGATATGATTAAGCTGGTGGCGGAATTCACCAACTTCTCTCCTACGGTCATGTAACTATGTTTTTCAAAAAAGGAAAAAACTTCCTGGAGAATATTACGGGATCACTCTATAAAAAAATAAACTTAAAAAGTAAAAAACTTATATTCACTGAAATACTTCTCGTACAGAAACTGTTAAGAAATAACTGTTATGCCAAGTTCCTGCCAGTAGAACGTATATAAGGAAAACCTCTCATCTCGCCCTGGAAGAGTCTGGGGAGACAAGCGTCACTCGATTCCTACCAGTCTGGAGAACAAAGTGGGCAAGGGCGGCACCGGGCCCCTGGCCATACTATGCAGGAAAGGTCTGTGGGTGAGGCAGGGGGCAAAGGGCTGTACACATTCCAGGTATCATTATACTTGTCACCAGTAACCATGTGGAGCACGTCGAGACCTACGGCGAGTACCTGGCACGCAGCGGGCGCACAAACGCGCAGCGAAGGCAACGTTTGGGTAACTTAGTATCAAAAAAGCTGGGCTATGCGGGGTCCGTGCCCACAGCCCACCAGCGGGAGAGGGACCCGAGCCGCCCGCAGCACGGCGGGGGCGTCGGCTGAGTAGCCACAGCTTTGCGGGGCTCGGCAGCTGTGCCGTGCGGGGGCGGCTGAACGCCCCACGCCTCGCCCGCCCGCCTCGCGCCAGGACCACAGCCCGCGCCCCCCAGCCCGCCCCGCGCCGTCCCTGGAGGGGGTCCTCGGCACCTACCCGGAGGCCTGTGCGCGGGGCTGTGGAAAGCCGAGAGGTTCAGCGCGGCCGCCTTCTCCCGCACTGTGGCCATGCCCTTCACCGCCCGGACACCACCTCCTCCAACCGCCTCTCGGCGAACTGAGCGCCCGCGCCGCGGCCGCCGGTTAACAGACTGGGGGCGGGGCTCCCGCCAGGCCCCGCCCCGCCGCCGGTCACGTGCCTCCCAGGGCCGCGTGGAGCCGGCGGTTCCTGCGTTCCAGGATCCTCGGGCGCGTTACGACACCAGAGGTGGCCAGGTAGAAAGCGCCTCTCTGGGTCGGGCCCTGCGAGTCCGCGCCGGCGCCCGTGCGGCCTGCGGCTCAGACCAGCTGGCTTCAAGCCGCGTCCCACGGTATATTAGCTTTAGCATCCGGCAGCTGCTTAACTGCTCTGTCCTCATTGTCCTCACCTGTAACGCGGAGGTAGTATTGGTACCCGCTTCACGGAGTGTTTTTTTTTTTTTTTTTAATGAGGTTTACAGAAACGAATCCATTAGCATTTAGCATTTAATTGGGTCTGGAATAAGTGCTTAAAATTATGTCATGATAATAAATGCATCCCTTCCTGAAAAGAACAAATCCTTATCTGGCGCAGGAGAGCAGTGTCCAGAGGTCACAGAAGGGCAGCGGCCAAAGAGCATGGGGCTGGCCGGCTGCCAAGGAAATCTGTGCTGCCTCCGAAATAATCCTGGGTCAGGTGGGTAGGAACAGAGTTTGCTGTGTAAGGAGGAGGGTAGGACTGAGGGCGGGGAGAGAAGGGAGGGAGGGCTGTTAATGGGAAACATCTTGATTACTTGGGAGTTGCAGCCAGGGAATCCAGCGGTCCAGGGCTGGGGTACCTCTGAAAGGATGAGCGATCTAAGAGACCGACAGTCCGATTGCCAGATACTTGTTCTTTTTTTCAAGTTTGGGAATTTTGCAATCATTCTCAACTTTTGGTGTACATAAAAAATGTCTTCTTAGGAGGATGCTTGTGTGATCCGGGTATAAGTTAGAATGGTGTTTTAAGTGGGAGTTCATTATTTAGCTTACTGGATAAAACTCCTACATGCTGTTGTTTCAGAGGATACACACTAAGAAGCTATGCCCCTAGGCTGGGTTTAGTGGGTGGGACGCAGGGAGGGGGCCAGGGGGGACAATTGCTGTTCCTAAGAGTTAGAAAAGGTTGCCAACTGGTTGGCCCTTTTTTATGTGCTCTCTCCTCCTAGAGGTAGTAAAACCCGGCCTCACTTCAGTTTAAGCAGTTTTCTTTGTAATCTCTCAATAGGCTACTACTCACAAAGATAAGATACAACTCAGAGACAGTTTCAAGCACCCAATACACCAGTTAACTTTCTTATTTCCCCTGCGGCACAAATGAGTGAACACACAAGTCCACCCTCTCTACTTAGGAGGGAAAAAAAGCTCATCCTATTTCAGAAAAAAAAAAATCTTGACAAACTAATATTGGGTCTTTGAAAAAGGCAGGTGACCTCAGTGATCATTTTGATACTTTGTATAACATTTCAAAGAATTTTCACCAGCTTGTGCTATATTTGTCTGCCCCATCTGGAATGCTGGAATGCTCTTCTCTATCTACTTTCTATGTACCCTGGATTAGGAAATGCCTAACCCATTTCCCACTTTCTTCACTAGATGGATTTTTCCAGGTTACTCTGATATATTCCTTCTCTGAGTACCTGTGGCACTTATCAAATGCATTACTTACTATTCAGCCACTGGTTGTATTCATACTATTAATAATTACTGCAGCACAAACATCTGGATTGCCTAACAAAACTGGAAAATGGTCCAGAGCAGGGAGCATATTTTAAATCTCTCAGATTTCTTTCAGCATCTGTGCAGTGTTGGGCACATAGTAGATGCTTTGATTGTCCTCACCCAAATACAGAGCTCTAGAAAATATCACCTTCATACTTTTTT
The DNA here is from genome assembly GCA_023783475.1 of Daubentonia madagascariensis. NCBI lineage: Eukaryota > Metazoa > Chordata > Mammalia > Primates > Daubentoniidae > Daubentonia > Daubentonia madagascariensis. The sequence continues at coordinate 9,404,446 of JAKFHU010001990.1, forward strand.
AAATTTAATGTTTAGTAACCTCTAAAAAAAATTCTAAAAGAAAATTCCTCTCATAACAAGCAAGTATCACAATCAGATAGTTTATAACAAAAGGAAATTTCTTTCATCCCTTTCTGATTAATCAGTGCACACAGCTGCACAGCCTTTGGCCTTTTTTCTTTTTTTCTATACCATAAAACTACCAACAGCATCCATCCAGGTTGTAATTGTTGCAGAGTGGTTTGTTTCTTTTCACTTATGGAGTGCTTTAAAATCATTTTTATTGATTATTTCTCAAACAAATGTGTCAAGTCAGTATTATGTTTAGCATATGGGAAAAACTTCACTTGATCTAAACTTGTCTAAGATCAAACTTGTCTAAGCCAGTCAAGAGGTAGTAAACAGAGCAGAAAGTTTATGATTCACTAATCTGTTCTGGTGCAATCCCAAATCCACCAAAAAAACAAAAAACAAAAAACCCAACGCACTTCCAGTTTCTATAGCAATGTAAAATAATAAGGGTTTTTTTTTTTTTTTGCCAAATCACTTCTCACCTGAGAATCTGAGAATTTTGTAGTTTTTTTAAAACTTTGTTATTAAGATGGCATCTTTTCACTGTTAAAACATTGAAAGTATAATCTTTAAAATTCTACCACAAATTTTAGCTGACTCAAATTGCAGGCTCATACCCTAATCAAGGCTCACCCTATCAAAAATTGCCATAGTAGACTATTTGTGTTTAGGAAAATCATCCCTCTCATATACACTCCCATTTTTGGTGCCAAGTGGTAGGGCAGGAGGGCACTAAAAACAGAAGGGAATTAAAACCTGTTTTCTGGAGAGGATCTGATACTTAATTTATAACTTTGGTGTGAACAGAAGTTAGTTACTTTCCCAGGGTTCTTTCCATTTTAATCTTAATTTTTATAGCATATAGCAAGATTGTCCTCTGTTAAAGAAATTTTGAGCAATAGTACATTACGTGATGGACATATTTGGGAAGACAAGAGAAGCCTTGATATTAGACAGCCTTGAGGCTGACTTTTTTAAATGATTGGTTATTATAGACAAAAATTAGACTTATAATTTCTTTATTTATTTAGGCTATTACAAAGTCTTGAAAGCGTAAAGATTAAATATACACCACATTGTAAATACCCTCTTCTGTCCCTTAAGAAAGATTTTTTCTCAGAGATAGTTTGCATTATTTGATATAGATTAATATCTGTTCAAATGAGTGCATTTCAACAGGTTTAAATCCATCTGCTCACAATTTAGAAGACATAATTTAGATTTGCATGTCCTTATAATGGCCTTTTAGAGGCACTCAAAGACCCTGGGTCTATGAGGACTTTAAAAATACTCTAAAAAACACATTTTAAAAAGTTTTCTAGGGCCAGGTGTGGTGGCTCACACCTGTAATCCCAGCACTGTGGGAGGCCAAGGTGGGAGGATCACTTGAGGCCAGGAGTTCAAGACCAACCTGAGCAACATAGAGAGACCCCTATCTCTACCAAGAAAAAAAAGTTTTCTAATGATAGCGTGTGCATAGAAACCATTAAAAATGAAGATTCCTGTCCCTCACCCCATGTTCTGATTTACTACTGCTGGGGTGGAATCCCTGAGGATCTCCATCATTTTTCTTTCAATTGTGGTAAAATAGACAGATCTCCATCACTTTAAACATACACCACAGATGATTACACTGAAGAATGTCAGAGAACCACATTTTGAGGAATACTCCTCTAACACTTCATAAAGTTTCCTTTTAAATAGGATCTTTTTTCATAGAATGTAAGTTCCACGATGGCAGGGATTTTTGTCTTTCTCTCCACTGCTGTATCCTTAGCACTTAGTTCAGAATCTGGTTCATAGTTGGCTCCCAATAATTTTTGTGAATGCTTGAATAAATAAAGTATTTATTTTGGATGCAGTCTCAAAAAAAATACATTCCAAATATATAATTTTCCTTATACTGTACATAGAACACTTGGCATAATCGTATACACTAAATTTTTTAAAAAAGCATAAACATTTTAATGTAAATTTCTGTGTACTTTTACTTGGATATTTAAATCATAGAAGACTGAAGAGTAAATTAGTCTTAATGAATTGCTCTTCATGAGATTTCAAATACAGGACTTTTTAAGTTTTCTTATTAGTTAGAGGCTATGGGTGCTATGGAAGAATTAAAATAAATAAAATCATATTTACCATAAGTATTTTGTAGAAATATTCCAGTTATCCATACTCCACCCACTTCGTCCTTCATATAAATCATAAATTAACAATGACCCTTCTCATGGAATAGTGAAATACATTAAAGGATTGTTTTACTCTTTTGTTCTATTCAAGTTTTAATTTATTAAAAACTAATATATATGATGACCAATATTTACAACATAATAATGTCTGTAGTAAAGTCGTGTGACAAGTTTGGGCTGGTAAACCAAGAAATAGGCATAAACTATGACTGTTTTAGTTTTTTTTCCCCTTGGCATGTGAAGTAAGAGCTATATGACCATTGTAATTTTATTGAGGTACCCAGAATTTGGCTTAGATCAACCATTTTCTCTTTTACAAATGGCGTTTCTTTCCCCCACTCCCAAGATGGATATAGCTTTATTTTTCTTCTGAAAATACATGCAAAGTAATATGTGCAAAGTCTAAAAAGTTACCACTGAATATTTAAAGCTACATTTTCAGACTCATAAGCATTTAATTTCTGTAATTAAAAAGAAGAATTTGAGTTACCATTAATACATTACCCAATAGCCAATATCCAGTCAAGAATAGTTATAGTTGATTGCCACAAAACACAAAGCTTGGCTTTGAGTACTTGGCTTCTAGAACATGACACTGAATATTTCTTCTACCTTACTGGTGTTATTCCTTGGTCTCCTTTCCTTTAATACCTCCTCTTCTCCCTGCCTAGTCATGTTGAAGTGTCCCAGTGCTTGGTCCTTTGTCCTCTATTATTCATTCCCTCAGTGATCTCATTCAGTCTTAGGGTTTTAAAAACTATTCGAGGACTCCCAAAATTATATTTCTACTCTAAACCTGTCTTTAAACTTCAGCCTTATTTATCCTGCTGCCAACTCTACATCTCCACTTGGATGTCCATTAGGCATCCCAAACTTAACATGTCCAAAACTGAATTGCTAATCTTCCTCCTCTAAATCTGCTCCGCACAAAACTTTCCCCAGCTCAGTTAATGGCAACTTCAGCTCTAGTAGCTCAGGCCAAAAATCTTGGAGTCATCCTTGACTCCTCTCTTTCTCTCACACCCTACCTCCAATTCATGAGGAATCTGTTGGCTCTATTTTCAAAATACTTTATAGCCAGAATCCAACCTTGTCCCACTACCTCCATTCTTACTACCCTGGCCTGAGTCACTATCACCTCTTACCTAGATTGGTGCAGTAGCTTCCTAATTGGTCTTCTTGCTTTTTTCTTTGCCGCCACGCTTTTTAGTCTTTTAACAAAGCAGCAAGAGTAGTCCTGAAAACCTAAGTCAGATTATGGTGCTCTTTGTCTCAAAACCTGGCAAAGGCTCCCAACCTACCACTCTACCCTTCCATCATCCTGTTCCAGCCACACTAGCTTCCTTGCTGTCAGTTATCACATTCATATCTTAGGACCTCTGTACAGCTGTTCACAATGCCTTAAATGCTCCTTCCCCAAACAAACATGTGGCTAACTCTCTCATGTTCTTTACGTCCTGGTTCAAATGTCACTTTCTCAATGAGGTCTTCCTTAACCATTCTACTTAAATATTTTGGTCCTGACCCCACCTCCCAAAGCTACCCCTTAGCACTCTAGGTCCCTCTTATCCTGGTCTTTTTCTCTTTTCCAAATTTCTTATCCCTTTCTAATACAAATACTGACTACCTTAAAAGTTATATCTATTTATTGTCTGTCCTCTTCCACCTCCCCCCCATTATAATCTCCTTATGGTCAAGATTCATTGACAATATCTCAAGCACCTAGAACAGTGCGTGGCATACAGTAGGTACTCAATGGATCTTTGATGAATTAAGGAATGAAAAGTAGATTATTTTACCCTTGCTATCAGGTTCTCTTACTTACGTTGCAGAATTGTCCCATAGGTTCTGTTTTGAGTTTTTTCAGTTTTTTTCTTTCTTGAAGGAGAAGTCTATTCAAGCCTAATTTTGCTTAAAAACGGGGAAAGAGGCCTGGCACGGTGGTTCACACCTATAATCCTAACACTCTAGGAGGCTGAGGTGGGAGAGTTGCTTGAGGTCAGGAGTTCAAGACCAGCCTGAGCAAGAGTGAGACCCTGTCTCTGCTAAAAGTAGAAAAAATTAGCCGGTCAGGATGGTGTGCTTGCCTGTAGTCCCAGCTACTTGGGAGGCTGAGCCAGGAGTTTGAGGTTGCAGTGAGCTATGATGACACCACTGAACTCTAGCCTGGTTGACAAGAGCAAGACTCTGTCTCAAAAAAACAAAAAACAAAAACAAACAAACAAAAAACAGGAGAAAGAGATCCTCCATGGGTCTCTACATTATATATTGCTGTGTTCTTGGGTACCTTCTCTCAGATCTTTAGCAGGAGAGCTCATTGGTATAAGTTTATGTGACCAGGTCTACAATCTAATATACTGAGAATTTCTTTTTTATGTTTGGTGAAATTTCTGTACCAGGGTACGTGTTCCAACTTTCTGTTTAATCCAGCTTCTACTTGATATACATGTTGTTTTCAGTGTCTTTCCTATTGCAGCTTCCTCCTGGGTGGGAAAAAACCATATCACTTGCTGGCTGTTGTTTGATGTGGGCATGCTTGCTCTAAGGCCTTCCAACTCCTGTGACTCAAATCTTATGACGTATCCCTTCTGCCAATCCTTATTCTTCTAAATTAGGGGTTGAGAGTTGGATTCTGTCAAATCTCTTCTATTTACTTACCATACCAACATCCTGCTTTCCTTGGAAGAGAAGTTAAACGTCAGCTCTGATGTCTTTTTTCAATCTGGTCTAATTCAATACTCTGTTTAGAGACATTTTTAAAGTTTGGAGCATTTGGATCATACCCTCCTTATTGATGCAGGTTTCCCCATCTTGTTTATAAGTTCTTTTGGTCTTTTTAGTTGTAGTTTAGCAGAGGCCAATTATAAATTGGTGCTTGGAAATCCAAAAAGTATATAATTTAATAATTACCGGTAGGATGTGTACAAAAATTTTCCATCTCTTCCGCAATTGGGAATAAGCTCCCTAAGACTTCAGTGTGCAGGCAGATTTGGGGCTGCTGGAATAGATGACCAGTGACGCTTTAGAGGACAGGTGAAATCTCGTGCTGACAATACGGGTACCTGAGAGCCCTTAAGCTGCATCCTCAATTGGTTACCACTTCGCTGCTTTTTCTCTGGAAGTTTTTTCTTTTTTTCTCAATGCTGAAAGGCATTACCCAAATTATCAAGATACTGCAGATACCCAGTTATCATTGCTGTTTAAGAGATGCTTCAAATTGGATTTTTTTCCTTATAATTTTTCCAATGTTTCAAGGGAACCATTCTTTCTAGGATTCAATGTACAATATCATAATTTCATAAAATCCTTATTATGGGATCCAATCATTAATCCAGTCAAAAAATATTTATTAATCTCTTACAATATGCCAAGTACCAGAGGTGGATTTGGGTTCTGTGAGGCCGAAACTTATTACAGATTTGTGGGCCCTCTTTAAAAAAAGGAGGAGCGGAAGGAGGAGTGAGAGGGGAGAAAGGAGGTGGGGGGAGGAGAACTATGACAACAACAATGACAATGACAGTGGTGGCAATGGCAATGAAAGTACAAATTCAAAATTGGGTACAGACTTCTGTTTCCAGGAAGATGGAATAGAGGTACATTTCCCCATTCCTTCTACTAAGTACAACTAAAAACCCTAGATACTAGATGTAAAACCAAACATATCTAGACTATGAAAGGTGGAGAAAAGAAGGCAGACAGTCTATGGGCCTTAGGACCCAGGAATGACATGGTGATAAGTTTTCTTTTTCCCTCATATATCCCAGGCTTTGAGCTGAAGAAGCCAGCAACCTGGAAACACCAATGGGCATAGACAAAAAAGCTTGCTCTCTCTAGCCAGAGAAGTATGAGGACTTGAAGATAGGAACACCTGTTTCTAGTCCTGTCTCTGCCATTAACAGTGACTTGGAAAATATACTCTCTAGCTAGCATTATGATTCCAAGTTGGGAGAGGAAAGGAGTTGTGTTTTAAGCAAAGTTTACTTTTCATTGCTTAGAATAGAAATAATTGCACATTATAATACATTTGAAATGAAAGAAATGTATAAAGAAAAATCCCACCATCTAGAAACAACCATTATTAACATTTGAGGCATTTTTTAGTGTTTTTTTAAACAATGCTTGTATGTTATATTGTTGAGATCATACTGTATATAAAATTTTGTGTTTACATTTTTTGCTTAATGCCAGAACATATTACAAACTTTAATAAACATGTTATAGGCTAGATATTCTTTTATCAATAATTATACTAAATTCACTTAACCATTCCATGATAAATTTTTGGTTTATTCTAATTGAAGCCATCTTTTAAAATCTTTATTTTTTCACAGTAACTCTAATATTTAGCATTTCTATGGCACTTCAATGCATGCTACTTTTAGTTTATATTTCTTTGGGATATTGACTGAAATATTTGATAAGTCCTTAAAAATATGAAAGGTCATTTTTACATATGAAACCAGACATTCTTCCTATGTTTTTAGCTAAGGCCTTGAAATTGTCTGTAGTAATGGGATTTTTAACAAATGATATAAGTAATTAACTAAAGTAGCTTAATAGAAGTAAATGAAGTAATTATTAAAAGGAAACTTATAGGCAGTGGCTCACATCTGTAATCCCAGCACTTTGGGAGGCCGAGGCTGAAGGATTGCTTGAGCCTAGGAATTTGAGACCATCCTGGGCAACATAGGGAGACCCTGTTTCTACAAAAAAAAAAAAATTAGCCGGGCATGGTGGTGCCTGCCTTTAGTCCCAGCCACTCTGGAAGCTGAGGCAGGAGGATCACTTGAGTCCAGGAGTCTGAGATTACAGTGAGCTATGATCTTGCCACTGCACTCCAGCCTGGGTGACAGACCAAGGCTCTGTCTCAAAAAAAAAAAAAAAAGGAAACTGACATGCAACATAAACTGCATCCTTCTGTTCAAAAAGTACTCCATCAGGACATACTGTGAGATTCTTCTGCTCTTCTAAAGTGTATGGCTTTAGAAACTTCTTAAGGTCTTTAAAGTATTCTTCATAGGAACTTTTTTTTTTTTTTTTATTCTTGACCAAACCATTTTAACTTACAACTTTAATGTACAGCATGAAGTCCGTAATTTCTTGAAATTCTCACCTGGCTCTTGCAAAGAGTTGAGTCTACGCTTTCAGTCTTCATCCTCAGGAGGGGTACCTAATTCTTCATCTGTCCGCTGGGAAGGATCTGGATATGGAAAGTGACCCAGCACAGCTTCTGAGTTATGCCAAAAGCGCCAGAGAATCCAGAACCACATGGCTGCACTGAAGAACTCAGCTTGGATCACCTGGGAGCCGGTCGCTGGGGAAACTGTCTACACCGCGGCTCGGTACGCACAGCACCGCCGCGCGGGGCAGTCTGCAGAGGCGGCCTCCAGCGCAACCCGGCGCGCGCCCGCGTCCCGACTCCCGTCCCCAGGCCGCCCCCTCTTCATAGGAACTTGGACCAGATGTACTGAATGTATGTTGCAACGCAGTCACTGGTTTTGGAAAAACCTAAGTCCTGGACTAGGAATCTGGTCACGACATTTTGGAACCTCATCGTTCGGAGTCTGAAGCATAACCCACATCGTGCATGAGAAGAGTGCAGCCAGGAACCCATAAAAAACTAGGCAGAAGAGCAAGCTCAAGCCCCAGCGCTTGGCGGTGCGCCCCGGGGCCTCTCCGGTGGTCGGGGTGTAGAGGAAGAGCTTCCGCTGGGACAGACTCCGGTTGAAGCACTTCTGCTTCCTCATGGGTGTGTGCGGACCGCGAGGGGAGCGGCGGCGGCGGGGAGCGCGGAGGCGCGGCGGAGGGCGGGACGGCCGAGGACACCCCTCTCCACCCGGAGTGCTGGAGCCGACTGCGCCCCGCCGGCCGGGCCGCGGGAGCCCGACGTCTCCCTCTCCACTCTTTTAAAATCAAGGTCAAAGAATTAAAGGGAATCTTCAAAGAATTCAACGTGCGTATCAATATATCAAACTTAAGACCTTTAATTAATTTATTATTTTTATTTGCAACAACATGGGTGAACCTTGATCAAGACCTTTTATAGGCTGGGGTCGGTGGCTCGCTCCTGTAATCCCAGCACTTTGGGAGGCTGAGGTGGGAGATCACTTGAGTCCAGGAGTTCGAGATCAGCCTGGCAACGTAGCGAGACCTCATCTCTACAAAAAATACAAAAATTTGCCAGGCGAGGTGGCATGAGCCCAGGGGTTTGAGGTCGCAGTGAGCTACGCTGACACCACTGCACTCTAGCCCAGGCAAGAAAGCGAGACCCCTGTCTCAAAAAAAAAAAGACCTTTTATAACTGAGAACCATAATGATTAGCTAAAGGCAGTGGGAGCAGACTATAGATTTAAATTTTTTTTTATTTTTAATTTTGGTAAAAATCGTAATATATGATTTACCCTCTTTACCATTTTTAAGTATAAAATTCAGTGGTGTTAACTGTATTAACATTTTTGGGTAACAGATCTCTAGAAATTTTTAATCTTACAAAACAAAGTCTATATTCATCTAACAACTCCCCTTTTCCCCTCCCCTAGCCACGGTTCTGTTTCTGTAATTTTGACTACTCTAGATCTGCCGTCCCCAACCCCCAGGCCCTGTTAGGTAAACAGGGCCCCATAAACCCACCTGAGCCCCGCCCCTCCTAGCCACCACCTCTGTGGAAAAATTGTCTTCCATGAAACCGGTCCCTGTTGCCAAAAAGGTTGGGGACCGCTGCCCTAGATATCTAGAATAAGTAGATTCTTATAGTATTTGTCATTACATTACTGGCATAATGTCCTCAAGGTTCATCTGTGTTTTACATGTAACAGGATTAACTTTTTTTTTTTAAAGTCTGAGTAACATTCCATTGTATGGGCATACCACATTTTCTTCATTCATCTGTCAATGGGAATTTTGACATTATTCACAATGATTATTTTGAATAATGCTGTAGTGAATGTGAGAATGCAAATATCTCTTCAAGAATGTTGCTTTCATAGCTTTTGGATATGTACCCAGAATGACATTGCTGGATCATATGGTAATTCTGTTTAGTTTTTAGAGGAAACTCCATGCTGTTTTCCATAGTACTACCAGCAAAGCACGAAGGTTCCAGTTGCTCCACATCCTCACCAACACTTGGGTTTTTGTTTGTTTGTTTTGTAGTGGCCATCCTAATGTGTGTGAGGTGATATCTTATTGTGGTTTTGATTTGCATTTCTTTAATGATCAGTGATGTTGAGCATCTTTTTATATGCTTTTTGGCCATTTCTATATCTTTTTTGGAGAAATGTCTATTTAGGTCCTTTGCCCATTTTTTTCTTTTTTTTTTTGTAGAGACAGGGTGTTGCTATGTTGCCTGGACTGGTCTTGAATTCCTGGCCTCAAGCAATCCTCCTGCCTCAGCCTCCCAAAGTGCTAGGATTAGAGGAGTGAGCCACCATGCCCAGCCTTTGCCCATTTTTTAATTGGGTTACTTGTTTTGTTGTTGCTGAGTTGTAGAAGTTCCTCATATTTTCTGGATATCAACCTCTTACCAGATTTATGAGTTAAAATTATTTTCTCTCATTCTGTAGGTTGCCTTTCACTTTGTTGATTGTTTCCTTTGATGTGCATAAGTGTTAAAGTTTGACATAGTCCCATTTGTCTATTTTTGCTTTTGTTGCCTATGCTTTTGGCATCATATCCAAGAAATCATTACTAAGTACAATGTTATGAGACTTTCTTCTATGTTTTCTTCTAGGAGTTTTATAGTTTTAAGTTTTACATGTAAGTCTTTGATCCATTTTGAGTTAATTTTTGTATATAGCATAAGGTAAGGGTCCAACTTCATTCTTTCATGTATGGATATGAGTAGCACCATTTAGTGAAGTGACTGTCCTTTCTCCATATTGTGGTCTTGGCACCCTTGTCTATATGTGAGAGTTTATTTCTGGGCTCTCTATTTTGTTCTATTGGTCTATGTGTCTGTCTTTATGCCAGTACCACACTGTTTTGATCACTATAGCATTGTAATATGTTTTGAATAGACTGCAGTTTGCTTTCTTAGAGAAAGGGTCTTGCTCTGTTGCCCTGGCTGGAGTATAGTGAGTGGTGCAATAGTAGCTCACTGTAACCTTGAACTCCTGGGCTCAAGTGATCCTCCCACCTCAGCATCCTGAATAGCTAGGACTACAGGCATTTGCCATCATGCCCACCTACTTTTTCTGGAATTCCTGGCCTCAAGCGATCCTCCTGCCTTGGCCTCCCAAAGTGCTGGGATTACAGGTGTGAGCCACCAAGCCCAGCCCATACCGCAGTTTTGATAGGGTCATTATTTCTGGTATTTAGCAGATGGTTTAATAGAAATCCATTAGGGGTACTGCTGTCATTTACAGGATATTGGACTAATGATTTTCCTCATGTTAAGAAAAATATGCTAATTTAAAATGTATTTTTAAATTATACTTGTTGATGAGGATGTAGAGAAATTAGGACCTTCATACATTGCTCGGGGGAATGTAAAATAGTGTGGCCACTTTGGAACAGTTTGGCAGTTACTCAAAAAGTTAAACAGAGTTAGCATATCAATTCTAGGCCAAAGTATACCCATGAGAATTGAAAGGACAAGTCTACCAAAAACTTGTACACAAATGTTCATAGCAGCATTATTAATAATAACTAGAGAATAGAAGCAACCCAGGTTATGAACTAATAAATGGGTAAACAAAATGTGGTATATCTATACAATGGAATATTATTTAGCTAGAGAAAGGAATGAAGTACTGATATAGGCTACAACATGGATGAAAATATTATGCTAAATATTAATAAGAGAAGCTGGACATAAAAGGACACATATTGTATGATTCCATTTATATGAAATGTCTGGAATAGACAAATTCATAGAAATAGAAACTAGATTAGCAGTTCCTAGGGGTCTGAGGCAAGAGGGAAATTGGTAATGACTGCTGACACGGGATTTCTTTTTGGGGTGATGGAAATGTTCTAGAATTAGTGGTGATGGTTGCATAATCTTGTAAATATACTAAAAACAACTGAATTGTACACTTTAAAGATGGATTTTATGGTGTCTGAATTATATCTTAAAAATACTTTGTGAGTCTCTTAAAAGCATATGACAATGCATAGTAAAAACTTTGAAAGATGTGTGTTCAGTATAGCGATATTTGAGAGATGACTTTAGCACATATTTATTGCAAAATTTTCATCACCTTATTGTGTTAAATAAGATTTCTAATTTGAAAGTTTGATAATTATATTATGTATATATTATATGTGAAATATATTTCCAAAGATACGTCTGTTATTATCAGTAACATTTCCTATCATAGATTAAACTCACTCAATGTTAGGTACTTATAATTTGATCAAATGTTGTTCATAGATTTTGTCCAATTGTGTCCACCATTGAATTAAGGGCCTTGAATTTATCACTGTTAAGACCATCAGCTTTGAGTTACAAGATTTGCATTCAAATCTCAGCTCCATTACAGAGCTTTAGGTTATTTACTTAAGTTCTGTAGTTTCCTCATCTACAGGTCTGTTATGAAAATTAAATGAGATATTAGATATTTAAGCTTTATCAAGGTATGTTTATTAAATTGATTGTTTAGCACATAATGTATGTACTTCCTGTTGTATTTTAGGTCCCCAGTTACTAAAAGAGCCCAGGATGGTGGCCTCTTATCCAGAGGAAAGGATGGCCTTAGCATCCAGAATAAATAATTTACAGTTCCACTGCCAGTTAATAATCAATCTTGGCTTATCTTCATCTTAGTTTTTTTTTTTTTCCTTTTGAGACAGAGTCTCCCTCTGTGCCCCGGATAGAGTGTGGTGGCGTCATTGTAGCTCACTGCAGCCTCGAACTCCTGGGCTCAAGGGATCCTCCTGCCTCAGTCTCCAAGTAGCTGGGACTACAGGCATACGCCACCATGCCTGGCTAATTTTTGATTTTAGTAGAGATGGGGTCTTGCTCTTGCTCAGCTGGTCTCAAACTCCTAAGCTCAAGCAATCCTCCCGCCTCAGCCTCCCAGAGTGCTACATCTTAGTTTTTATTGCTGTGAATATCTCAAAAGCAGAGCACCACATATATAGAGGGTGCTTAATAAACTAGGTAATAAATTATATATATATATATATTTTTCTGCCTCCCGCACCCTCTTCCAATAAACTAGGTAATAAATTATAAATATTCTTTTCCAGTTAGCCAAAAAATAAAATTGTTTATGATGAATGAGATTTGGGAGCTAATATGTTTATAGACAGTGAAGAAATAGTAAATTATAACCATTTAGCTAATCATCTACTTTCTTTAATAAAACACATACACAACAGCACTTAGGGCATAAACATTAACAGCATATATAACTAGATAAACAATGAGTGGGTTGTCAGGTTGTGATTTCAAAGTTCAGAATGAGCAGTTCTCAAGCTAATGAAAAAAATCTTTCTTTTCCTTAAAGAACTGCATGCAGTGTAGTTAGTAAATCACTTTTCTGTAGTCTCAATATATAATAAAAACTTAATCATGCTAGCATGTTTATTTCAACTAATGCAGGGAAGGAGGTTCTGTTGTTCTCTGATTTGAAAAAAAGAGGCTGGGCATGGTTGCTTCCGCCGGTAATCCCAGCACTTTGGGAGTTGGAGACCAGCCTGAGCAACACAGTGAGACTCTGTTTCTACAAAAAGTAGAAAAATTAGCTGGGCATGGTGGTGACATCTGTAGTCCCAGCTACTTGGGAGGCTGAGGCAGGAGGATTGCTCGAGCCCAAGAGTTTGAGGTTGTAGTGAGCTATGGTGACACCACTGCACTCTAGCCCAGCCAACAGAATGAGACCCTGTCTCCAAAAAAAAAAAAAAAAAAAGCACACCCTGTTTCTATTAAGATTAATATTTATAAATACTATATGTAATGAGAAAAAAAGAACATGAAAAGGACCAATAAAAGGTAAAATAAAAATGTACTTTCTGCTATTTTATATATAATGCCACCAAAAAACCTGATATAAAATTTAATTATTTTTATTACATATATAAAATATTATTTATATTAATTTTAATTATACTATAATTATTATAATAATTATTTTTACATGAAGGCTTGGTACAGAGACCCTTATAATTATATCAGATATAGACCATTGCATTTGTGTTTTGAGACAGTCTCTGTTGTCCCAGGTAGAGTGCAGTGGCATCATCATAACTCACTGTAACCTCTATCTCCTGGGCTCAAGCGATCCTCCTGCCTCAGCCTCCCAAGTAGCTGGGACTACAGGCATTCGACATGACGCCTGGCTAATTTTTCTATTTTTAGTAGAGATGTCTTGCTCAGGCTGGTCTTGTACTCCTGAGGTCAAGCAATCCTCCCACCTTGACTTCCCAGAGTGCTAGGATTACAGGTGTGAGCCACTGTGCCTGACCCATTGCATTTTTTTGTATAATATATTTTAAAACCGTAACAGCTCGAGATTGACTTCTATTATGCCAATGTGAGGAGCTCTACTGACTCACTCTTTAGTGAAACTGGCAAAAATTATTTTTAACAACCATTTAAAACCTCTGAAGATGGTCCTAAGGGCAAACAAGAGAAGAAACATCTATTCAAGAAAATGTATGAAAACTGGGTAAGAAAGGTGAGAGCCTGTGATATTGAACCAAGACCACTCCTTGCCTCCTCCTCTCAACTCAGCAAGGCAGAGATTCCAGTCCACACTGCTGCATGCAATAACAGAGGAATCCTTAGCACCCCAGCTCCTAGTGGGGGGACTTTATTCCTGGGAGGAGCAGAATATCAGCATTTCTCATCCAGCCCTAACTACCTGTTGTGAGGCTAAGTCTGGGGTAAGTATGGTTGAGAGGTGGGGGTTCCCTTCTGCTGCACCCCTACCAATGTAATGGAGACCCTACCTTGGGTGTAACAAGCTGAGAATAACGGAGCCCTGAACATCCTTGGTCTGACTTGTAAAACAGTGGTTCCATTCTAGGAGAGGTTAACTTAGAGGACTGTCTACTCCCTCCAACTAGCGCTCAGACCCTAGAGGGGGTATGTCACTCAGAGATTAGTTTGCCATGGTCCCCACACCCAGCTGCAGAGCCCTGGCTGAGGGATTTTGCCTAGTAGAAGCAGCAACTCATAAGAAAGATAGTTACTAATCTTTTCAGAAAGGAACTGACTTCATTTGCAACAGAGCATAGAGAAGATCAAGCCTAAGGGCACCCACAAGAACAGTGCAGGTTGTGGTGAAAGGCAGTTGGGAGGTGATTCAAGATACAGGCTAAACTGTGGGGGCTAACTAGTCAGAAGAGAATAGGAAACAAGACAGCTGGGAGGGACCCTCCTGGCATCGCAACAAATATCAAACTGTGACATCAGAAATTCTTCCTTCAGGCCAGGCACAGTGGCTCATCCCTGCACTTTAGGAGGCCAAGGCAGGAGGGTCGCTTGAGGCCAGGAGTCCAAGAACAGCCTGGGCAACATATTGAGACCCCTGTCTCTACAAAAAACAAGAAAAATTAACTGGGCGTGGTGGTGCCCGCCTGTAGTCCTAGTTACTCAGGAGAATGAGGAAGGAGAATTGCTTGAACCAAGGAGTTCAAGGCTGCAGTGAGCTATGATTGTGCCACTGTACTCTAGCCCAGGCAACAAAGCGAGACCCTGTCTCAAAAAGAAAAAAATCATTCCTTCAAGTGAGCCTTGATTGGATTAATTTGTAGAACAATTTATGCCCCAGGCCATTGTTGAAAATGGTAGAGCAATCAGCTGGTAATTAGTGGAGTTTAACACCCAGATGTGGTCAGTGAAAGAGAGGCAGAGAGCCCTGACAAAGCCCCTGTCATGTCTGTGGGCATATCTAGAATTGGACTTCCCTGAGGAGCAACTTCAGAGGCTCAACACTGAAGTAAGGGTGGACAGTACTTCACTAAAATAATCCAGCCAGTCACTAAACAAATAAGTAAATAATGACAAGCCTCAGAGAGGTAGGGACCAGTACCCAGTTACTACAAGCCACAATATATTATCTAAAACCTCTGGTTTTCAACAAAAACTCCTGAAGAATGCAAACAACAAAACAAAAAGCCCCCAAAGCAGGATAGTATGACCCCTACCCTGGGAAAAAAGCAGGCAACAGAAGCTGTCTACAAGAGTGACCTGATGTCAGATTTATCACAAAAAGACTTCCAAGAAGCTATCATAAACATGGTTACGATACCAAAAGAAGTCATGATTAAGGAAGTAAAGGAAGGTATAATGACAATATTTCTTCAAATACAGAACATCAATAAAGAGGTAGAAATTATAAAAAAGAACCAAATGGAAATTGTAAGGTTAAAAAATACAATAACTGAAATAACAAATCTGCAAGAGGGGCTGATCAGTACATTTGAACTGACAGAAGAAATAAATGAACTGGAAGATAGATGAACAGAGATCATGCAAGCTGGACAACAGAGAGAAAAAAGAATGGAAGAAAATGATGAAAGCCTCAGGGAAATATGGGATACTATTATGCAAAGCAGCATACGTGTAACAGATTACCAGGAGGAAAGAATAGAGACAAAGGAGCAGAAAAAAATATTTTAAGAAATAATGGAGAGAACTTACCAAATTTATTGGAAAAAGAAATAACCTACACATCTAGGAAGCTCAATGAACTCCAAGTAGGATAAACAAAAGGAGACCCACAGACACATCATAGTAAATATGCTAAAAAGGAGAAAATCTTGAAAGCAAGAGAAAAACGACTTATTACTTCCAAGAGAAATCCAATAAGATTAACAGCTGAATTCTCAACAGAAACAACTGAGGCCAGAAGGCAGTGAGACAACATATTCAAAGTATTCAAGGGGGGAAAAAAAAAACCCAAACAACTGGCAACCAAGAATTCTATATCCAGAAAAGCCATCTTTCAAAAATAAAGGTGAAATAAACTTTCTCACATAAACAAAAACTGAGAGAAATTGTTGCTAGCAGACCTTACAAGAAATACTAAAGGAAGTTCTTCAGGCTGAAAGCAAGTGACTCCAGATGGTAATTCAAATTCACACCAAAAAATAAAGAGCACCAGTAAAGGTAGTTAATTACGTAACTTTAAAAGACAGTATAAATGCATTTTTCTCCTTCTATTAAATGATTTAAAAAGCAATTGTATAAGATAATATGTATATAATGTATTCTTGGGCCTATACCATACCAAAATGTAATATATATGTAATATCTTTGCCATTAACAACACAAAGGAGGTATGTGGCAGCAAAACTACACTAGGCTAAGAAAATGACTATAGATGGTAAAGTAATATTAATAATTATAATGATGTATTGTTGGGCTTGTTATATCTAGAGATGTAATATGTATAACAATAATACCATAAAAAGGAGGGGAGGGAATAGAGCTATGTAAGAAAACCATTTCTATATATCACCAGAATTAAGCTCATATAAATCTGAAGCTGATTCTAGTAAGACAGGATTCGTTCCCTTGTAAGAAGGGACACCAGAAGAGCTTGACTTCTGTCTGCCATGCGAGGACACAGTGAGAAGGCAGCTGTTTGGAAGCCAGGAAAGGAGTCCTCACCAGAAACGGACTCTGCTGGCCTTCATCTGGGACATTTAGCCTCCAGATCTGAGAAAATAAATTTCTGTTATTTAAGCCACCCAGGCTATGGTATTTTGTTATAGCAGCCTGAGCCGACTAATATAGTGGTGCTTAGCTCTAGCAGTCATAATGATGACTTTTCATATTTTTCATTTGGATGGCAGATTTGTTCACGAGCAGTATGAGCATGGTTAAAAGACAAGTTTTTGCTCTTCATTGTTTTTGAATGGTGCTTTAATATATAATCTTTTTGATAGCAAATTGTTTGCACTCCTGTGATAATGTTAATGGAGTCACATTAGTGTCAACAGTAAAAATTTACTGTGTGTCAACACCCCAACTTCCTGACTTCTACTTAAGTCAAATAACATTATCTTATAATAAACTCAATGGAGGACTGGCATTGAAAAGACTTTCCACTGAGTGGCCCATAAACAGTTTTTAAGTCATTGATTTAAGTTTTAAGTCATTTTTAAGTCATTTAAGTAAAGAGGGCCAATTTAAAAAATTTATTCTAAAGCCAAATTCTGTTAGGCTTGTAGCTAGTTTTGACTTCTCTTGCTTCCCTGCTCAAAGATACCTACTTTCTGATAGCCCATTCACTCACATCCATGGATTAAACAAATTAAATATAAGAATTAATAGATTCTGGTCTGTTGTGAAATAAGCTCAGTGGGAACTAAGAGTGATACATGAAAAGGATGGGTACTGTTCGAGACGTTTTCTTTTTTTGAGACTGAATCTCACTTTGTTCCTCGGGCGAGAGTTCAGTGGTATCATCATAGCTCACTGTAACCTCAAACTCTGGGGGGTTCAAGCAATCCTCCTGCCTCAGCCTCCCAAGTAGCCGGTACTACAGGTCAACATCACCATATCCAGCTAATTTTAATATTTTTTGTAGAGACAGGATCTTGCTATGTTGCTCCAGCTAGTCTCAAACTCCTGGCCTCAAATGATCCTCTCACCTCAGCCTCCCAAAGTGCTAAGATTACAGGTGTGAGCCACACCACCTGGCTGAGATGCTTTCTTTTAAAGATAGAAAGGGAAAGCAGGGAATGTACCACTGACAACATGGTATTTTGAACTATTTCAAGAGGTCAGCTTAAAAACTCTTTGAATTAATTCCACATAAACTCATTTATATAGTCCTCTATCTATTCAACACATAACCTATTAAGTGCCTATGGTATAAAATACTTTGCACAATTGGAGATAAAAAGAGGAAGACTATGTGGATACAGACACTAAGCACTTCATAATTAACTGGTGACATGATGTTTTTAATTAATTTTACACTAGTGTCACACGATGCGCTAAATGCTAAGGTATGTGTGTATGTAAAATAGCTGCTTAATGATTTTGAAATGTCTTCCAAGATAGTAAAAAATGTAGTAAGACCTTTCCATTCTTACCATTCTGTTACTCTACTCTTTTGGTGACACCAAACTGAACCACCTTGCATTTCTCCCAACATTCCAGTCTATCTAGAATCAAAGAATATATTAAATAGCTTAAAAAGACCTGTTTCTTACCTCACTTTCAGGATGAGAAAACAGATTCAGATTAATTTTCACATAGCATGGATGAGGACGGAGCTAGTTTAGTGGCAGAATTGAAGCAGAAACCATTCTTCTGAAAACTAAGTATTATGTCTTCTTCCTCAGCCAGCTTTTACGTCCTCCCAACCTGAGGCTCAGCTGAGTCATTATTGTTTCCCTGATGTCTTCCCCGACTCTCCCCACGTAAGTAAACTCCCCCTGCCAGAGTATTTTATTCATGAGTGCATCTAATGGAAACATTTAATTTTTACCAGGACTTTCTTCCCTAATCATTCCATTTGGATAACCTCAAGCCCAAAACACAGAGGAAGGCTATGTCCTGGTCTCTGAGCTTTCTCTGCATATGGAAATGAAAGGTAAAGAAATTATGGCCACTGCATTTCACTTTTTCATAAAATATTAGCAATTTTTGATAGTATACAAACTCTTGGTATAGTCACTTTTTCCTGATGTTACAATTACTACCAATAAGGTTATTTATGCCTTTGTCAAATTTCAAAGAATACTTTCCTGTTACCTTTTTAATATCCTCTGTAACTTCTTTCACATATCCAGTTATTCATCAAATATTGAGAATATATTATGTTACAGGGTAATACAATAGAAGCTGGGAATGCAGTGGTGATCAAAATACCCGAGTCCTATCATCAGATGACAGGATCCAGCAGAAAAGAGACCACCAATCAAGCAACCACAACAAAGTGTGGTAAACTCTACATTGGACGAATCAAGGGCACCTAATATGGTCCAGAAGATTAAAGCCTAATCTGATTCAATAGAAGTGATGCTGAAGGGAAAGCTGAAGAATAAAGAGGTGAGGGAAGAATAATTCAACAGAGGGAACACGAAGGATCGGAGACAAGAAAAAGTATATATATTTAAAGAATTTAAAGATGGACCTCAAGTCTGGGCCACAATGAAGGAATAAGGGCAGGGGAAATATAATTTTGGTTGCAGTAAATTTTAGAAAAACATTTTCACTATGTCGTTTATTTTTTATTCTATGTCTTAAGTCATTTTTGTTGTTCCCTTATTCTAAATACTTGAAAGAGTTAAATTAAAATATTTACTTTGGGTGAAAATAATAAATTTACCAAGCATCACAGGTAGATTATGTGTAAAACACAAATTATTTCTGTAAAGCAATTTCTTGACTCCTGATTAACATCACAAAATGGATACGGTTTTAACAATAGACCAACTGGTAATTGTATCTTCCTTTAATTTGAAACCAGTCAGCCATAAATTATTCATTCTAGTTAAGAACAGATATATACATAACCTAAAGTGATCAATAATCCAGATCATTTTGACTTCACTTTGGAAGGTGCTTTTAAATTTTCGTTTAATTATGGGTATCTCTGTAATCTAGGAATTCACTTAAAGCTATGCCACAGAAAAGGGGAATCCACAGTACTAAATCTTGCAACCCATCCCATACTGGGAACTTAAAGCACATTTTAGGACAATATCATGACTTCGTAGAGAGTAGTTTATACCTTTTTCTTTACACTTTTCTATACTTTCTGACTTTTCTAATGAGCATGAATACCTTTATTATTTTTCTCATAATAAAATATTTCTATTTAGAAAACAAAAGAGTAGAAATATCCTCATTCACATCTTCCTGGAGAAGGAGCAGGTTAAGTAATTGAGTTTAGAGAGCTTCTCTGAGATACAAAGTATATTAAAAAAACAAAAACAAATAGAACCAGACAGTAACAAAATACTAACAAAGTAGTTTAGTATAAGTGCTATCATTTAGGTTGCAATATAGATAACTTGAATAATGACAATTTTCTAAACTATGTTGTGGAAAGTACTAAAATGAACAGCAATTTTAGCATCAATGGAAAAAACAGTGACAGAATTTTAAAGTATTTTTTCATAGACCTTCCTGTGGTGAAAAATATTTTTTGATAGATCATTGATTAAATATTTACTTTCTAACTGTATAAAATAATGAAAAATCATTGCTTTTACAATCAAAACTAACTACAAGATAGCAAATATGTTGACATCTTCACTTGAAATAATATTTTTAATATTATATGGAGGTTAAGGCAGAATATTATTCAGAAAATTAAAGGACCAGTCAGGAAAAACTTTTTTTAACCTATTCAATAGTTATAATAGATAACAAAAATATCTTGATATTATCAATTACTTCTATGTATGTACAATTTCCAAATAAAATTAGAAAGATGTAACTTAATGGATTTTTAATTCTTTCTAGGTAGAAAAGGGCTAAAAGTTGTATCTTAAAACAGAAACTCTTAAATGTGTTGATATTGTCTGCTAGGCTGGATAATTCATCAAATGCTGACTTAAAATAATCATCTGAGAAAATAATGGGTGGGCCTTATACCACTTATATCTCGTAACTTTGTTTAGTTATAAGATGAAGTTGGTATGTGAGGAATCTATAACATGATAATGCTTTTGGCTATGCAATACCTCAATTTTCAATTCTGAAAAAAACAAAAAACACCCCAAACATTGTGATTTTGTTGTTTAAAAAATTGTTTTCATTTTAATGATCTGAGTTAGTAACAAACAAATATACAAAATTGTCTTTCACATTTCCATACATCGTATTATGGACCAATTGAAAACTCTGGACTACAAATGCAGGTTTCTTTATATCCTTAACTTCAATTATTGTCACTTATAAATAAAGGTGATTTGCAAAAACATGCATTTGTGAACACAGATGCCAAAAATTGTACATGTAAGTTAATGCACAACCAATAGTGTACATTGTTCATTTGTGCAGTTATGTGTCAAGTGCATGGACACAGAAGTAGTTATCCTGGATATTTCACTCTATTTGAAAAGTATTTTTGAGAAACAGATGGAAATACAGTTAAAAACAAAAATTATATTCCACAAATACAATTAAATTTGCAACTTGCACATCTGAAGCAACTTCTGGGAAAGCTGCTTTAATAACCCTGCTGCTGTACTGGTTTTATAGGAATATCTCCAAAGCCATGGGTTGGAATATAGCTGCACTAAAGAAAATAAATATGTATATTAAAAGGGAAATTATGCCTAAAAATGTGAGGAAACCTTTGAAAACTGTTCTAATGCATGAGTCCATCTATATATTTTCAAGTTTTAGAAATGTAAAGAAATTTAGAATTTTAAAAGTAATCTGAAAATTTCCTATGCCATTTTAAAATAAGATTTTTTTCCATCTTACCAATGTTTCCTATTTGGTAGTGTAATAGAAAAATGAGCAGTTTCTAGTGTTCACTTACTGTGACAATTCATAAACCATTATAATTTATGACTTAATTAGAGGATCAAATAAGTGGAAATTGGGTTATTATTTAAGTGACAACAAGGAGGCCCCTTCTCCAACCACTCATCTGAACTAGTAATAAACACCAACACAAAAGGATTTCTTACATTAAATTACTTCCAGATCTCTATGGGTAAGAAAATCCAATCTTTCTTAAAAATATTTTCCTGGGTTGTGGCAACATGTGCTTTACCTCTTTAACTCTATCTACAACCTAAAGTTATTTCTATATTATAAATTTCAAACTCCCTAGCAAGGAATGTAAACGCTAACCACTAGGTATTTACAGTCATGCGCCGCATAACAACTTTTCAGTCAATGACAGACCGCATATATGGTCCCATAAGATTATAATACCATATTTTTAACTGTATCTTTTCTATGTTTATATGCACAAATACTTACCATTGTGCTACAATTTCCTACAGTATTCAGTAAAGTAACATGCTGTACAGGGTTGTAGCCTAGGAGCAATAGGTAGCCTCGGGGTGTAGTAGGCTATACCATCTAGGATTGTTAAGTATACTCTATGATGTTTGCACAACGATGAAATTGCCTCATGATGAATTTCTCAGAATGTATCCCTGTTATTAAGCGACACATGACTGTATTTAACTTCATATGAAGAGAGGACTCAAGTATGGTTGTCATAATATTCCCACTTTTCTCTAAGGCCTGGGGTTGATGTTTTTGCCTAATCTATATGGATCAAATGCGAGAAGATGATGCATCTAAATAATAGGGTTTCTCTGAGGCAGTATTGTAGACTTGGCCTCCCACATTATTGAAAACACTTGTTTTACTAACTAAAATGAATGCAACTGCAAACAGCTTGAGGGCAACTGCAGTTCAAAAGGAAATGGGTTATTTTCTATGGGAAACATTAGATTAACTTTAAGGAAACATGCTTGTTTTCCATGGGGCCTTATCATGAAAAAAATGTGGCTAGTGAATTCAAACATCTACTTTAAGAGCTACCTAAATGTAAGGCAGCTTTTAAAAATATTTAAACCATCAATGATTCAGGAAAGTAAGCTGGGGGAGTAATATAAAGATGTATACTTACAACACTACATTAGGAGATGTAGTTCCCTACTCTGCACTTTGGAAATGAAAGATATTAATTCTGTCCAGAGTCAATACTATCAGAAAGAAATATGGCTGCTTCCTACTCTTCTCCACTTATAAAATTCATTTTATGATGCTCCCACTCCTGATAATCTCTGCATCTCCCATATGAGTTAGGCAAAATGAATCTAATAGGTTACTTTTGTTTTCAAAATAAGCTGCCCAAACAGGTTTTTAAAAACTTTCAGAAATGGAACATTTAACCCTTGAGAGAAACTTCCGTTATTGAGTACCTAGTCTAATGGCAGGTACAGCATTAAGGATTATTGCTTTAAATAAGATAACCATCAGAAATAAATATATAAGCTTAACTCAAATACTTGTTTTTCACCCAATGCTACAATGTTGTTTTCTCAAATCAAGCCACCTTTAATTCTTTGCCAGTCTACTGAGGTTTTAAGTATAAGAAGTTGGCCTATTAACTGAAAATCAAGACAATAGCAATATCCACATAAGTGTGTCTTATTTGGGCATTGAGCAGTAACACTGCTCTCTTGATAGGACTTAAGGCACTAAATGGTGGTAAAATAAACAAAAGGATGATGATTAACAACTTCTTTACAATCCTAAAAAAGGAGATAGTTTAGAATGACACTAGTAAATCTTTTTCTCAAACAAATAAGGCATCCTGTTGGCAAACTCAAATAAACCACAAGGTCATGTTGAACCTAATACATTCACTGTCTCAGCTAAACTACTTGAAACGAGAGCTATCAAACTCAAGAAAGCTACAATAGTGTGTATAAAGGTTGGAAAGGCACCAAAAGGAGAGCTCTACCACTTCCAGTTCTAAAAGTTAAGGAAGCTGTGTTTAACACTACATACAGTCTAATTATCAATTTTATTCTTTTACCTTGACAATTCAGTTAATCAAGTGCTAATTTAGAAAGAAAACTATTTTATGAATTAGAAAAGTACTGCAGTGTTTAACACAGCCCCATTTATAAAGCTAAACTAATTCTAGTACTGAATGCATATTCTGGATAACACCGAAACATATCTGTATAAACAAAAATGGTTACCTCAAGATAGAATTCACAATAGAAATTCGACATATAACTAAATAAGATTTACTGAAAATAATGAAAAGTGAAGTACAGATACATGAAACATAATTATAACCACATTTCCCTTGTGAAAAATACAACTATTAGTGAAATAAAATGTACAATTGAAAATTTTCCAAAGGAAAAAACACAGTATAAATGAAAATACTTTTCTTTGAGATAGGGAAAATAGTATGTCATTGTTTTTTTCATCACAATATAATTTGACACAAAAAGCAGTCATAGAATTGCACCAATTCCACATCCAGTTTCCTGAACATGTTAAGAGTAAAAGGAGTCCATAAAGCAGAATGCAGCTTCTGAATTTTATATTTTAAATTGACGATATTCTTATACGGGATGTCACATCACACCAGATCTGTTTACATAGTGTATTATACAATACTTTCGGTTTTGTGGCCATACAGGAATACAAACATATGCTTTCTGCCACCTCGCTTTCATTCTGGTGTTTAGCCAGAGTCAGGAAAAAAATAATCAAGTTACTTAAGTGTTATTTCTCTAGCAATAAAGAAAAATGATATTTAGTGCATGCTTCATCATTTGTCAAAAAACATTTCTGAAAATAAAACTCAGTTACTCAACGGTTTATAAAGTAGAAAGATCATTCATTGGGATAAAAATGTGGTGGGATTTAGGTCCATTTCCAGAGGATTGGCTTCCTTGGCAGCACCACTGTCCTTTAGCAGAGGTTGTGATGAAAATTCCGTGATGGAAGCAGGCAGGCCTGCAGCAGACCACTGCTTGGCATCTGATTATCTTTGACCACCCTCATCCACCATTTTCATTAGTGCTATAAAAAAGACGGGATTTTTGTGGAAATGTTAGGAACATCTCTGCTGTACATGATTTAGAAGTTCTCCAAATTTTTCAAATAGGTCCTCCACCCATTTTACATTTTTCATACAAAGTTGAACAATTTCCTCCTGTCCTAAATCTTCATTTTTTTTCTGTACTGAAGAAATCTAAAATAAAGAAAATTGCAACATTAGCTTACACTTATCACTTTATACTTAAGTTCTTCACAAGGGCTTACTGTTTCTATATCTTGAATGAAAAGAGGATTTATTAATTCACCTACAAGTACTGATCTTTTATTTTTTTATTAATCCCATCCATGGAGAATGATTACTTCAGATAAATTTGGGTGAGATCTGATCCTCTCATCTTTGGCTCCACAGGGGCAAAAAAGGAAGGCTAGAAAAAGTGCTTCAAACTTTCTTAATTTCTTCCCATTGTATTAAAAGCTGACTGACAGATTTTGGGGTCAATTCTGCATTTCACAGCATAATAAATAATAGTCAATATATTTTTTTTCTTTGTAGTGATGCAGCCTTGCTATGTTGCCCAGGTTGGTCTCTAACTCCTGGGCTCAAGCAATCCTCCGCCTCAGCCTCCCGAGTAGCTGGGACTCCAGGAGTGAACCACCGTGCCTGGCTAGTCAACATATTTTGCATCACCATCTTTGCTTTCTCCTTTGCTACATAAAGGTTAGATTTATGAACATCATTCCTTACCAGAATATTGTCAAACACATTTGGTATAGCCTTGGGCCAACTTAATCCTTTTTAATTAAAATGATAGTGCTAGACAAATAAAGTAGTACTGCCTACAACCACTTAACCTGTCTGAGGAAATTAATCCTTATATCCCATCCACAAGGCGGTATTGTTATCATATATAAAATTTTAACTTTCGTTTTTCCATGTCAAGGCACAGAACCCCATTTCTCTGCAATTAAGTGTGATGAGGCCATTCTAGTGATAAGTAAGACAGTGCCACATGAAAACAGCAACTGAAGTGAATTAAAGCAGGATCATTATACATTATGAGAAAACAAAATGCAATAAAACATCATTTATTATGGCAGTGTAAAGCAAGCACTAAGAGCTTAAAAACATTACCAATTATAGCTCCTACAAGAGGTGTGAGGCTCTGATTAATCTGAGCACAAAACATAGCAGGGAGACTCAGAACAATAAATCTAGTCATTATTTACAAAATACTGTATAGGCAAAATACATATACAAATATTTTACAATTCTATTTAGAACATTCAAAAATACTATAGAGTCTCCTTTAAGTTCAGAAAAACATACATTTCTCTTTTAAATAAATGACAAGAAATTACCTCATCCTTACATATCAGATAAACATGATATTTATAATGATGCAGTGAATGATACAAAGCATACAACTGTATTTTCTCTGGATCAACAGAAAACTCCTATAAAAAGAAAAAAGTTTATAGATATATTTCATAGAACATCTGAGCCAAGAACACTTTATACTGGATCAAAAGTTTCAATGGCAATCTTGGAAATGACTTATATTGGTAGATATTAGGTTGTATTAATATTCTTATTCAAAATAAGAATTTAAATTGTATTTTTAAATCTTCATTCTTTTTCCCAAATATAAATATGTACTATTTGAAATAAATTTAAACATTATAGAAAAATTCAAACAATAAACATACAGGATGACTTATAAAGTAAAAGCTTCCCATAATCTCTTGCTTCAGAGACAAACAAGGCTAACAGCGTGTTATATATTCTTTCATGTTTTTCCCCTAGGTATAACATATTAATAACACTAATTTTATAATGGGAAGAGAATCATATTATACATCTTGTTCTGAAACTTTTCTTTTTTCCAACTTACTTTTTACCTAACTAAAAACAGTCTTTCCATTTATTACATATATCTGTCCTTTCCTCCCCCGGAACATAAATTATATGAAGGCAAGGACTTTTGACTGGTATTTGCTATTGTACCCCTAGTACTTAGAACTGTATTTGACACACTTCAAGCAATCAAATAATTTTTTTTGAAAGAATGAACAAATCTTTTCTTTTTAAAAAGTACATAGTATTATTACATTGTCTGGGTGGCTCTTTATATATCCATCCTCACACTGGTGGTATATAACTTGATGGCTCTTACAAACAATTCTGCAATGACTAAAGGCATACATTTTTATGCACTTGTGAATGTGTTTCTACAGAATACATTTTTGATGCGGAATTACTATGCAGCCAAACTGTTTTCCATAGTTTTATACTATGTTTGAAGATGAGTAAACTCCAATTTTAATGACTTTGCAGATATGAAATATTGAATCTTCTTGGGGGTTCAATACACATGCACATGCTCACTTATCTGTGTGCATGTGTGTCCAATTACAACAATATATACACAGGTAATGCATATGTTAATTAGCTTGAATTAGCCATTCCACAATGTATACACCTTTCAAAACAACATTTTGTATATGATAAATAAAACTTTTGTCAATTAAAAAACTACATACAAATATATGAACACAAGCATGGGATGATTTCTTCCTATTAGTCTATTTAAGAAATTTGTGACCACTTATTATATGCCAGATACTGTGCTAGGCACTGGAGAAAAACAATAAACAACACTGAGTCCTTGTTCCTCAAGCCAGAACTGTTTATTCCTACCTGGAAACACCTCACACTTAATGACAACACAGTAAAATAATTGCTTATTTCAATGTTTTAAGTAGGAACTGCATTAACAAAAGGTATTGTTACATTAATCAATATATACTTACTTGTGCAGATTTAGTGGTTGTTTTAGACGTCCTTAGGGTTTTCTTATTATAAGCTTTGCCATTCATTTTGATTTTAGAAATAGCAGGTCCTCCACTTTTTGCTTTAGAGTCTCGAGTAATTATTGTTAGTTCAGGAAAACTTTCCAAAGCATTCTTTAAAACAATGAAGCAAAATAATTGACACCAGAAAAAAACTAACCTAAACTACTTCCAGCTATTCAAAATTTAGAAACACGCATACATATACATATATGCAGAGTGTGTGTATAATAATGGGATGTGGTAAATATATACATATACACATACATACACATACACACGTGGGGGGGGTTAAACATGGTCACAAATTCTTTGCACTTCCTCCTATCGAATGTGGAATCTATTTCCCGATCCCTTGAATCTGGGCTAACCTTATAACCCGCTTATTTAAGCAACAGCACACCACACTGTGGGGATCCGGAACAAGGCAGCGAGTTCTTTCTATTAATAGTAATGCCTCTCTGGCTTCAAGGCAGGGGAAAGAGGGAATATATAAGTTTCGTCAAAGCCATCGCCTGGATGAATGAGGAAAAAGCACTGCAATGCTTCTCTGGCTGCACCACTTCTCTTGCTTCTTTTGACTGTAGAAGTACTTGTGAGATAAGTTCTGAAAACAGAGCTTGTTGAGTTTTCTGAACACAATGACATAGTAGTTAGCACTGATAATATAGTGGCCATCTGGCAAAACCAATTCCACTCCATTCTTTTCTTTTCATGAGACAGGATTTCGCTCTCTGGGCTGGGCTAGGATATAGTGGCACAATCATAGCTCACTGTGACCTCAAACTCCTGGGCTCAAGCAATCCTCCTGCCTTAGCCTCCTGAGTAGCTGGGACTACAGGTGCTCATCACCATGCCCAGCTAGTTTTTCTATTCCACTATATTCTTTAAAAGCCATTGGCATACTTAGGCCTTTACCTACCTGGCAAATCATCCTGAAATGGAAAGTTACAAACAATAACTGGATGACACATACAGCTAAATTTAACTAGTTTGGTTGTAGCTTTATAAAATTAAATTCAGCTACTAGCATGATTTATTATTTTGACAGTAAAAGAGATGAAGTGTTACCACATTTATGATTCAGAATATAGTACCCATTTGATAAGCTCAACTGTTTTATAAATAGATACAACCTTTAAAGCCATTCTTTGTCAAACTCTGACACTATTTTCAAGCACCTGTACTGTGACCCTAAAAACAGTACATTTAAAAAAAATAGATAACTTAATTTTTTCTTAGTATGAGTATAGGAGGGAACTAAATTTCATTTGATAGAAACAGTAAAACTTTTGGCACTTCCTACCAGAGTGAGGTATCATCAGTTTCTAGTTTCATTACATTCTCAGATTATTTGTGCTTTTTACATGCCTAGGCTTGAAAAATTTTGGACCCAGAATTACTATTTACAACAAATGGAAGTTAAAGACTAACAATGGATTCTAAATTTGGAAACAATGAACACCCTAGGTCAGTGGAGACAAAAAGAGAAAATTTAAATCTTTCTGATGAGCACAAGCTGCCAAAGACGATCTCAGGTACATGGATTTTAGAGGAAGTCATAGCATCATTAACTTCAAAAGGCTTCAGGACTCACTCCTAAAATTACCAAGATCATAATGGGAAATCATGCTAATTATTTCTAAAGAACAGATAATCTTTCTTAATCTACTATTTGTAATACTTTAGTTCAAATTATTCTAATATTTAATACTATGTAATTTGGCTTTGAAAAGCAAATTGCATTATATGAAAATTATCAAAATAACTTTACAAAATTGAAGTATTTTTCCTGTGAAAATAATTATATGAAAATTAATTTTTCAGTTCATCATAAACTATTCCAAAAACTTTAAATATCTATTGAGCCTATTAAATTCCAACTGTTGAGTTCATTTTAATGCAAGTTATTAGAGAACTGGTTTGACATTTCTAAAATGATTAGCAAAAACTGATAATTTTTAAGATTTAGTAAATCTTTAGAAAACACGTATCTAAAAACATTCCCTTGTCTCCAGAAAAATATGGTATTTCCCAAGGGAATATTTCATTTGAAGGCAGCAGTTAGGTAAAAAATACTGGATGAGGAATCAGAAGACCCAAATTCTTAGTCCTGGATTTCTTACCAGCTTCTGAAATATTTTTCCCTTCAAGTGAATGGCAGTGAAGAATACATGACTACTCTTACAGGTTAGTGTCATTTAACTTTGGCCTCAATTTTCACCTAATTTAAATGAAGTCAATATTTACTTTTATGTGGAGTTCACATAAAATAGGGACATGAAAAAGCTATACAAATGTACAATATTGTCACCATTAATTACACTTGATCTTAGCCAAAAGGCCGAGAAGCAATTAAAAAAAAAGTTTCTCAAAGTAGATAAACTCAAATGATTCTAGCTATGATGATATTATACTTCGAATAAGAAAAACTAGAAATTTTTTGACTAATAAGTTGCTACTATAATAAATTTTCTGAGTTTAGATTAACTTTTTATTGTATCCTTCTGATAACACCAAAACCAATATATACTGCCAAAATATATTAACACATATAATTATACATATCTCCTACCATTATATGAAAATCAATTTTTCCTCAGTTATTGAGTAAACCAGGCAAGTAAAGGGAATTTTAGTAACTGTACTAAGAAAAGGCTAATTTTAATTATGCATGAAATGTGAAAATTTTGAAAAGATTTAATATGGTAGTTTGAAGGACTTTTGGAAAAAATGGAAATTATTTTATAGAATGAATAACAGATAAATATAAATGCTTGAAAAATGAATTTAATCATCGATGGAAATACCTTGAATGATTGATCCAAATGAAGATTCAAAAGAAGTCTCTTTCGGTTATCATTTAGCATGCCATCTATTTTTTTCATATGAGGTAAAAGTAGCTCATCTGTAACAATATTATAATCTAATAGGGTAAACTGTCAACATAAAAACTTGTAAAAATCCAACTTATCTCAAAATATTTATACATTAAAAGACATTAAATTCATTGGCTTATATAAAATACTGCTTGCAAAAAAATTGGACATGAAGTTTTCTGAACAAAGGTTAACTTGAAAAGTCGGTTATAATAGCAAGTGAGAAAGACAGCTTAGTATTATGATGGGATGTACTCTGCACTAGTATCAAAAGTCCTGGCTTTTAACTGAGCTACAACTTCTGGATGGACTAGAACTGGGTTTTAGCTGAGCTAGAACTGATGGATGGCACCTATGTGATCAATGGGCAAATTGCCTAATTTCTCCAGACCTCATTTACCATCTAAACAATCTGAACACCCAGAGTATTACAATATCAAATTTTATAAAACACTGAGTATGATGACCAAGGGATATTCTTAATTCACTGTAATTTGAAGCAAAGAAAAAGTAAGGGAAGAAAAATGATCAAAACCCAGTGTCAAAAATGTGAGAGTCAAAACAGTTATTTTAGAAGAGGGGAGAGTAAAATGATAGCAAAGATTCCTACTCAAAGCTTTTTGCTTCCTATTTCACCCCTCTGAAATTTAAGCTCTTTTAAGAAAAGCACGTTCAGAGTAGAAGTTTTGGTGCTGCATTAAATATTTTAGATTATTAGACTATTTCTTAATTTATCACAATAATTTTTATATTTCATAATGCTAACTGACTTTAATAACCTTTCTAAAATAATATATATGATATTCAGAATCTAGGTTACAAATTTCACAGCTAAATAAAATGACTGTTTACATATCTGCAATACAAATACAAGCACAGTAACCCGGGAAAGGATGCTTCTAATAGAAGAAAGAGTCCTTAGTGAGGAACACTTTCTAAGGTTGCTGCAACACACCTGATAGTTTATCTGTCTAGTAGTGGTTAAATCTATTAAAACACTACATTTACATTTCACAAAAATAAGTTTTAAATATTTGTGAATTATTTTTAAATATAATCTTTTAAATTTCTTTCCTCCCCTTATATTAAATGGAGAAAAATTAGAAAATACTGATAAGCAATAAAAAAACTTTCAAAATATAACTACCCAGAAATGACAACCACAAAGAGATGTATATTTTATGATGCAAGGAGTTTTGATTGAGAGAGAAAACATTTAATAGTAAAAATGCTGACCTGGGGGATTAACTTTGTTTTAAAGAGATGTGGTCTCGCTATATTGCCCAGGGTATTCACAGGCACGATACCGATCAGCATGAGAGTTTTGACCTGTTCCATTTCCGACATGGGCTGGTTCATACCTCCTTGGGCAACCTGGTGGTCCCCCGCTCCTGGGATAACTGGGTTTTAACCATGGCTCTTCCACCTCTAACTTGTTCTCTAATTTTAGGAAATACATCTAATCTCTTTTGAACTTTAGTCTACAAAATACACATTTTTGACCAGGTAATCTCTAATGTCCGTTCCAGCTCCACAAGACTCTAAACTGACTGAGATACAGATTACTGTCTCTTGATTATATGGTAAGAAAAGCACTGGACCAGAAATTAGAAGACTTTGGATTTTAATCCAGATCTCTGCTAATTACAAGTTGTGGGCCCTTAAGCAAGTCTCTTAGCCTCTCTGAGCCTCACTGTCTTTATCCATAAAATGGCCAAGTTGATTTGAGGCTAAAATAGAATAATATGTGTCTAAATACGTGGAAATAATAAAACACTATATAGTCATGTGCTGATAATGACATTTCAGTCAACAATACACCCCATATATGACAGTGTTACCATAAGATTATAATACCACATTAGTACTGTACCTTTTCTATGTTTAAACATGGTTAGATACATAAATACTTACCATTGTGTTAAAGTCGCCTACAGTATTCAGTACAGTAACATGCTGTATAGGTTTGTAGCCTAGGAGCCAGAGGCTAGGTGTGAAGGCTTATACCATCTAGGTTTGTGTAAGTATACTCTATGATATTAGCACAATGACAAAAATCACCTCATGACACATTTCTCAGAACATATCCCAATCATTAAGCAATGAATGACTATATTATCAGGCATTACTGTTGAAGTATATTGTTACTGACTACTCTTTGTTACTATGTTTTGATCTTATACCTGTATAACTAACTCATTTTGATAGAAGAACAGTAAAGGAAACTGGCTCATTAATCCTTTCATTCTTTCTTTTACTTGGCTTTGATGAATGGTATAACAGGTAAAGGGTAAATATTACTGAGCAATGTTAGATCTATGAATTGTGCCAGTTTATTTCATTTATCGATTTCATCCCTATATTACAGTAAGAAAAAATTAATAAAGGAAGAGTAAAAGGAATATTAATTGATATAACTCAATGCATACATTGTTTTAATACTAATTGATTAAAAAAAATGTCTCTGTGATTTATCCTTTACTAAAGATACAAATATACAATTTTAATCTTTATAATAGTATCATCTGACTCATCTTTCCAATTACTGGAAAACAGAATATGCTGACATACACATCTTCCATATAATACAGATACTTAGTGTAATACTATGAAGATGACATATATTCTATAATTGAAAGAAACTGGTGAGTAGCTATACAATTTTTCCGTAAGTAGAAAGCAATAAAAATACTTTCAATATAAAGTTGTTCAAATACTCAGATAATGCATGAAAAGATAGGGCCATTTTATAGAATTAAGATATTATGTATTTACCTGACAATTTATAGGTATATATTACAGCAGCCATGTATAAACATATAACAGACAAGAATTTTTTTTTAAAACATCCAGAAAGTACTACCAAGAAAGTACTACTTAGCAGACTGTACCATTGCTCTTCTCTAAGGCTTGCATTGTGTCAGGGTCCAAGGCAATGCTAACAAGCAATTCCATGTAGCTCTTAAAGGTTTCCTTCATTGCTCTCGTGTTCAAAAATCGAGTGACAAAGGGAGCTGGAGGATCAAACTCTGTGAGGGAGAAAAGATGAAATATTAAATTTTCCTTCCTGACAACTTTAAGAACACTTTTGTCTATAACAAGAGCATATAAGCAGACAAAAGGCTGTAGATACAATTTCTTCAAATTCAAAGCTTTCTCACCCTACCTTTAAAAACACCCCAGGTGAGAGATTCTCAAAGCTGGTTTGCACATCACAATCACTGGAGAGCTTTTTAAAAAACAAAACAAGAAACCAGATTGCCAGACTTACTAAAACAGAATCTTTGGTAGTGGTGATGAAGCTTAAACGTGATACTTTTAAAAAGCCTCCTAGGTGATTCCAAAGCCCAATACCAGCCCAGCACATGGAAATGTAGGCTGTGTAGAAACCTATTTTTCATTGCCTGGGCCCTACCACAGACATCTGCTGCCAGGTAATTCTATTCTAACCTTGATTGTTTCTCTATGGTTAGGTAGTAAAGAAACCAGAATACATCTAATGTATGAATTAACATATAGATTTCTTTTTCATTTCTACACATAAACTACCATAAAATTCTTGTCTATGACGTATTTTTTTAAAACTTTAATGTAAATGTAGCGTGTGCACAGAGGAAATTTCACTCAAATTCAATGGCAAGAAAAGCAAGATTAAAAGTTTGTCTCAATTTTGACTTTTTGCCTTCAAATATACAACCAAAACACACACTTTAATAACAGTTCTTACAGTATGGTCTATGGACCCCTGGCGGGCTCCCAAGACCCTTTCAGTGGTCTCTGATATCAAAACTATTTTCATAATAATATTAAGATATTATGCACCTTTTCCACTATGTTGACATTTGCAAAGCTAGTATTGGGTAAAACTGCTGGTGCTTTACTTAGCATGAATTAAGACAGTGACACAAAACTACACAAATGGTTATATACATTGCCATGACTTTTTCATGTCACTGCCATGCATTTACAGGGAAAAAGAAAACAAGTTTTACTTAAGAATAGTCCTTGATGTAGTGGTAAAAGTTATTAATTAAGTCTCTACTCTTCAATAAATGTCTTTTTAATATTCTGTGTGATGAAATAGGAGGTACACATAAAGCACTTCTACTATAAGTATGGTAGTTATTGCCAGGAAGAGCATCCATGCAACTGTTTTAGTTACAAGATGAACTAGCTACTTTTTCCCCCATGGAATACCACACTTTTATTTGAAAGAATGACTGACAGACACATTATACCTATTCAGACTTGGGTATTAAAAATTAATTAAGTGGGGGCCAGGCAAGGTGGCTCACACCTGTAATCCTAGCACTCTGGGAGGCCGAGGAAGGAGGATTACTTGAGCTTAGGAGTTCAAGACCAGCCTGAGCAAGAGCGAGACCCCACCTCTACTAAAAATAGAAAAAATTAGGCCTGGTGGGGTGGCTCACACCTGTAATCCTAGCACTTTGGGAGGCTGAGTGGAGGATCACTGGAGGTCAGGAATTCGAGATCAGCCTGAGTGAAACCCCCTTTCTAAAAAAAACAGAAAAATTAGCTGGGCATGGTGGTACACCTGTAGTCCCAGCTACTTGGGAGGCTGAAGCAGGAGGATCGCTTGAGTCCAGGAGTTTGAGGCTGCAGTGAGCTACAGTGACGCTACTGCACTCCAGCCGGGGCAACAGAGTGAGACTCTGTCTTAAAAAACAAACAAACAAAAGTGAAAAAGAAAATCTACAGAAGAAGTATTTTCAAATCATGTATCTGGTAAGAATTTAATATCCAGAATGTATAAAGACCTCCTACAATTTAACAACAAAAATAAAACAACACAATTAAAAAACAGGCAATGGATTTGAATAGACATTTCTCCAAAGAAGATATACAAATGGCCAATAAGGACACAAGAAAATGCTCAACATCATTAGTCATTATGAGATACCACTTCACACTTTCTAGGATGGATTTAATGAACAAAAACAAAAACAAACCAGAAAATAACAAGTGTTAGCAAGGATGTGGAGAAATTAGAACCCTCATGCTTTCCTGGTGAGAAAGTAAAATAGTGCAACTACCCAAAAGAACTGAAAACAGGAACTCAGATACTTGATGCCAGTGTTCATTACAGCAATTACTCACAACTAGTCAAAAGATGGAAACAACTCGTGTCCATCAGTAGATGAAAGGATAAATAAAATGTGGTATAAACATATAATGGAGTATTATTCAGCCATAAAAAGGAATGAAGTTCTGATATATGCCACAACATGGATGAACCTTGAAAACATTTTGCTAAGTGAAAGAAGCCAGACACAAAAGGACAAATATGATTCTACTTACATGAGATATTTAGAATGGGCAAATTCTTAGAGACAGAAAATAGATTAGAGGTTACCAGCAGCAGAGGAAGAGAAGAATGGTTATTGTTATTGTTTAATGATTTAATGTTTAATGAGTTACTGTTTAATGATTATATAGTTTCTGTTTGGGGTGATAAAGTTTTGGAAATAGTGTTGAGGGTTGTGTGATAATGTGAATATAATTAATGCTACTGAATTGTACACTTAGAAATGGCTAAAATGGCAAATTTTATGTTATATATATTTAACCAAAATTTATTAAAATGTGAAAAAAAGTATAAAATTTTGGAAGATCTGTATCACTCAGCTAACTAATATTAATATTTTCACATGACCAATGAATGATATTATAAAACCTTGCATGGATGAGAGATATTCAAAGGACAAAACAAACCAACAGATTTTAATGTAACAGAGCATGAAAATTCAAGAAACAACTACTTGTCAAGTTTTGAGTATCAAGAATATCCATAATTATATGAAAAGGCAATCGAAATTCTCCTCTTTCCTAACTACATACCTATGTAGATTTCCCTAATATACTTTAACCAAAATAACATATGGTAACAAACTGAATGTAGAAGCAGATATGAAGATGCTCTCATCTTAATAAATACTGTTTTGAAAAATATCATTGTTAAAAAAAAAACTTTGTGTTAATAAGTAATGGATTCATTTTAAATAAATATTATATTTTAAATTTCTGCTTTAACTGCTATTTAGTAAATATCAATAAATTTGGCCCACATAAACAGACGTATTTGGAATCCTCAATATATTTGAGGATTAAAAAGGGCTCCTACCTGAAACAAGAGTTTGAAAATTGCCAGCCTACAAATCTATGTTTATTATCAGTATTTGCCTACTTAAAAGCACTAAAAATGTTTGCTTAATTATTAGTGACACCTAGTGGTCACTCAAGTTACCAATGAAAGAAAAATTTATCTTAATTGTCATTTGAGGAAACTATAAAATAAAGAGCGCAAATTCAGAACCCAAACTTCTCTATTCTAGTAGACAGGGCTGCTAACTGTAAAAAATTATCTCTAATGCCTTCAATACATACTCAAAGCACTGAACTTCCTTATATATTCTGATGTATAAACTTCTAAACAATCACTCACAAATAGCTTTTAAAAATTTTTTTTTTTATATTTTAGAGACAAGGTCTTTCTATGTTGCCCAGACTGGTCTCAAACTCCTGGGCTCTTCAAGCAATCCTCCCACCTCAGCCTCCTGAGTAGCTGGGACTATAGGAACACACTCTGTGCCCCGCCCACAATAGCTGTTAAAACAGTACATTTAAAGTAGACTTCAGGGGCCCCCTTGCGGTGGCTCAGGCCTGTAATCCTAGCACTCCGGGAGGCCAAGGTGGGAGACCTGCTTGAGGCCAGGAGTTCAAGACCAGCCTGAGCAAGAATGAGACACTCATCTCTACTAAAAATAGAAAAAGTGAGCTGGGCGTGGTGGTGTGCACCTGTAATCCCAGCTACTCTGGAGGCTGAGGCAGGAGGATCACTCAGGAGCTCAGTTTGAGGTTGCAGTGAGCTATGATGACACCTCTGCACTCTACCGCAGGCGACAGAGAGAGAATCTATCTCAAAAAAAAAAAAAGAAAAGTAGACTTCAAGAATGAAGAAGAATTTTTATTATGATTTTATTTCTAATCAAATTATCTCTAAGACCATCTCTCAAGCAATGATACTTGTAAAGTCAGAAACCATACCGGACATCAACCTCAACCATACTCCCAACAACTAATTCATCATTCAAGCTCTGCCAAGATTACATCCTGAATTTCTTAAATAGTCTCTGAATTTGTCATATAGTCTCTGTAGCAACTACTCAAATCTGCCACTGTAGTGGGTAATCAACTGTATACATATGTAAATGAATCTGTGGGGCAGTGTTCCAATAAAACTTTAATTACAAAAACAGGCTGAGGGTAAGATTTGGTACGCAGACCATAGTTTGGCAACTGCTGCAATAAACTACTGAACTGCTCGAAATTTCTTGCACATATCACATGCCAAAACTTTGATGGCTAATGGAATGTGTGCTGGTTATTCTTGTGTTTTACAACTACTTTAGTTTTGACTTCTAATATGGTAAATAGCAACAGATATTATCTAAATACATGCTCCTTAGGATCCTCAATAGTTTTTCATAGCAGTGTAATAGCTAAGAGAAAAGAGGATTCTGGAAAGGTAAAACTTTTGCTTTGTTGGATGCCTGAAGACATTCTACTTGATGTGTAGGTGAATGAAAGTGAACAAGACCAATTAAAAACTAAAGTAGTTTATTTATCATAGCTACCCAAAGATAGTGTCTTGCTTTTGGATCCAAACCTATACAGAACAATGCAGCAGAAGAGGTTGAAAGAAAAGTGGTCAATTTGTATTTAAGCAAATAGTGAAGGACATTTGCAATCAACTAAAACTTCATCTATTGAATCAGGGCTGAAAGTTACTGTTAGGGAGTGCTGCAGTATGTCTGGTGGCTCCATTTTCTGGACTAGGGCTTTCTCTTGTAGTACAGTATGTTAATATTTACCTATATAACTAATTTGTTAACGGCTTTTGAAAATCCTCTCTTTCAAATTATTTAAATAATCTTCCTATTTTCTTTTAACCCATATGACTAATTTTTTTTCTGAGTAAAGTATTTGGCTTTTGAGTTGGTTTTTCTTAATTTAAAGAAAAATTGTATTTTTTAAAAAGTATCTTCGAACTGAATCCTTTATACACCAAAGTTGGTTTTGAAAAGGATGATAAAGTCACTTTCTTGCTTTGTAAGCAAGAAATCATATGGATAATTTTAACTTACAGAAATGGAAATATGGGTACCTTGTTAATATTGTGTCAAACAAATGTTGCATAGAGATAATAGGACATTGCTTATAAATAATTCAGATTTGTAATATATTTTTATATTTTGAATATGTATTGTAGATGTTTTTCTAGAGGCATGAAAGTTAAGTGTATATATTATGGTATAAATAATATTGAAGGATGTTGTAATTCACTAGTGCTGCCAGAAGAATTGTTAATAAAGCACCTTCTTTAACAATAAATGTCATTTGCAGACTTAAGAGACTGCGCACTACTGTTAATATCTACAAGAACAAAACACATTAAGCATCCTTTCAGGAAGTCTTTGAGGGAGGACCTATACCCATAATAGAATGATGGCACTCATTTCTGACAGTGATTGTAAAATCAATTATTTCCTTACTGCTGGAGGGACACACTGTAAAGTATGTTGTTACATGCAGTCAAACTACAGAAAATACTCCTAATTGAGGAGTTGTCACTTTACTACAGTGATATAAAAACCAGCAGTTTTTACACTAAAATTTTTAAACAAAGAATAGACAAAAATAGAGAATTAAACCTTTGGTTCCAAAATGGGAAAGGTTCCATGATACATAATCATTTCTTATTTGCTTTAAAAAATTAAAAAATAATAAAAATTATGGGAGGCTTTATTCATTAACAATGAGGTAAAGAGCTATATACTTGAAATGAGTCTTATAAAATTAAATGAAGTACAAATAAAAGCACTGCTACTATAAGACATTCTGGAATGGTTGTTTAATAAGGGTATTAGCCATATGATCTGTAGCAAATGTAATTTATTTTGAAGAAGAAAAGCAGTGTGTTTTCTTACTATCTTTTGTTTTCTTCTGCTTATGCACTTCATTAATTGCTTAATTCTGTATCTGTGAAGTAATCTGCAATCTCCTTTGTTCTTTGTAAAATTTGATTTGTTATAAAATTGCCAAATAGAAGTGTTTCAGATATATAGTTTGTACTTGTATTTTTGTTTTATTGCCTCTTGTAAGTCATTCTTAGTTGACCGATGACTGTAGACCTTGCTTGACTATTTTTTCTAATAATACAAAGCAAATCACACACATAAAAAACAAACCAATGTAAAATAATTCTAAGGTTAGGAAGTTTGATAACTAATCTATTTCAACTTTTTCATTTTATAAAAAAGAAAAACTAAGGCACAGAGAGGATACTTTCCTTAGTCATGGGCACACAGTTGGCTATTGGCAGATATACAGTACTATGCATATATAAAATGCATACATTAGTAGTATACATTATATACATTATTATATTGTATTAATTATAGTTTGAGTTCCTCCTTCTTAGGCTTGTTTACTCTTTTTTTCTAGCATAAACATAGACCCAGAGGTTTAGAAGTAGAGGATTCTTCTAAACTTAGGCACCTAATCTAACCTCCATCCTATCCAAAAAGGTGAGATAACTGATATTAAGGTGAGTTTTGCTTTTTCTGTTTTACAAGGCTGCATGTGTGGACCAACTGTGCTTCAGGGGAATGTGAACTTATTTCATAAAAGCCTACGCAGGGCCAGGCACAGTGAGTCACGCCTATAATCCCAGTACTTTGAGAGGCCAAGGTGGGAGGATTGCTTGAGTGAGGCCAAGAGTTCAAGACCAGCATGAGCAACATAGCAAGACCCTATTTCTACAAAAAATTTATAAAATTAGCCAGGCCTGTTGTCCCAGCTACTCAGGAGGTTGAGGCCATAGGATCCCTTGAGCCCAGTTGGAGACAGCAGTAAGCTATGATCATGCCACTGCACTCTAGCCTGGGCAGCAGAGCAAGACTGTCTCAAAACAAACAAATAAACAAACAAAACAAAACAAAACAAAACCTAACCAGAACTTATTAGGTAGATAAATCCCCTGAAAAATGAGTTTTGAATTGTTAGCATCATTGCTCTTCTCCATTCATGCTGATAATCTAAATTATCAAAGGTATCCACTTCATGGAGAACTCACCCTCATCATCACTGCTACTAGAATGGATCTCAGGAGATGAGTCAGATTGGGATGATGAAAATTCTTCTTTCCACTTCTTCCGTTTCTTTGGTGGTGGCTCAGCCTTTACTTTTAGTTGTTTAACTTTGGGTTTAATGGAAGGGGCTTTTGTCGTTGTAGATTTTGATGTTGGAGTATCAGAAGTTTTACTGCTACTACTCAGCTTAGCTTGAACAGTTCTGCAATGTTACAAACAAACTTTATTAATACAGAAATCCTGTCAAACTAAAATAAATTAAGAAAAAGAGAAATCACAGGAGAGGAAAAGATTATCTAATTACCCTCCCAAATAAAATCCAAGTCCTATATATGTCAGTGGTGATTTCCAAAAAATTTTCTTTGAATACATTGAACCACTGGCACTCAATATTCAGTTAAAGGGACTATTAATTCAATCCCTATTTCTCTTTCTTCATTCCTCTCCTTCCTTTATGGACTCATTTTCCAGAGAGTATGAGGCTGTACAACAGATGACCAATGGCCTTGCGGAAGTAATGCATGATAAACCCTTGACAGCCACCTCTAGCAATGACCCTCAGAAACTCACAGGCTCTGCTGGTGCCAGGTGTTGACATAGAAACCCAAATGCATCTGTCCTGGAGAGGCTCAAGATTTGCTCTATGCTGGGTCTGGAGATTTGAGTGGATAAAACTCCATCATAAAAATAAGGTGAGCTGCTTCCAATAGGTGAGAATCTTAATTAAACTAGACCTGCTTCACACTAGATTGAGAATATCTAGGGTCGTACCTTCCCATATAGACCACAAGGTCAGGTCAGTCATCTTCCAGATTCATGTTCCAGACAACCCAGATTCATGTTAATATATGATGATAATTCTACTGTACACTTGTCTAGTAATGTATAGGTCTCACTAGTTTTTCCTCAAAAATTGTTTCAGGCCAGGTGCAGTAGCTTATGCCTGTAGCACTTTGGGAGGCTGACGTAGTATGAGAGGCCAGGAGTTTAAGACCAGCCTAAGCAAGAGTGAGACCCCGTCTCTACAAAAAATAAAAAAATTAGCCAGGCATGGTGGCACCCGCCTGTAGTCCCAGCTACTTGGGAGTCTGAGGCAGGAGGATGGCTTGAGCCCAGGAGTTTGAAGTTGCAGTGAGCCATGATGATGCCACTGCACTCTAGCCCTGGTGACAGAACAAGACCCTGTCTCAAAAAACCAATCAATCAATCAATCAATCAATCAAATCAATCTCATTTTAAATTTGACACTCCATTACTATTTTCATTTTATGGATGAAAAAGGGGAGCTTCTGAAAAGTTGTCTTCTCTAGGTCACAAAGAGCTGGACTCAAACTTTTTGATTCTAAAGTCAATTTTTTTTTTTTCACTATACTAGGGTGACACCAAAAGGACTCACGGAAAGAAAATGGCACCCAACCTACCAGAGATAGCCATGAGCTTTACAGTGCCCATTGCATTTCTTTAAAGGAATCACTTATTTCATCAGGCACTGAATTTTCAGACTAGTATATAATGAAAAAAAAAATCAGTCTCTTTAATTGTTACACTCCTTTGTACAATGCCAATGCCAATAATAAGCCTATATACACACACACACACAAACAAATATACTACATAAGAAAACAAATACCTGATAGTTT
Organism: Daubentonia madagascariensis; assembly: GCA_023783475.1. Classification (NCBI taxonomy): domain Eukaryota; kingdom Metazoa; phylum Chordata; class Mammalia; order Primates; family Daubentoniidae; genus Daubentonia; species Daubentonia madagascariensis. Next base: position 9,446,647 of record JAKFHU010001990.1, read on the forward strand.
GTGAAGGCTTATTTCTTGGCTTTTTAGAACACACTCTGACATACTCCTTTTTGTTTGCATTTTCAATGAACTTCACATATATCCTTTTGTATTTACTCTTTGCATCTCCAAAATAACCAAGGTACTAAGAAAACAAACACTTTGAATTACATAATTGTAATCTATACATAAATATTACTTTGTTAGTTTTATTGACATCACATAGCCATTCTTGAAGTTTTCCAAAATGCAGCTTTGGCCAGGCTAATTTCACCCTCCGTAAAAACAATCCCAGGCCCATTCTTGACTACAAGTCCATATATAGAAAAGCAATCTCATTTGGCAGATGCTTACTTATGCAAAGCTATTGAACAGCTATTTAAGTACAAAAGAATAACTTCTGCCAGTCTTCTGGTAAATCAGGATATTTGACTGATTTCCTTTCCTTTATAAAACAAAAAAGTTAAACAACAGTATAAAGTCATTTAATTTTAAATAGCTGGTATTTACCCATTGGTTTTATTTGTAAATCAGACAATCCGAGTATCGTAATAGTTCAAAATTTATGCTATTTTATTTTTGTCTTTTTTCACTATATTCATACTCAAGTGAATATGCTATTTTATATCAGAAATATTCAATATAAAATACATCTAAATTTAAGTTATTCTATATTTTCCCCAGGATCACTGCCAAAATACAGGCAGACTAATGTAAACACACATTTTACTTACACTATTTGTAGCAGCAAATTCTCTTTGCCCGTCTCGAATTTCCGGAACAAATTTCTGTAATAAAGCTTTTTGTACTTTCCAAATAGCTGGGGGTTCTTTTCCTGTTTTTAATGCCTCCTGTATTAAGCAGAATTGATTATACTTATAAAAAGTAGCAACCTATTTTAGATTTATAGAATCTTAGAGCTGAAAGGAATCTTAAAGACTTACCTAGCTCAACCTTTAATCTCTTACCTCTAACTGAATTTATGCAATAATTCTTATGAGCTGGTTAGGTTATTCAATCTCTGCTTAAATTCTTCCAGAAATAGGGAGCTCACTAACATACAGAGTAACCCATTACCCTTTTGTATAGCTAAAGCTATTGCAAAGTTATGCTAATGACATCATCATATATTATTTATGCAATTTTATAACCCTATGTGCATATTTAAAAAGAACGGAAACAAATATGCTAAAATATTAATGGTATTTAATTGTCAATGGAAGGAATACAGATGATTTGAATGCTATGTTTTTCATTATACTTTTTAATGCCATTCCTGCCCACCTCCATCTTTTAAAAAGAAGGCAAAAGCAAAACCAAGACACAAAAACCTGAAAATGTTATCTTAAATGTAGCTATAATATTCTTGTATACAATTATAACAGCCTACTTATGGTTCTACAATCTCAAATTATGAAATTAAGTCTAATTCCACTTTTACATGATAATCCTGTTATTTTTCTTTTCTTTTTTTTTTAAGACAGAGTCTTGCTCTGTTGCCCAGGCTAGAGTAGAGTGGCATTATCATAGCCATGTGGTTGCTCACGGCAACCACAAACTCCTGGGCTCAAGTGATCCTCCTGTCTCAGCCTCCTGAGCAGCTGGGACTATAGGAGCACACCATGACACCCAGCTAATTTTCCTATTTTTAGTATAGACAGGGTCTCGCTGTAGCTCAGGCTGGTCTTGAACTCCTGACCTCAAGCAATCCTCCCATCTCGGCCTCCCAGAGTGCTAGGATTACAGGCCTAAGCCACCACACCCGGCCAGTCCTGTTATTTTTCTTTAAACTTTTAAATTAATAATATATGAATATGATTTTCTCCAAACTACTATAAAATGATGAGTTGGGAGCCTTGAAAAAAATTAATATTTCAAAACTGCTATAATTACTAGTACTGAAATGTAACTGACTAGTCAGAAATATATTAATATATGAAACTAAGTTAAATTTAGAATTATTTTCAATGATTTTCTTTTTAATATCTGACATATACTAGTGTGATTTTATCAAGCACTTATGACAACTTAAGATAATTATAAAAATATAACTTTTTATAATTCAAGGTAGATACATGCTATTGAAGTCGTTATGAAGGCTATCATAGGCACTCCAAATAAACTATGACCTTTACACCAAGGAACATTCACATCACCTTAAAAGTCTCTATGTCTTCTATCTTTACCACAAACTCATCACGCTCTCTGTATTGGCCTTCTCCTCCACTTTCTGTGTTCTCCTCATCTGTATAACCTTCTATGGCAACAGTGTCTTGTCCTTTTGCGAATTGGTCTGAAGGAAGACCATCAAGTTCAATGGACTTTGGGGGTTCTGTAGAGTTTATATTTTCCAGGATATTTACTGCAGATGAAGTACAGTGGAGAGGTTCTTGCTTAACTGCACCCACAGTGGTGGAGGAAGTAGTAGTAGTACCAGTAGTATTGGCAGTTGGGCTAGTAGTTGCCACCTGTCGGGCTTCTGAAACTAAATCAAACAAATGAAAATTAGTACTACAAATATTTAAACATTTACTTGTTTTGTGTAAAATCTGAACAGTTTAAAAAGAAAGACTTGATTATTTTTGCAATCAAATTGGCTGAAACAAAACCACAGGAAGAAGTTAAAAAATGGTTGTTAATTTCCAAGAATCAAAGATGTGAGAATTGAATCTGGATGAAAAGCAGATTGCAAACCTACATCATCTACCTACACTTCCCCTCAATTCCACTTAAGTAAAGCAAAGATATTTTTAGAAGAATAGAGATGTATAAAAGTGATAGAAGATAAGGAAGGGTCAGCCAACCAAAGCTGTGAAAATTCCCACAAGATAAAAAACCAATTAGATATGGGAAAGGAAAACACCCCCAAAATACTTAGAAACAGCACTAGAAGCTACTGAAATAAAAAGGATTATAAAGAATACTATGAAAAACTGTATGCCAACAAATTAAATAACTAGATGAAATGGAAAAATTCCTAGAAAGAAGGACTCAGGAAGAAATGAAAAATTACAAAGACATACACAGACAAAGATCAGTGAAGCAGAATTAAAATTTCAAAAATAAACTCTATATTTATGATCAAATGAATTTCAAAAAAGGTGCCAAAACCATTCAATAGGGAAAGAATGGTCTTTTCAGCAAATGGTGTTAGAACAACTGTATAGCTGCATACAAGAGAATAAAGTTGGCCCTCCGTCTCACACCTTTTACAAAAATTAACTGAAAATGCATCATAGACCTAAATGTAAAATCTAAAACTATAAACCTCTTAGAGAAAACAGAGGTATAAATCTTCATGACCTTGAGTTAGGTATGGCTTTAGATATGCCACCAAAAGCTTAAGTGGCAAAAGAAAAAATAAATTAAACCTCATTTAAATGTAAAATTTTTATGCTGCAACTGATGCCATCAACTAAGTGAAAAGATAACCCACAGAATGGGAAATGATGTTTAAAAATCATATGTTTACCAGAGACTTGTATCCAGAATATATTAAAAAACTCTTACAATAAAAAGACAAATAACTCAATTTAAGAAATGGGCAAAGGACCAGAATAGACATTTGTCCAAAGATGATATAAAAAATGATCAATAAGCACATGAAGGCTGCTCAATTCATTAGTTAAATCAAAACGAGATACAACTTTATACCTACTACAATGGCCGTAATTAAAAACACAGACAGTAACAAGTGTTAGCAAGAATGTGGAGTAAATGGAACCTTTATATATTGCACATGTATAATGTAAAATGGTACAGTCACATCGGAAACAGTTTTGGGCATTCCTCTATTAAGCATGGAAATACCATATGACTGAGGAATTCCACTTCTAGGTCTGTATCCTAGAGAAAACAAACATCCACATAAAAACTTGTACGTGAATGTTCTTAGCGGATACATTCATAATAGCCAAAAAGTGGAAAAAAAACAAATGTCCATCAAAAGATGGACGGATACACAAAGGGAGGTATATCCACACTGTTAGGGAATAAAAAGGAATTCGGTACTGATACATGCCACAACATGGACAAACCCTGAAAACATTATGCTAAATGAAAGAAGCCACTCACAAAAGGTCACATATTATAGAACTCCTTTTACATGAAACATCCAAAATAGGGAAATATACAGAGAAGGGAAGTAGATTAGTAGTTGCCTACAGCTGGGTGTCAGTGTGGGGACGGACTGCTAATGGGTACAGGAATTCTATTTGAATGATGAAAATGTTCTAAAATTAGACCATGGTGGTGGCTGCACAACTCTATGAAACCACTGAATTGTACACTTTAAATGGGTGGATGTCATGGTATATGAATTATAATTCAATAAAGCTTTTAAAAACAAATACTTTAAAGGCTAGAGCTGATAGAGGAACCCTGGGTTGAGAAACAAAATGAACAGGTAGCATTCCAGTGGTAATGTTGAATAAACTTTGATGAACTAAATAATTACATATACAATAATAATAAGTAAATAAAAACAGGAAGGCCAGTGATCCCCTTGCTTATACTGAGCTGTAGGCAGAAGGAGTGTTTGATCATAGGCTAAATTGCAAAATCTCCACCCTGAAGAAAGTGAATTCTACCTGCGTATAGTGGTGGAGGAGCTGAGAGAGAATCAAAGCAGAGCCTGAGGCATATCCAGACCTCTGAAACAGAAGAAATGGAAATGAAGACTGGCAGTGGAATAAGTGAACTAAAGTGCTTGACACCTGGAGTGAAACCCTCCTTATTGTTACCAGCCAGCCTACCTGTTCTTGTACCAAATTAAACCTATCCTCATATATTTATGATTCTTCCTAATCAAGGGAAAAGGACTGCCAAAGAAATACAGATGAATAACCTAATCATGTTAGGAGCCCATGGTATAGAATTTTATCCTAATGTAATATATTTCTATAGTATTATAGCTATACTATCATACTTTTCTGCCACAAAAATATGTATATAAATGGAAATTGATTTGTCTTGTGACCAGAAGGCTCTACATATTAAACATTTCTAACATTATAATAATTTCAGTTGATCCAAATTAATAACTTTTCAAATTTTAATAAGTATTAAATGTAAAAAGAATGCTTCTGTTGGATGTGGCACATAAAAATTATTTGTACATGGATACATGGGTGATTATTACTTATTGAGATAGATTTTATAACCAATTTTATTTCTGCTCTTTATTTTTATTGATGTAAGAACTGAAAAACCATGTTCATATAAATAATGGAAAAATGACGGAATAAAAGGGGTTTTGTTATAGTAATGTCACTGAATTTTGCAAATACTTCCTAAGTTATATGGCAAAAGAAATCACATGGCTATCTGTGAACAAAAACATAAATATTGCCACCAGCAGACCCTCAGAAAAGGAAATTGTAAAGGACATGCTTTAGTCAGATGCAAAATAATCCCAAGAAGAAATGAGGTGCAAGAATGAAGGTTAAAGTAGTAAATATATAAGAAAATCTAAAGAAATGCTGACTTTAAAACACTATTAATGATGTCTTATGATTATTTTAAAAAACCAATATAAAATTAAAATACATGGTAATGATAATATTTAAGTTAGGAGGAGGTTAAATAGCGTTCCAGTGTTCAAAAATCTGTATTATCCAGGAAAAGTAAGATACTGACAGATTTTGAGAAGCTGAAAAATATATGCTGTATTTTCTATTATAACCAACAACAGAACAGAAATGTTTCATCAAAATAATCAGGGGATGGGCAGGTAGACAAAGATATTAATTAAACAAGACTAACCACGTTTTAATGATTACTGAAACTGATGATGCATGAATTTGGTTTCATTATGCCAATCTCTGTACTTTTAATGTGTTTGAAGATTCCCATGACAAAAGCTAAGCAAATATTTTTATTAAAAAAGGTATAACTTCCAAATTAGCAGCGGGAAAGTATATCAATGCTGTATTTATATCCTCTTTATATGAAGTTTTAAAATAAGCCAAACAAAGTATAATCTTTAGAGATGCATATATACGTATTAAAATTATAGAAGAAAAGCAAGGAAGTGATTACCATCCAAGTCAGTTAGTGGTTTGCTCTAGAAGTTATGAGTTGGGTTTAATTTAATACTCCATTTTTATACTTTCTTGCTTTCCAATGAATGGCATTTAACACCACATATTTTCTTCTTTGCACCACACTCTGGCTATGTTAGTTTTAATATATAATGCTTCAACCATCCATTCCAATTAGTTTTTCATTTCAGTTTTGGTTTCCTTTTTAAGCCAAGAGTTATTTAGAAGTGTGAGTTTCTCATTCTTTTCTTTCTTTTTTTCCTTTCTGCTATTTTATAAAATTATTGCATTGTGCCCAGGGAATATGGCTTGAATGATGTCTGCATTTTAGAATTTATGGAAATTTTGTTATGTATTCTTCTTTATGCATATTATATTTCCATATGTGGGTTATATTTCATAAGAAAAAATGTTCCAAAAGAAAACATAGATATAGGAAATATACTAAAATAATACTAACAACAACAAAATTAGTATGGCAATATTAAAACTAGAAATCATTAAATGGGAAAAAGAGATTTTATTATGGTAAAAGGAAATTTAACTGTAGTAAAATTTTATGCACCTAATTACATGGATTCAAAACATCAAGTAAATAGTATTAGAAAAACAATATAACATACTGGGAAACTTTAACACACCTTTCTCAGGAATCAACAGATCGAGCAATCTAAAAACAAATAAGGACAAAGAGGATTTTTAAAAACTTTTTATTATTATAAAATTTTAAGAATATACAAAAGTGGAGAATACAAATCCTCATGTACCATAACCCAGCAATAATAACCACAAACATTTTGGTATACTTGTTTCATCTATCCATCAACCCTTTTGTATTTGCTAGAGTATTTTAAGGCAAATTCCAGACATGTCATTTACCTTCAAAATATACATATACATTTTCCTTACATAGCCTAATGTCATTTATTATATTAAACAAAAAATTAAAAGACATAAAGGATTTGAACAATATTACCAAACAAAATCCATCAGCACTTAGCATTCCTGGAATATTGGTAAAAATTGACCACTTACCCAGCTACTAACAAAATATCCATAAATTTCAAAATGTGGACATATTCCCTGAACACACTATAATAGAGTCATAAATTAATAATTTTTTTTTAAAAAACTACTAGGAAACAGAAAAAGAACCCCTGAACAGTCTTCATAACTTGGGCTAAAAAGGAAATCAGAACTGAAATGATAAACCATTTGGAAAAGACAGTGAGAGCATTATAAACTGAAACCAGTGGAATATGGCCAGAGTGTGGAACAAAGAAGAAATCTTACAGCTTCAATGCCATTCATTAGACAGAAAATACAAAAATAAGCTAAGTATTAAACTCAAGAAGCCAGAAAGAGAATATTAAATTAAACTCAAGGAAGACAGGGGAAAGAATTGAGATAAAAGTAGACATTAAGAAAAAGTAAGTAAAAAACAACAGGAGCAAAAAAAATAAGTCTGGTTCTTTGAAAAGAACCATTTAATAGGCAAAACCTTTCATACCGATAAGGAAAAAGATGCAAATAATCATTTGGAGCAAGAAAGAGGCCATAACTACAGAAGCAGAAGAGACTAAAAACTTATGAGGGAATACTATGTACAACTTTATAACAACAAATTTAAAAATCTAAAGGAAAGGAATAATTTTCTAGAAAATATAACTTTCTTAAATTGACCCAGATAGACCAAGCTACCTCAGGAAAAACTGGAAAGTGGTCAGTCAGATCTATTCTTATTAGAAAGTTCTATCAAATCCCTATTTTACATGGCAAACTTTCAAAGCTCAGACAAACATAAAAACTTTCCCAGTTAACTTGTAAGAGCAACATAATCCTGAATACAAAAGTGAACAAGATTAAGACAAAAAATATAAGCTAATCTTATTTATGAATCTAAGTGTAAAAATCCCAAATAAAATACTAGCAAGTTAAATCTTGAAATGGATTAAAATAATTCCCCATGACCAAACAGTTCATGGCAGAAGATTTTTTTAAATATTCGGCATTAGGAAATCAAGTAATAACTTATCACAGTAACACATTAATATGGGGAAAAAAGCATTTATCAGAAAAGCTCAAAAAAGCATCTGACAGAATTCAAACCCATTATTGATTTTTTAAAAACTTAAGAACCTCAAAACAGAAGGAAATTTTCTAAATTTAGGGAATACAGTATACCAGGAACCAATAAAAAATATTTCATAGTGAAACATTACATATTTTACTTGATATCAAAAAGGAAACCAGATGCTTGCTATCTTTGCTACTATTACCCAATAGGGGCCAGAACCAGTAAGTTTAAAAAAAGAGAGATAAAACTACCATTGTTTTTAGAAGATATAATCATCCACCTAAAAAATGCAAGAGAATCAGTTGGAAAAACTATTAAAATGAGAATTCAACAAAAATGCCAAATGTAAGATGGAGATAGGAAAATCAATAATTGCCATATATAATCAGTCACCAATTAGAGAACAGTGTAGGGAAGTCATATCTTAAAAACTGCTAAAACTAACACATATAACATCTATGTGGAAAAAAATCTAACAGACATAAAATAAGATCTGGATATGGAGAAAAACATTATATTCCATAAGTGGATAAGTTATGGAGAACACAATATTACAAAGATATCAATTCTCCCGTAAAATTAATTTAGGAATCCAATGCAATCACAATCAAAATCCTAAAATGTTGAAGGAGCCCCTACTGGCTCATTATAGGAGAATTTGAGCATCAGAAATAATGACTATAATTGATAAGCCAATCAATTTTTAGAAATTCATGAAAGGCTTCTGCCGCCAACCAAAATGGAGAAAGTCCACTAGAGTCTATTATCACCCACTGATTACAAATGAAAATTCCAGACAAAATACAAAATGCAACTACCTGAAGACTCTGAAAAGTTAGTAATAGCATGCAGATTGGGAAGAAAGCCCAAATTTAAATAACAATCCTTACATGGAGATGTTTCCTGGATTTCTTTCTTCTCTTATCACCTGGCATTAACCAGAGGGTAGTCCCTAAGCAGAACTACAGTGTATAAGCAATAAAAACTCCAAGAAAAACCCTATCACAGAGCTGCAATGCAGTGTCATCTAAAACCCTAACAGAACCCAGGGCATTTTGGCCAGAGGAACCTCGAAACAAGGCTCCTAGGGCAAGAGTGTAAGGGAAATCCCTGTTCTTTCTTTCTTTCCTCTCATGGCATTGCTCCAAGGGCAGTCCCAGTTGCACAGAGTGGTGTCAAAGCATGGGCAGCTCTAAATCTCTAAGAAAAATCCCTGCTTTCTAGCCAAATGATTAGGAAAGAGGACCCGGAGATCTGGGCAGTATGGGGAAAATCCCAGGAAAAAGAGCTAGAGAACAGGATCCTCTCATTCTGTTAATAGTATGATCCTACACAAATCCCATTTTCATACCTAAGATGCACATGGGTGGGATAAACCCAAACTAGCATAAGAAAGGCTTTAAAATCTGAACTACAACATGGTCTACCACCCACCCAAGTTCCAGACTAACTGCTAATACAGATTCAAAGCAGCAAAGCAAAGGCTTTGAAAACAGAACTGACACTGGAACCACCATTCACAGGTGAGACAGAACTCATGGTCTGACTGCCTGCTAAAACAGAACAAAACAAATCAATGTTTTCCAGAGAATTTTAATAGAACCCAGAGTTTTACAATATAGTGCTAAAAATGTCTAAGATATAATCCCAAATTACTCAATATACAAAGATACAGGATAATGTGACCAATTCTCACAGGGAAAAGATAATCAACATGTCGCATCCCCAAGATGATTCAGAGGTTGGAATTATCAAAAAGACTTGAAAGCAGCTCTTACAACCATGCTCCATGAGGTAAGATGAGTATGCTCTTGAAATTAATGGAAATATGTAGGTTCTCAACAGAGAAACAGAAACTAGAAAAAGAACAAAATACTAATTTTTGAATTGAAAATGACAATATCAAATAAGAAATTCAACATATAGGCTCAACAGCCAAATGGGGAAGGTGTAGAGTCAGTGAACTTGAAGATAGATCCATAGAAATTATGTAATCTGAAGAACTTTAAAAAAAATTGAAAAAAAAGAACAGGACTCAAGAATCTGTGGAGTAGTATCGTGTCACTGGAGTTACGTAAGGAGAGAAAGAGACTGCTGCAGAAAAAATGTTTGAAAAATTTTGCTCCCCTACCTTGCCAAACTCCCCAAATTTGGTGAAACACATACATTTTACAGATTCGAGAAGCTCAATGAAGCCCAAACAGCATAAACCATACCCAGACAAATCATATTACATTGTTGATAGCCAAAGAAAAAGAAAAGGTCTTGGAGCTAAAGGGAAATGATACCAGAAGGAAACTTGGAACATCAGGAGTAAAAATAGTAGAACAGAAATGATACATATTTGGCAAGAATAACAGACTGTTTTTCTCCTCTTATTATTTATACACACACACAACTGTTGACAACAAAAATTACTGTTCTATCAGGGTTTTCAATATAAGTAGATTTAATATATAGGACACACACACACAACACACACACACACGGGGGAGGATAAAGGGAACTGTGTGTTTTTTAGGTTTCTACATTTTACTTGAAATGGTAAAAATATTAACTCTAAGTAGATTGTGAAAGTTAGATATGTATATAGTAATCCCTAGATAACCACTAAAAACATAATACATAGAGATACTACCAAAAAAAAAAAAAACGATAAACTAAAAGTTATTCAAAGAAATTTTTAAAAGGCAGAAAAGGGGAAACAGGAACAAAAATCAGAGGGGAAAAACAGAAAGCAATAAAATGGACATTCTAAATCTAACCATATCAATAATTACATTAAATGTAAATGATCTAAACATACCAATTGAAACATAAATTTTCAGATTAGATTTTTTTAAAAGGACAAAAACGAACTATATATTGTTTACAAAATATCCATGTTAAATTCAACATCACAGAAAGGTTAAAAGTAAAAGGATGGAATAAGATAAACCATGCAAACATTAATCAAAAGAAAACTGGAGTGGCTATACTGACATCAGACAAAGTAGACTTCAGAACGAGGATTATTACCAGGGATAAAGAGACACATTTCATACTGATAAAAGGGTCAATTTACCAAGACTTAATAATCCTAACTGTGTACAAATCTAAAAACAGAGCTCAAAATACATGATACAATAATTTTGGACTGAAAGGAGAAACAGACAATTCCACAAATATACTTGGAGACTTCAACACCCCTTTCTCAGTTATTAATAGAACAAGTAGACAGACAATCAGCAAGGTGAACAATACTAACAACCGACTTGATTTAATTGACATTTATAGAACAACCTATACAACAACAGCAGAATACACATTATTTTAAAGTGCACGTGGGATACTCACCAAGATCAACCATATTCTGGGCCATAAAGCAAATCTTTAACAAATTTAAAAGAATTACAATCACACAAAGTATATTCTCTGACCTCAGTGGATTTCAACTAGAAATCAATACAGTAAAAATATCTGCAAAATCCCCACATATTTGAAAACTAAACAATATAATTCCAAATAATTCATGGATCAAAGAGGCAACACCAAAGGATATTTCTCAAATTTTGGAACTCAAAGAAAATAAAAATACATCACATCCAAATTTGTGGGATGTACCTAAAGCAACGCTTAGAGAGAAGTTTACAATATTAAATAAACGTTTATAGTAGAAAAGAAAGGTCTCAAATCAATAATAGAGGTTTCTAACAGAAAAAAAAACTAGGAAAAGAAGAGCAAAATAAACCTTAACAAAGCAAAAGAAATTAAATAATGAGAACAGTAGAAATCAATTAAATTGTCAACAAAGGAGAAAAAGCAGTGAAACTAAAAGCTGATCTTTTGAAGAGATCAATAAAATTGATATACTTCTATCCAGACTGAACAAGACGAAAAGGGAGAAAATACAAATTACTGACATCAGAAATGAAAAAGGGGGAATCACTACAGATGCTACAGACATTAAAAAGATAATGAGAGACTGCTACTAGCAACTCTATACCAATATACTTGACAACTCAGATGAAATGAGCCAATTCCTTCAAAGATACAAACTAACAAAACATAGTCAAGAAGAAATAGACAAATTGAATAATAGTTCTGTATCAAAGGAATTGAATTCGTATTGAAAAATTTTTGACAAAGAAAACTCCAGGTCCAGATGGTTTCATTGGCAAATCTGACCAAACACTTTTGGAAGAAATACACCTACCCAATCTCTTGCAGAACACAGAAAAGAAGGGGAACACTATCCAACTCATTTATGAGGTCAGCAATTACCTCTTACCAAAACCAGAAAAGAAGACTACAAAAAGAAAACTACAGAACAATAACCACTGTGTACAGAGATGCAAAAATCCTCACCAAATATTAGAAAATTGAGTCCATCAATGTATAAAAAAGATAATATATCACAATCAGTGGAGTTTATCCAGAGAATGCAAGCCTGAATATAAATCTGAAAATCAATCAATGCAATCTGCCATACTGACAGACTAAATAAGAAAACTGTATGATCATCTGAACAAAGAAAAAGCATTGACAAAATTCAACCTGTATTCATTATAAAAACTGTCAGCAAATTAGGCAAAGTAGGGAACATCCTGACAAAAGGCATCTACAAAAAACCTAGAGTTAAGATCATACTTAATGGTAAAAGACTTATTTCTTTTCCCCAAAGATTGAGAACATGACCACTCTTATTAAACGTACTTGAAGTCCTAGCCTGTGAATTAAAACAGGAATGAAAAAGGCATAACATTGGAAAGGGAAATAAAACTGTCCTTATTTGCAGATGACATAATTGTCTACATAGAAAATCCTATGAAATCTACCAAAAAAGATCCTAGAATGAATTGTGCAAATCCATAGGATTTAAGATCAATAGGCAAAAATCAACTGTATTTTTATAATCTACCAATAAATAATTTGAATTTAAGATTTAAAAACAGCATAATTTACAATAGCAGACAAAAAATTTAGGTATAAATCTAATGGCGCATGTAGAGAATCTATATTTCAAAAACTACAAAAGATTAATGGAAGGATTCAAATGGAAAGATTTAGTGCTCATGAATTATTAAGGCTGAATATATACAGTTTATTTGTCCTCAAATTTATAGCATTTGCTATAGATTCAAATGAAATAAAAAATCACAATCCCAATAGGCCTTTTTTGTAGATAATGACAAGCTGATTTGAAAATTTATATGGGAAAAGAAAGGAACAAAATAGGTAAAACAATTTTGAATGTGGAAGACTCAGACTGCCTTATTTTAAGAGTTACCGCAAAGCTAAAGCAATTATGAGTATGGCATTGGAGAAAGCATAACACATAAATCAATGGAAGAGAACTAGGAATCGAGAGATATATCCATAAAAATATGGTCAACTGATTTTTGTCAAAGGCAAAAAGGCAATCAATGGAGAAAGGACAGTCTTTTCAACAAACAGTGCTAGAAAAGCTGCTGGAAAAGCACAAAAAAAGTAACTTCAACCCATTCCTCAGATCTTATACAAAAATCCTATCAAAATGTTAATGGAGCTCTGGACAAGCCACCCTAAAATATGACTGTAGGAGACCAGGCTGTGCCACCCCAAAATATACCTCCCTGGCATAAAGATTATTTTGAGGAATTGCAGACACAAGAGAGGCTCTGAAATGTTGCCCTTTTCTAAGAGAAATTTACATCTATAAAGAAAATCTCCATCTGTAAGGGTGTCTCCCTCTCTGTATCAGGAAAAAGATGACTAAATTAATATAATCTTTATCAATGGAGAAGGTATAGATTTAAATAAAAAACCTTACCTTTGTTTAAGGTGCTGTTCTGGCCATCTCTTCCCAACCTGGCCTTCCCCAAACTCTTTTACTTCAGAGAAAGATGGTATTTAAGCCCATGTTTAAATACTTTCTTTCTACTCTAGAGATTTATTCATTTCTCTGGGTTTTTTTGTAACATGAGGTATACATGTTAGTAATCTTATTTGTTTTTCTCTTGTTAATCTGTTTTCTGTTATAGGGAGTCCCAGTGAAGATCTATGAAGGGTAGTGAGAAAATTATTTTTCCTCCTCTACAATGTAAAATGCAAAATTATAAAACCTCTAGGAGAAAATTTTTGTGACCATGGGAAAGATTTCTTTGGATACAAAAAGCACAAATCACAAAAGGAAAAACTGATAAATTAGACCTCATCACAATTTAAACCTTTTGCTCTTTGAAAGACACCTAAGAAAATGAAAAGGTAAGCCACAGAATAGAAAACAGTATTTGCAAATCATATTGGACTTGCAAAGGACTAGACTCTAAACTCATAAAAAATTCTCAAAACTGAATAAGATTCAAACAACCTAGTCACAAAATGTGCAAAAGATTTAAACAGACACTTTACCAAAGATATATCTACGGCAAATAAGCACATGAAAAGATGCTTACATCATCAGCCCTCAGGGAAATGCAAATTAAAACCACAAGGAGACACAACTAGATACCTATTATGATGGTTTAAAAACAAAAGTGACAATAACAATTAATGGCAAGGACGCAGAACCAGTTGGAACACCCATCTGTTGCTGGTAGGAATGCAAAATGATACATCTATATAGTGGGATACTACTCAGCAATAATAGGGATAAGCTATTGATACACTCAATAGCATAGATGAATTTCAAATGCCTTATGCTATGTCAAAGAAACCAGATTATAAAGACTACATACTATATGATTCTATTTATATGACAAAACAATAAGGTGAGAATAAATCATTAGATGCCTTGGGGTGGAATAGGGGTGAATACAAAGGTACAGCATGAAGAAATTTTAGGGGGTGAGTGGAAGTATTTTGTACATTAATTGTGGTGGTAGTTATGAGATTATATATTCATCAAAACTCATAGACTTGTGCATAGATTTTCTTCTATATAAATTTAAAAATAAAAATTTAAAAATTAATGAGTCCATGATGATTTAAAAAAAATTAAAATGAGGCTAGGCACGGTGGTTCACACCTGTAATCCTAACACTTTGGAAGGCCAAGGCATGAGGATCACTTGAGCCTAGGAGTTTGAGACCAGCCTGGGCAATACCAAGACCCTCATCTCTACAAAAAATTTTTTTAAAAAACTAACAGGGCGTGGTGGCGCACGCCTACAGTCCTCAGCTACTGGAGAGGATGAGGCAGGAGGACTGCTTGACCCCAGGAGTTGGAGGCTACAGTGAGCTATGATGATACCACTGCACTCCAGCTTGGGCAACAGAGCAAGACACTGTCTCAAAAAACAAAAAAATTTTTTTAAAAATGAGAGAATGGGGGGGTAGTTCTTATTTACACAAGATTGCTAAGTAATTTTCTGAAACTGGATGAAAGATTATTGAAAAACAGGACATCTGCATAGTGTCAAAGATTGTCAAAACTCCACTGCTTACTAATTAAATACAAGAGAAAAAATACTTCATTATACAATGGAGAGATATGACAGTAACTACCTTAAGAAGGAATTAAATGTAGCCGACCTAACATTATGTACTCCAGTTATGATACAATATGAAGTGAACAATATTACCAATGATGTGGCCAAAAGCATTTATCTTGAACCCAATCAAGGCTTCTATATTTAACTCCCAGTTTACAGGAAATACAAAAGTTAAAGTAAGATGTTAAATGACTTGAGGAAATAATCAGACAAATGTAGAATATGAAACATTCTATAAGGAAACTCTCCTGATTCTTCAATAATTCAGCAGTGGGGGAGGGAGGTAGACCTGTATTAGAGGCTAAAAGAAACTGAAGAGATATAAGAACCAAATGCAGTGCAGGAACTTTGACTGGATCCTAAATCTGTCTCCAGGTTTTTTGGCCCAACTGCTGCTAGCTGCTCTAGGGCAATGCAGTAGCATTTGCAGTTTCCCTACACCTTGCTCATGTATCATAAACAGTCCCTTTATTAAACTCTTAATTTAAAAAAAATTCTCCCAAAATGTTTAATGGCATTTGAGATGCTGATTCTATATTTATCTGGGAGAGAAATCTAACAAGAATAGCCAAAAGAACTATAAAAAAGAACAACAGCTTTGAGAGACCAAGGTGAAAGGATCACTTGAAGCCAGGAGTTCAAGACCAGCCTGAGCAACATGGCAAGACCTCGCCTCTACAAAAAACAGAAAAATTAGCCAGGTGTGGTGGCATGTGCCTGTAGTCCCAGCTAGTCCGGAGAAGTTAAGGCAGGAGGATCACTTGAGCCTAGGAGTTTGAGGGTGCAGTGAGCTATGATGACGCCACTGCACTCTAGCCTGGAGAACAGACCAAGACCCTGTCTCAAAAAAAAAAGAATAACTACTACAGAGGACTGAACATACTAAAACATTATTCTGTCGAATACAGAATAGACAACCCGACCAATGGAAAAGAACAGAATCTAAAAACAGACCCACACGTGAGAATTGAGTTACAAAAAGTGGTTTTTCAGATAAAAATTAGAGGAAAATGGACTGTACATTAAATGGTATTTAAATAATTGAACATCCATTTTGGAGGAAGATGCTAAATCCTTACAACATCCCACAACTCCAAATAAATTTTAGAGACAAGGAGCTAAAACAAACTTTAAAACAAAATTAAAACCTAAATTTTAAGTTTTAAAAGATTTTAAAGAACCCCAGAAAACAGACTGTAGGACTCCTGCATTGGTATTTCACATTTTTAAGCTTTTAACACATTTCAGCCAAGTGCATTTTATTGAGAGAGAGGCAAACAAACTGAAGAGAAACAATGTTTTTGTTCTTAAGATCCAGGTTTCCATCACTTGTGTCCTTAACAGTTTGCTCTGCACAGATATCTATGGCTCCCTAAGAAGTGGAGTTTGAGTGCTGTTCTTTAGCTGGGCCTCCAGTTCGAAAAAATATGCCACTCACCTTGAATGAAATCAAATTGTAACTAGACTGCATTACTCTAATATTCTGCTTCCATTGGCTAGATAATAGTAATATTATTTGATATAGATTTGGAAACATTTTAGTAGTGCAAAAACTAGTTTTTTACTGCAGTTGAATACCATGTGAAGGGAGTAGGGACCAGTGAAAACAGCACCCATCCCTAGTTTTGGAATTTGAACAGGTTTTCCTCTTATTTATATCCCATTGGTCTTTTCAATGCAAATACAGAAATCAGTTAGACAACTCTGCGCCATCTTGCCTAAAAGAGCCTAGCACTTAGCGTACATTGATCCCAGATAAAGTTCCATTGTGTTTTTTCCTTAATCCAATTCATATAATGGAAGTAGATGTGGAAATAATTTCTATTTTATAGACAATTATTTCATCACAAACTTTACTAGAAAACACTATTATTTTAGAGCAAGGAATATGCCCTTTAGGCATATAAATAACTTAAAGTCAAAAACAGAGAAAACAGCTGTAACTAAAGACATCTTCATATGTTCAGAATGGCTACAGGAGTCCACAGAAACTGGCAACAAGCCATATGTTCCATAAAATATTACAAGTATTTAGAAATTGCCATCAGTGGAAGACATCCCTACTTTTAACTTATTTACCATGGAATTATGAAATGTGGGGTACCAAAGGCCCATCATATCCTATGACTCCATTTAAACTGACATTGTTCAACATATGTGCAAAACTCAGAATTCTAGTCACAAAATTAAAAGCAAAACCCAACTACTTAACTTTTGACTCATGGTTACCTTAATGTTCTACTTTCCCTTTATATATCCTCATTCATTCAACAAACATTTATTGAGTATCTACTATGGAATAAAAATAAAATCCTAAACCCTCCTGACTGACTGAACAGACTCCATTGGCCAAGGAGACCCCAGAAAAACTAAAACATGACCCCAGCCATGAGGACATGGGAGGTTAGTCATGCTTCCTCACTAACCATTACCAGACATTATCTTCTTCCCTAAGAGTTAAACAAAAATCAGCCCTGGGGGAAAAAAAAAAAAGAACAGAAGATGACTCCACTGACTTCAAATTCAACCAGGTTGATGCCTTGGCCAGACTCCCCTCCCTTTTTGCAATTTCAACAGGACAGCAGACCAGCTTACAAAGCATTCCTCCCTAATAAATGACCACTGACCCTAGACTGGTTCTGGGTGGTTTATGGAGGCTGCACACAAAGTGCTTTGTGTCCTAAGTTTCACCTTTTGATGTACAGAGCCTAATTTTACTTCATTTTAATGTTAAGTCTCTACCCCAAAGTGAACATGGGACATATGTAACATATATGTTTGCCTATCACACATGTGTGCAACCCCCTTTCATGAAATTTCATACTTCCTCCTATAACTTGTTAAATATGTATGTTTAGCCAACCTGTTTAGCATAAAATTCTTGTCTCACCCCTCCTTCCTGCTTGCTTTCGGTCTCAACTGGAGACTCTGCTTCTCAGCATGCAGGCTGCAACCCATCATAAGAAACAAAGTTCTTTCCAAATTTATAAATCTCATGTCTCTGAATCTTCTCAGAAACTCTAGGAGGAGATGGTCCCATTTTATAGATGAGGAACATGCCCTAAAGTCACACCACTTTTAAGCCAGGATTTGAACCTAAGGTGATTTAACTCCAAAGCCTAAATTGTTAACTATAACCCTTCACTGGCCTAAAGGAACTCATACGGATGAAATATATACAAGTGTAAATGAATAAATTAAAACACAAAAGTAAATGCTTTCGTAACAAGGGCTGTGGGAATTCAAAGGATAAGAGCACTAATTCTGCCTGGAGTAGCTTCTACAAAATAACTTTGAAAATAGTTTTGAAAGATAACTAAGTATCTGCTGGACTAAAAAATGGAGAAGAGAAGCAGTCTAGGTAGAGAAAAATCTGTTCAAAGGCTCATGATTGTGAAAGGGGGTTAGACGTCTAAGAAACAATGAGAAATTCAGTTGTTACAGAAGAGGGAAAGTGGAAAGAGTTAAAACATGGAAAAAGGAGAACTTTTACATATTATCTTTATTTTTTCCCATTAAGTATAAAGAGGTGTTTCAAAGCACAAGTAACAATCAGCTTTCCTTTCATACAAAGATAAATCTGATGACAATGTGGAGGATGGAATCATGAAAAAGGTTCTAATGAAAGTAGAATGTTATAGTCTGTTGCAATAGTTCAAGTGAGAAATGATGGGTTCTTACAGATTAGGCATCAAGGGTGGGAAAAAGAGAATTTCAAAGACCTAATAGTAAGGATTGGGTTGATGGTGATAATTTTAACTAAAAATGAGATAATGGCTGTCTGGAAGAAACTAGTTTTAGACTCGTGTTTTAGAACAGAGATTATAAAAGGTTTCCTCTAGGAATGTAAGAGGGATTATAATAATAATTGCAAAGCACTCTGAATTGGGGAATTGGGGGGGCTAGGATTAGCTGCATCCATAGTAATGTCTTTGAATCTAAGACTGACTTTCCATTATGCTAATTTCCCTGTGTAACAAAATGAGAATTCTTTAGAAATGTATTATCAGACACCAGTTGTTTCATATCATCTTAGTAGATGATATGTCTCAAGTAGTCTCAAGTCCAGAGAGAAGATGGTAAGTACATTATAAAACAAAGTTTAACTCTTAAAGTACCGCCCTATTTGTACTAAATAGCTCAGCGGGAATGCAGACTCTAGAACCAGACAAACCTGGGTTCAGATTCCAGCTTTGCGACTGAGTGGCTGTATTGACCTATACAATTAATTTACTCTCAGTTGTATCATCTGTGCACTGGAGAAAACAATGCATATCTCACAACACTGTTACTAGTTCCTGGTAGAGAGGTGGTAGCTATATTATTGTTATAAATTTCTCTTTGGCATGCTTTTTAAAAAAGTAACTTTTATACTTACCTGTCAATCGTTTACATAAGGTAGTGCTTCTTAAAACATTTCCTCTAAAGTTCTCTTAATCACAGAGTAGAGTGAAACACATACCCAAAGACCTGGGTATATAATCTGATGCCAGCACAAAATTTTCCAATTTTATCTTAATTATAAAATGTGCATGTTGCACATGACATGACCATATTTAATACTAAAATGTTCATCTTCAGGTAAAATTGGCATGCCAAGAAAATATGCCAGGTTTATACTACAACAGGACCCCCAATACAGTGCCTCATATCCATAAGCTACTTCAAGATGTCTCAGATTAAAGAAGTCTGGATAGCATACTGCATAAATTATGCTGCCTGTGTCAAAAAGCCAAGAGAAACCAGAAGTCCTCAACCTAAAACCCAGAACTATCCTGTAGGCAAGGAAAATTAAAAAAAATAAGTCCCTAAGATACCCACCTCTGTATTTCGTCCTGAAGATTTATTTGTAGATCTGCTTTAAGCTAAAAAAGCTTAAAATGCAGACTATAGCTAGAAAAATAACTGTAGAAAGTCATAATTCTGAATCAAAAATTTAAAACTTTACCTGTTTTCTTCTTTTTATCAGAAGTAGCATCCAAAGCAGTTAAAGGAGTAGAGATGCTTTTATAAATATCATGACTGCATACTCCAGGATCATCTTCATCAGAAGAAAATGAAGATAAATGTTCCAAGTTTTTAATTTCATTATCAACTTTTTCTGATGGACCGCTACCCCCACTTTCAGACACTAAAGGTGTGGGTGTAGTAGATGAAGTCTTTGGAAGTGGTGGGGGACAAAATGTACGAACCATCTGGGTCCCTGGTCGTCTAGTCCTGTTAGGCATTCGTACAGCAAGAGTGGAAAATTGCTGCTTGGGCCCAGATTTCAGAAAATCTAAGAAAGAAGCAATAAATCCTGTTTTGACTTCTGGCTGTTTTTCCTCTACTTCTTTGATCTTCTGTCTCATTTTTTCTTGATGCTGATAACCATCATGGCAGCTTTCTGAGGAAGGAGGAGTATATGGTAAATATATATCTGTTCCCCTTGGATTCTGGCGTTTGCCTTGGGCAGGTCTTTTCAGCTGTTTCTGATTACTGTTGTCTTCTTCTTTAACTTGCCCTTTTCCTTTAGCTGTTTTCCTTTGAAGGTTAAAATGCATTACATCTTGGTTTTCTTCTTCAATCTTGACACTGATTGCATCCCCAGGTTGGGCCATGGCCAACAGTGCAAGCGTGCTCCTAACTGGGTTCATTGACACACCACTGTCATCACCCCCTAAGGTAAATTCATTCTCTGATGTAGCACTCTCTCCACTTATACTTCTACTACTAGAAACAAACTCTTGGTTTCTGCTATTATTTAATGTATTATCAACAGGAACTTCACTGTCTTCTTCAGATTCGTGATTGGTAGCAGACTGTTTCTTGAATGGGCCAGAACTTTGCTCCTGGACTTCATGACTTGGTCCAACCACTGTTGAAGTTACTTTAGTTGGTACATTTTGACCAGGTGTTTCAATGTGCTGTTGTTCAAGAGTCATTTTTGACTGAAGGGTGGGTACTGGTGAAAGGTTTACAGTAATTTGATTTCCATTTAAGGAAATATCATTTATATTCTGTGACTTCCCAACTGTAGCTGTTATAGAGTTAAAATCGGAAGTCACATGCCTGACATCTAATGACTGCTGAAAATGAGATTTAGAATCACCATCATCAACAGCCTGCATAGTTTCACTTGAAGTTGACTTGGAAAAATCAGAAGGTGTAACCCCACATGCTGCTGCTGTAGCTGCTAAGATATCATCTACATTTGATAAAATATTTCTTTCATCACTGAGAAGCATTGCCTCTGGGAAACATATTGATCCAAGAGAAACAAACTGATTCTTTGAATCATGTTGATTTGTTTCACTAAAATGGCCCTTTGTTGTTAGATGTTGTTGTAATTGTTTTGAAGACTCAGAGAGGTCCATTTTAATAATTTCAGAATTTTGAGGATGGAGTTGCTGCTGAGAATGATCTCCATTGCTCTGAATAATATGACCATCCATCTGAAGAAAAGGATGTGCTATTTGTTGAGGACTTTGAACACGCTGTGCTTGTAAAGATGCCTTTACTTGTCCTAAACCTGCCTGCAGTATTGACTGCTGAAGAATTTGTAAATCACAGGCAGAATCTAAAAGGACCTGTGTATTAGGAAGAGATGCCTGATGGCCAGGTCCTAAAGCATGATTTGGAATCTGAATTTGAGATGAGGCATTAATTATTTGATCATGCTGTTCCTGGACCTTGGTTTCATGCACTTTATGTATGAGAGAATGCTGCTGGTTTAGGTCTTTAGTATTCAACCGTACTTGTGGAGTTTGTATTAAATTAGTTGCCTTCTTAAGATCAAGGGTGGCTGCATTATTGACTTGGCCAATTTGTTGATTAAGTTGTGTCACTGAACCAACCATGCTTTCTTCTTTTTTTGACCCTTGTAGAGCAATCCCAACAACTTGATCTTCAAGATGGGAATTACTTCTGATTACACTCTGAGAATATCTGTCATCTGCCTTTGACACCTTATAAGTTGATTCTTGAGCATTAATTTCCCCATCAGACAGCCTCTGGGTTGATGACTCAAGAGATGCTTGTGGCTGCAATACTTGTAACTCCTGCATTGGAAAATCATCTTCTTGCTTTGAAGATGTATACACATCTGAATCAAGTTTTCTTTCGGCGTAAGACTTTGGATCAGGGGAAGGTATGTTATTCTGCAACGTCTGACAATGAGTAGAGGATGCAAAAGGTGACTGGACAGCAGGCAAAAACTTCTGGGACTGGGGAGATGATGACCCTTGAGTCTGAACATTTTGGGAAGAATGCATAGAAATATAATTCTGGCTTGGGCTAGAATCTGGCAAATTCTGAGCCCGAGAGGCAGAAGAATAAGAAAGAGAAGGGGCTGTTAATGTCAGGGACTGCCCTGAAGCATAGCTTTCTGAAGGACTAACAACTGACAAAACTTGTGATTGAGATGAATAACTAACCTGCGTCTGGCTAACTGGTGATAAACCCTGAGAGTGACCTGACGAGTAACTTTGAGACTGACTGGCTGAAGACAGATCTCTTGTTTGAGCAGGGTAATTCTCATTTGTAACTGAAGATAATACCTCTTGCTGATTAGATGAATAACTAAGTGTCTGATTTTCAGAAGTTATAGTCTGAGATGACCCAGAAAAAGTCAATGTTTTATATAAGGATGGCAATTTTTCAACCTTGCTGGACCTATAAACCTGTGAGTGAACAATAGATGGCACATTATGTGGCTGTACTAAACCATAATTTTGGGACTGACTAACTGATAAAAGGCTTGGTAGCTGCGCTGTAGAATAAATTTGTGCTTGGCCTGATATTACAGAACTCTGGTTATGTAAAGGTGTAGAATAGCTTAGTGTCTGCACAGGAGGAATTATACTTTGAGGTTTGAGGGTCTTAGTTGATGTTAGTGGTTGTTCTATAGAACAGCTTTTTACTTTTGTGGTAGAAGGAAGATACCCTGATGATGGAATTACAGATGAATAAGACTGAGCAAGCTCCACTGAGACCTGGGAGGTCTTCTGTTGCAATCCTCCATTGCTCACCTGAGTGGAATCTCCAATTGGGCTACAGGATAAAGATGACTGCCTGGTTGTTTCCTGAAAATTAACTACACTTGCATTTGATAGATAACTATGTAAGGAGTGTTGTGAACCAGTCAGTTGTGCCTGAATAGACTGGGTACCTGAAGGCCGCTGATGGTGTTTAATTACACTACATTCTCGAAGAAGAGCTCTTTCAATGGAAGCAGTAGAACTAGTAAAGAGAGTTGAACTGTAGGCTTGAGGAGTTTGCTGGGCTCCCCCAAGTGCTGAAGGCAACAAACTAAACTGAGGTTGTAAAAGATGGGGAGCAGATTCTTGAGCTGAGCGATATGTTGAAGACTGAGGTGGTATGCTGTTACTTAATGCAGAACTGCCCAGGCGCTCGAATGCCAAAGCAGTTGGAACAGTTCCCTGGGAAGTCTTGATTTGTAGCAAAGGGTCATGAGGATTTAAAATTCCATTTGACGTAGTGTTAAAAGTTGAGTCCTGAAGCACCAAAGGTGAGGTGGTAGCAAAGTTTCTATTGCTGAAAGTGGTGGGATGCTGATAAGCAGGGAGGGCAGATGGTGGAAGTGTTCCAGTGCTTGGCAAAGGTCCAGTAACAAACAGCTCAGTTGCTGCTGAGGAATGCATGCCTATGAAGAAAAGACACGAAGATTTTTATGCAATCACAGCACAAACACTTAAGTATATGTCTTCATAGTAGCAACTTATCTAACCCTCAGCCTGTCAAAATGTCTATAAGACTTAAAAGCCTGACAAATTAGTTCTACAAGTAAATTTTGAAAATTACATTTCAAAATAGCTAGCTTTCTTTTTTCTTTTTCTTTTGTTTTTGTTTTTGTTTTGAGACAGGGTCTTGCTCTTTCCAGGGCTAAAGTGCAGTGGCGTCATCAGAGCTCACTGCAACCTCAAACGCCTGGGCTCAAGAGACCCTTCTGCCTCAGCCTCCTCAGTAGCTCGGACTACAGGCACGCGCCACCATCCCCGGCTAATTTTATTTTTATTTTTTGTAGAGACAGGGTCTCACTATGTTACCTGGGCTTGTCTTGAGCTCCTGGGCTCAAGCTATTCTCTCGCCTTGGCCTCCCAAATTGCTAGGATTACGGGTGTGATTATGGCCTTAAAACAGCTAGTTTTCTTAAAGTAAAAACAAAGTTACAATTCACATCTATAATTGATATATAAATGAGTTTATAATTAGTTTGATAAGGCCATATGAAAATTAAGAAACCAGTAAAAATGTACATAATCTCTAGCGATTAATTTACCCTAAAATTGCAAAGCAAAATACCAATGGACAACCTAAAATATATATAACATTGAAATTGAAACATCAACACTGCCTACATCTAACACGATAAATAAATCTGAAAATGCCAGTGCAGTTAACTGCAAACTGTACAATTTCTTTCACCAAAATATATTCATTTTTAAAATCTCTTGCATTTCAAGTTTTGACTTCCTATGAACAACTTCCCAATAAGAACAGATGCATGCTTATTGTGAAAGGCTGGTCAGAAATTAATAAAGTACTGTCAAGAAGAGATTGCTAACATTTCAGGACAGTACTCTAGCCACATATAGCAAAAGTAAAAATGTGTATACCCTTGTGATCCAAAAGTTCTATTTTTAGAAATTTATTCTATAGAAATAAGTGGACACAAAGATACGTGTACAAGATATTCACTATAGTTATTTTTTGTAACAAGTAGAAACCACCAAAATATCCATCAACAAGGATCAATCAAATAATTATGGGATATCCTAATAATAATGTTGCTATAAACATTAAGTGGACACATAGATATCTAAGAAGAATAAATACCAAACTGTTAACTCCTCTCTAAAAAGTAGGAGTTAGTAGTTAGGAACTATCATTTTCCACTTTATACACCTTTTTACTGTTTAAATTTTTTATATACTACTATAAAGATAGAAAATATCTAGTGGCACTTGAAACAATACATAACACTTGGAAATGTTTAAATAATACAGTCACAGGAACTAGAATGGACTTTTGAGAAAGTCTAGTTCAACTCCCTTGCTCTAGCAATGAGGAAACTGGAGTCCAAAGAGGTGACGTGACTTGCCCAATGTCAAGTGGCATTCATGAAACTCCAATCAACTTACTCCACTGCTCCTTACCAGATTTCTCCTCTTGTTCCATTTGTGGGTGTTGGGGGATGTGAGGGTTAAAATATAAAAAGTGGCTTGCAATAAAGAATTTAATTAAATGTAAAGTTACAAATAAATAATTCCATTATAATTATTCTGAAGCAAGAACATGTCTTATGTCACATATATCAAATTATATCTAAAAAATGAATTGGAAATACATGGTGACTGACACTATCACAGTTATGCCTAGAATGAGGAAGAGGCTAGTGAGAGAGGCCGGCGAATATCTGGGGCTTAAAGTAGTGGGTGAGGAGCTTCTATTACTTGAAATTCTTCTTCTGTCCAGTAGGGTGATAAAGGATCTTTCTCATTTGACTTACTTCTGTATGATTTATTAGATCAATGTAGAAGGGAGTCACAGAGGCTAGCAAATTCACCACAGTATGGCAACAAAAGATATTCTGTAATGCATGTAATGCTCATATTCTAATTTCAGACATTCCAGCTGAGGATGCTCCTTATCCTAACATACTAACACCTCCTTCCAACCAATGGTGTATTCATGTGTGTATATTCTTGTCTCAATTTCATTTTTATTTCCCATTTAGAGTATATTAGTTTAGATCCAGCTTAATGTGCTCAAAAACCATGAGTGTTTCTTTTAAGTGGCCATATGATAGTAAAATCTGTGGTACTCTGGAAAAAATAAAAATAAAAAAACTTCTACCTTACTAACTGAGAGTCCAAGACCCTTCTGAATGTAATTCAATTACGGGGCCAGATACAAATTGCAAAAGTGAATTTTTAAAATTGGAAACCAAAAAAAACCACAATATTTAAAAACAAACTGTATAAGATTAAAAAAACTTTACAGAAAGTGTTGGCTCATTTAGATGTGAGTTAAACACTTTCCTGCCTTCTTTAAACATATACCAAAAATATTAACAGATTATTTTATTTAAAGCTTTTTCAATTCTTAAGTTTCAGGACTAATAAACTGATAAACAAAGTCTAACTAAATATATGAAATATAAAATTATTTCAGGAAGTAAAAAAGGAAGCTATGTTTTTAATATTGTTTTATTTTACACTAAATCATTAATTATTCCTTTAGAAGTGGAAAAAATGTTGCTAAGGCATATCGAGAAGCTCTGTTAATGGAATTTATATCACAATGATAAAATACTATTTCCTATAGCTATTTCTTTCAAATATCTTCTTAAATATGCTGCAATATTTCTTCTTTAAGAAAAAACCCTAAAATAAAAACTGTGTAATACTGAAAAAACCCAGAAATATATACAAATAATTTTTGAGGAGAAACTATTGAAAAGTGAAATAAGAAAAATGAAATAGGCTGGGCATGGTGGCTCATGCCTGAAATCCCAGCATTTTGGGAGGCCAAGGCAGGAAGATTGGTTGAACCCAGGAGTTCAAGACCAGCCTGGGCAACAGCAAAACCCTGAGACTTCAACTCTACAAAAAAAATTAAAAAGTAAAATATTAGCCAGGGGTGGTGGTACGGGCCTATAGCCCCAGCTACTCAGGAGGCTGAGGCAGGAAGATTGCTTGAGCCCAGGAGTTTGAGGTTGCCGTGAGCTATGATGATGCCACTGCACTCTAGCCCCAGCAACAGACCCTGTCTCAAAAAAATAAAAAAAAGAAAAATGAAATAATAGAAAAGCACATTATAGACATTGTAATTATTGCTGGGAAATGGGTACAATATAACAATATCAACCTGTAATGGCTTTTATTAGTCATTTAATGTATTCAATTAAGAATAACTTTACATAACACTAATGATAAAATGAGTCCCAAGATTATTTTTTACTATACCAACTACCCAGCCAAAAGTTATTAAAATAAATGAAATGTAATCTTTGCTTCTCTCAGGTAGAGAAAAACCTACTTAAACTGTCAGATATAAATTTTACACTAGGGTTTATCTTTAATAATTATCTACCCTTCCAATGCCAACTTGCTACTTTTCACCAGACTGCTAAAACTTAATTTCTGCCAGTAACAATTTCTTAAATTTTATCCACCTTAAAGCTGTGAAAAAATTCTAGGTTTTAAAGTTCACTGGAAAATCAATAAATAACATCACTCTCAGCCATACTACCACAATGACAAGGCCATAAAAAGTATATTTTTGATCAGTATTTTTATAGGACTTAAAAGTTCTGAAAACAAAGAATCACCTGTCTGCCAGGATGGAGCCCTGAATTGTGGTAAAAGAATAGTTCCTGAAGAAGCAGCCTGAGCAGTTCGGGATTCAACAGCAGAGAGAAAATTCATCACTGAAGATTCTTTTGTGTTAGTGCTAGCGCTGTTCACACTAGTATCAAATATTCCAGAAAGACCTACATTTGAAGATAAAATATATCCCAAAGTAAAAATATATACTTATATAAAATTATATTCCTGACTCTATTTTATGAAGGAATTTCTGAAAAATGAGGCCAAAAAATTCTACAACCCTAAATGGTTTTATTTTGAAATAGCAAAGAAATATCAATTTGACCAAGCATACTTATAATTTAAAACCTCCAAAGAAATATGAAATTAGATCTCTTAACTTTTTAATTATATAGATATCCCCTATCAGTAAACACCAAGGCTTTTAATCTCATTTTCATTTTAACATTTCCCATGGCATACTTATGTCCTACACATTCATAACCCAATATGTTAAAATTAATTTTTCTTCTTAATCACTAAATGTACCCAAACTTGTAGTATATTTCACAAGAGAATTGTTACCAGTAGGTTGAGGTGTGGGAGCATATCCAGGAAGCTGATGAGAGGCTGCGAAAGTCTGTCTCTGAAGAAGATCTGTTTCAGAGTGTGAGGGATGTCCTTCTTCATAGCTTAAACTAGAGGATATTAAAAATCAATGACCAAAAATATACAACTCAAATCATATGATCAAAAAATTTCTAGGAGAACTACTATCAAAATAGTAGAAACCTTTGGCCAAATTCCTGACTCATAGCTCGTAGATCAAACACAGTCTGATGATACTGTCACAATGGGGAAAATATACTAGGAAGAAAAATGATATACATTATTTCCCTTAATTTAACTTTACCTCCAACAGAATCTTTTTACTTGCAGAGGCAACATGGTACAGTGGAAAGAGTAATATCCTGGAAAACAGGAGAGCTGAATTCATTGTTCAAGCTCTACTTCTGGCTTACAGTATAATTAAAATAAGTGACTCAATTACTGTTGTACTAATTTTCTTATCTGTATGAAAAAGGAACCAGACAAAATAATCTCTAAAGCCTCTCTAACATCCTATGGAATATCAGCTAATTCAAATAAATTAATAATTAAAACTGCTTCCCAATAACTCCCCCAGAAATTTCAAGCTCAAACATTTGGAGAGTAGTTCAGAACAAGATGTTTATTTCCTCCCCTTGATTTTTTTTTTGAGACAGAGTCTCACTCTGTCACCCAGGCTACAGTGCAGTGGCGTCATTACAGCTCACTGCAACTTCAAACTCCTGGGTTCAAGGGATCCTCCTGCCTCAGCCTCCCAAGTAGCTGGGACTACAGGTGTGTGCCACCACACCCAGCTAATTTTTCTATTTTTGGTCTCGTTCTTACTCAGGCTGGTCTTGAACCCCTGAGCTCAAGCAATCCTCCCACCTCGGCCCCCCAGAGTGCTAGGATTACAAGCGTAAGCCGCCGTGCCTGGACTCCTCCCCTTGATTTTTATTTTGAGTATTTTAAACCCACAGAAAAATCAAAATAGTACAATGAACACCCAAATACCTGTCACTTAGGATTCAACAATTAACATTTTGCTACATTTATCTTTCTCTATATACAGATACATACGTACCTTTTTTTTTTTTTTTTTGCTAAACCACTTGAAAATAACTTGCAGATATCATGACACTGCATCCTAAATACTTTAGCTGCATCTCCTAGGAATAACGACATTCTCTTATATAACTAAATATTATTAGACTTGAAGAAATTTGACATTAATTCAATAATCATGCAATATAGAGGTCATATTCCAATTTCCCCAATTGTTGCCAAAATGTCTGGGATTTTTAAGCTCTAATTAGGATCCAATTCAAGAATTTCATTTAGTTATGTCACTAACTTAAGATCAGTGCCTCAACCCCACTCCTACCTAATCCCAAATCCCTTTTGTCTTGATTTCATGACATTGACTTTTTGAGGAGTCCAGGTAAACTGAATTGTATTAATAGGATAGCCCAAATTCTGGATTGTCTGATTGTTACCTCATGAGAAGTGATGTTGTATACTTCTTACTGCATCACATGAGGAGGCACATGAGATCAGTTTGTCTCATTACTGGTGATGTTAAGCTTGAAGTGGTTAAGGTAGTGTCTGCCAGATCTTTCCATGTAATTATTTTTTCTGCTTTGAAATTAGTATGCAATTGTGGGGTGTTACTTTAAGATAGTATGAATACCTTGTTCCCAACAGCCAATGGTT
The DNA here is from genome assembly GCA_023783475.1 of Daubentonia madagascariensis. NCBI lineage: Eukaryota > Metazoa > Chordata > Mammalia > Primates > Daubentoniidae > Daubentonia > Daubentonia madagascariensis. The sequence continues at coordinate 9,476,809 of JAKFHU010001990.1, forward strand.
TATAGACATCATCCACCCATGATCCTTAATTCAATTATTATACTAGAAATTTGAAAATGGTAGTTTTCTAATTATATCAATATTTCAATATTTATTAGTATTCTTCTGTAAAAAAATGAGCTTAGTTTTTCCCCTTTTCTGTCTCCTATGTGTGTTAATATATATTTATATGTTTTAATATATGTTCCTAAGATATATATATATGTATTTTTTAAATATATCACTGAAGACTTGATGTTCAATTTGTCGTTTCAGTTCTGTGACTGTTTTGACATGTCCTCCTTGGTGCTTATATCCTTACCTTCCAGCACAAGATATTTCAGGCTCACCTTATTATTTTCCCTGTCCCAGATCTTCTACAAGGAGCTCTTTTAGTGGGCAAATGTCATTTATAAACCAACTCTGGATTTTAGGTGTGCTCAGTGCCTGGAGTGTCACTGTTTTTAGGCCCTTTCAGTGGACAAAGCTAGGAAATATATGTCTTTTTAAAAAACATTAAGTCCCTACAACTCCAATTCAAATCCAATATAGACTTCCTCACCTGCCCACATTTCACGTGTGTATCTCCATTTACTTACAATCAGAATCCTAGTTTGCAACTACATTAATATATTTACTCCTTACCTCTATCCAAAAATACTTTACCACCACCTCTACCCAAAAACAAACCTACTAAGTTCAATACTTCTTCACAGTGCTTTTTGTCCCAAGATTATATACCACTAAGGGTACAGTTAGAATGCTGATTCAAAAGTAAGTAAAAATTTGTATAGCTACTTTATTAATTAGATACAGGAAATGGATTTTGGTTTTGGTTGAAGTTTCCCATTTTAGGATATATTTATAATTTTTTAAACTTTAAAAATCAACTTAAGATCTTACAGCACAATGTTAAAAAGTTTAAAAAATCAATTTAAGATAAAATTTACATACAATAGAATGTACCCATTTTAAATGCACAGTTCAATGAGTTTCGATAAATGTATACACTAGTCTAATTACCACCCCAACCAATATGTAGACATTTCCATCACAACAAAAGTTTTCACACCCCTGGCCCAAGACAACCACCAATAAGCCTACTGTCACTAAAACTTAGGATAGCCTATTCCACAATTTCATATAAATGGAATCATACAGTATGTACTCTTTTACGCCTGCCTACTTTCATTCATCATAACGTTTTGAGATATGTCCATGTTGTTGCATACATGGGTAGTTCATTCCTTTTCATTGAATTTTATGAATATATCACAATATTTTTACCCATTTACCTGCTGATGGACATTTGGGTAATCTCCTATGAATAAATCTGCTGTAAATATTTGTGTACCAGTCTTTGGTGGACATATGTTTTCATTTCTCTAAGTTAAATATCTGGGAGTGGAACTGCCGAGTCATAAGGTAGGTACATGTACTTTTATCACATTACCAACAACAATGTATCAACATTCTAGTTATTTTACATCCTTGTCAATATTTGATATTTTCAGTCTTCTTATAGCCATTATAGGTGGGTTCAGTGGTATCTCCTACTTGTTTAATTTGCATTTCCCTAAGAAATGAGGGACATCTTTTTATACACTTGTAGGCTATTCTTTTAGCTTCTCTTGTTAAGTTTGTTCAAATCTTTTGCCCTTTAAAAAGCCTGTGTTGCTACCCTTTTCATTGGATTATAAAAATTCTTTACATATTCTGGAACCACATTCTTTGTCAGATATAGTTATTGGGAATATTTTTTCCCAGTCTGGTGGCTTGCCTTTTTATTTTCTTTCATTTTCTAGTATCTTTAAATAATGAAGTTTTAATTTTTGATCAACCTGAATTATCAATATTTTTTCTTTGATAGTTAGTGCTCTTAGTGTCCTAAGAAATCTTTGTCAACCCCAAAGTCACAAATATATTCTCCTGTATTTTCTTTTATAAGTTAAGTTTTTGCTTTTATGTTTAGCTCCATGAATAATTTTGAGATTTTTTTGGTGTATGGTGTATGGTGTGAGGTAAACGTCAAGGTTCACATTTTTACCTTTAAAAAAAATTAAGCATAATTTGCACACAGTAAAATTCACCTTTTCTAGTATACAAGTCAATGAGTTTTGGTAAATGCATAAACACCACAAAATCCAAGGGAGAGAACAGTTCCATCACCACAAGATTCCCCCATGCCTCTCTGTAGTGAACTCTTCCCACCACTAAATCCCCAAGCAACGTCTGTTCTCCGTCCCTATGGTTTTGCCTTTTCCAAATTGTCACATAAATGGAATCATTTAATATAGGCTTTGTGTCTGGCTTCTTTCACTTAGTTTAACATTTTTAAGATTCATCTATGTTGTTATTTGTATCAGTAATTCATTTCTTTTTATTGCTGAGCAGTATTTCATTGTATGGATGTACCTACCACAGGCTTATTTTTTTAATCTGTTCACTAGATGAAAGACGTTTGGGTTCTTTCCAGTTTTTGGCAATTATGAATAAAGCTGCTATAAACATTGCATAAGTTTTGTGTGAACACAGTTTTCACTTCACTTGAGTAAATAAATAGGAGGGGGATGGCTGAGTTATAGAGTAATATATGTTTAACTTAGACAAACTGCCTGTTTTCCAAAGTGGCTATACTATTGTGCATTACCACAAAAAATTTATGACTGATCTAGTTACTCTACATCCTTGTTGGCACTCGGTATTATCAGTTTATAAGTTGTTTCTTTCTTCTTTTTAAATTTTAGCCATTCTAACTGACATGCAATATCTCACTGGTTTTGTTTTTTTTTTTTGAGACAGAGTCTTGCTTTGTTGCCCTCGGTAGAACCTCAAACTCCTGGGCTCTAGCAATCCTCCTGCCTCAGCCTCCCAAGTAGATGGGACTACAGCCACGTGCCACAGTCCCAGTTTTTCTGTTTTTAGTAATACGGGGTCTTGCTCTTGCTCAGGTCTCTGGTCTCGAACTCCCAAGCTCAAGCCATCCTCCTGCCCCAGCCTCCCAGAGTGCTCCGATTCACTGTGGTTTTAATTTGCATTTCTTAATAACTAACAATGCTGAACATCATTTCTCATCTGCCACATAGAAATCTTTAGTAAAGTATCTAGCCAAATTTTTTGCCCATTTTTATTGGGTTGTTTGTTTTCCATTACTGAGTTTTGGGAATTGCTTTTATATTCTAGAATCAAGTTCTTGGCCAGATATGATTTGCAAATATTTTCTCCCAGCCTATGGCTTTCATTCTTACAACAGTATCTTTAGAAAAGAAGTTCTTAATTTTGATGAATTTTTAATTTATTAATTGTACTTTTAGTGTTGGAGCTAAGTTATCTTTGCCTAATCCGAGATTTTCTCTTCTGTTTTCTTTTGGAAGTTTTATAGTGCTAACTTTTCCATTTAGGTCTATGATCTATTTGGAGTTAATTTTTTATACACAGTGTGAAGTTAAGGGTTTCAATTCATTTTTCCAAAAACTTTGAATATGCAATTGTTCCAGCACTATATAGTGAAAAGATTATCCTTTACCTGTTGAATTGCCTTGGCATCTCTGTCAAAAATCAACTAACCATATATTTGGGATTCTATTTCATGACTATTCTGTTACATTGACCAATATGTCTGTTCATATAACACACAGTCTTGATAACTATAGCTTTATATTAAGTCTTGAATTTAGTAATGAAAATCTTCCAACTTTGTTCTTTTTAAAAATTGTTTTGGCTATGCTAGGTATTCTACATACATTTTAGAGTCAGTTTGTCCATTTCTACACAAAAATTGCATTTAATCTATAGATCAATTTGAGGGAAACTACCATTTTAAAAATATTGAGTCTTCTAATCCATGAGTATGGTGTATCTATTTGTTTCAGGTTTTTTATTTCTCTCCGCAATCTTTTGTAGTGTTTAGTATACAGTTCTTACATGTATTTTGTTAAATTTATCCCTAAGTATCTCACTTTTGTTACTTTGTTCTAAATGTTTTGTAAAAATAACAGCTTTGAAATACAATTCACATACCACAAAGGTCACCCTTTTAAAGTGTGCTAATCAGTGATTTTTTGAATATTGTTCTGCTACTCATTTAAATTTAAGTATAATTTGAAATGCCCAACTGTTATTTTCAAAATACTCATACCATTTTATCTGCTTTTCAAATTATCATAGCAATCATTCCCTATATTAAAACAATCTGTCCTTACTCTGGCTGACAGAACCCAGAAGCAATGATACTCCAGCAGCAAAAAGTATACCTAGTGCCCAGATCTTGGTTTCTAAGAAAAAGGAACCAGGGCTCCTTGGAGAAATGGCTGATTCTAATACTGGGGCAGAAAATATGCAAGATGAGCCTGAAGTATCTTGTAGTGCCAGAAAGTAAAAAAGTGCTAGAAGAAAGAAAGAAAGGAAGAGAGAAAGAGAAATAAAATCCTATATTTATGTCAAAGGAACACAAGCTAATTGAAAAAGTTCCCAATGACCAAAGCTGGAACATTTTAAGCAACAAAACAGTAATATTAGATTATAACCCAAAGTATAAAATAAATATCCATGAATCTGTACTGATATAATTAAATGATTGAACAAATAAATAAATAAAGGAAAAGAGAAAAATCTCCCTTAAAGAATTCCAAATAATTTATGTAAGTTCTCTACCCTCGAGGAGGGGGGGGACCATAACTCCCCACTCCTTAAGTGTGGCCTGCACAGAGTGACGTCCTCCCAGAGAGTATAATATTGAAAGGGGAAAAAAAGAGTAACTTTACAGTGTAGAAATCTGACAAATACTACCTCAACAAGATGATAAAGGTCATTATCAATAGTGATAAATCATGTTGATAATGATGTGATGAAAATGACACTTTGCTTCTGTGGTCTCCCTCCCAAAAATCCCTAATACCAGTCTAATAAGGAAAAACATTAGGCAAATTCCAAAAAAAGGGCATCCTACAAAATACCTGACCACTACTCCCCAAAACTGTAAAGGTCATCAAAGACAAAGTAAGCCTGAGAAACTGTCACAAATAAGAGGAAACAAGACAAATAAATGTAATGTGGTTTCGCTGGAGAGACAGAAAAAGATATTAAGTAAAAACTATGGAAATCTGAATAAACTATCAACTTTAGTTGATAATAATGTATCAATATTGGTTTATTAATTGTAACAAATGTACGGGAAACTGGGAGGGGGGTATACAGGATCTATCGAATGGATTTTTGTATAAATCTGTAATAGTTCTCAAAAATAAAGTCTACATTTAAAAAGACCCCCAATGTAAGTCATGCTAAATGTAAACAAAACTTCCTAAGAGTGAGAATAATGATCAATCTAATTTATAAATATCAGGGGTGTTTGCGGGGGTTGGGAGGATGTTCCTTATAAATCTATGCTAACTCCAATCATTTAACAGGCAAAAAATTATCATACCTCTTAACTGGTCTCCTAGCCTCTGCTTTTGCCACTCCTGCTTCATCCTCAGCCTGAGTCATTCTCTTAAAAAGTAAAGTCAAATCATGAAACCCCTCTGCTCAAGCCTTTCAATGGCTTCCCCTTTCACCACAAGTAGAAGCCAAAGTTCTTACAATGATCTTTAATACACTAAGTAATCCAGTTGCTGCCCTCTTATACTTTTGATTTTATCTCCTATTTTTTCCTCCAGCCACACAGGTCTCCTGGCTCATCCCTCAAACTCACAAAGCTGGTTCACTTCTTCATTTCCCTTTAGGTCTCTGCTTAAACTTCACCTCACTGAAGACTTCCCTGACCAGCTCATAAAAAATAACAACCTTACTCTACCCTCTCTCTCTCCACATTCCCTAACCCTCTTCTTTATTTTTCTCCATGAACTAATAAACACTCAACATATTATATATTTACTATATATAGTATGCTAGCTTGCTTATTATCCACTAAAATGCAAACTCCATGAAGACAGGGTCTTTGCTTTATTCACTGTTACATCCCCAGCACCCAGAACAGTATGTGGCATATAGTATGTACTCATAAATAATTAAAACCTATTTTCACTTTCAGAAGAAAAAACCTTCAAGTTAGAGCTCAGTTATCTCTCAAACATTTACTGAGTGCCTACTTGACTGGCATGCATCATGCTAAGTACTGGAGACCGAAAAACGAAAGATTAAGCCAGCAGGTCAGTCTATGCCAATTAAAAACTGAATAATCCAAGGCTTTTATTAATTTTAGACATTACATGAGGATTTTCAATATAAGCTGAGACCTATTTGAGACATCATCCAATGGTTTTAATTACTGAAGCCCAAATTGAGAGAGTTGCACACCATTAGTCACAAAGCAAGCAATATATCCTCTCCACAATTTTATAAAATAGAGGGTTTTTGGCAACTTTATATATTAAGTACAATGGGATGAAGATTACATATGATATAAAATTAGCTTTGAATGAAGCAACAGTAGTTCACTGAATTAAGAAAACCAATTAAAATCTCAGGTCTTCCTTAAAAAGCTAAACATAGTTACCACATGGCCCAGCAATTCCATTCCTATGTACACATCCAAGAGAATGGAAACCTATGTTCACATAAAAACTTGTACATGAATGTTCCTAGCAGCCTTATTCATAACTGTCAAAAGGTGGAAACAATCCAAATGTGCAACAACTGATAAATGGATAAATAAAATGTGATATAGTCATACGGTTGAATATGAAGTACTGATACATTCTACAACATGGATGAACTTAGAAAATAAGCTAAGTGAGAGAGGCCAAACACAAAAACACACATAATTCCACTTACAGTCATACCCTGCGTAACAATGTTTCAGTCAATGACACCCACATATATAGGACTTATAATACCATACTTTTACTGTACCTTTTCTATGTTTAGATATGTTTAGATACACAAATACTTACCATTGTGTTACAATTACCTACAGTATTCAGTACAGTAACACGCTGTACAGGGTTGTAGCCTAGAAGCAACAGGCTGTACCATATAGCCTAGGTGTGTAGTAGGCTATACCATCTAGGTTTGTGTAAGTACACTCTAAGATGTTCAAAGAAATTACCTAGTGACGCATTTCTCAGAACATTTCCCCTTCGTTAAGCAATGCATGACTGTGTATGAAATATCCTGAATAAGCAAATCCATGGAGACAGAAACAAGATTACTGTGCTTGCCAGGGACTGGGGAGAGGGGAGAATGGAAAAGACTGCTAATGGGTATGTGTTTCTTTATGCGGTGATGAAAATGCTCTAAAATTAGATAAAGGGGAATGTTGCACAACCTTGTGAATATTCTAAGAACTATTGAATTGTATGCTTTAAAATGGTCAATTACATGGTATATGAATTATATCAAAAATTTTAGTCATCCAATCTTAGTGATCATTGGTAATTTTCATGAACTGTGCAACATTATCAAACAAGCAGGTGGTTTATAGATAAGCCTTACTGTTATGCATGCATTTAATCTCTTATGGTTGGCCCATCTCCATATACCATATAATAATGATTTTTTAAAATATGTATGTAATATCTTTATTTTAAAATTAATTTCAGAAGGTATTAACTCTTGTAATAAGCTGATGGTCACTGGTTTGTTGAGGGTGAGGATCTACTGTGGCCTACCATAGCCCTTCCTAGCCCCCAAGCCCTGGATGGGTGGTAGGGAGAGAAACAATGGACTTTTACCATCCTGCTACATACTCCAAATATTACCCAAGCTAGAAAAGATGGCCTAGAAAAGACATATGAGTCAAGCGATGTGTCTCAATCTTCATACTCCCAACATAGCGTAAAACTTAAATCTTCCATCTCCTCTTCACACACTCATGAGTGGAGTATGGACTCAATCTTGAGGACAAAGAGGGTCAGAATTTTGCAAGGGTGAGTATCATCTTTCTTCAGTTGCTGTCACTTAAATTTTTTTCAAAAACTGATCTTTTCCTCAAAAATCAAAACAAACCAAAAAAGATTATTGTTACCACTCTCTACCTGGTTTACTTTAAGTATGAACATTTTTTATTCAATTTCATTATAACAAAGAAGATTAAGTTTTAGGTAGATTAGAATGCCGAGGCAAAAATCTCACTGAGGCCAGGCACAGTGGCTCACAGCTGTAATCCTAGCACCTTGGGAGGTCGAGGCAGTAGGATCACTTGATCCTAGGAGTTTAAGACCAGCCTGAGCAACACAGCCAGACCCCATCTCTACAAAAAGTAATAATAATAATAATGAAAAAAGCATGGTGGTGTGTGCCTGTAGTCCCAGCTATTCAGGAGGCTAAGGCAGGCAGATCACTTGAGCACAGTTGAGTTGCAATGAACTACAATGAATCCACTGAACTCTAGCCCAGACAACAGAACAAGACTCTGTCTCCAAACGAAACAAAACAAAAACAAAAAAACCTCATCTAAAATGGCAATTCATACGTGAATATGGTATATGATCACAAGGAAAATGCTTCTGAATACATTATTGAGAATATGCTATCTTGTGGTTTATAGCCAGATATTAATAACATATAAACCTATTCCTTGGAGTAGCCTATGTCTATAATGCTTAAGAAATAAAACACATTCTGAGTTTAAAATTCAATTAGCAAAAGTTCCATGAAATATGTTAAATCCCAGGTAAACAAGCCAGTACTTGCACACAAGCAGTAAGTAATTAGCACTGAACAAATGATTTTGCCTTAAGTAGTCATATCACTTTCTTCTCTTTGTGTTAAAGAATTTGGCCACTAAAAACTAGAGTAAAAACAGTATTCTCTTTAAGCTTTGAAAATACTGTTGTAACCTTAGATATATCAACTTTTCAAAGTTGAGAAAGATAAAAACCCCGGATTGGAAGTTAGGAGCCTCAAATTCCAGTCCTGATTCTGTAAATAAATGCTACAAGACTTTGAAAGCACATAATCTTGTAGAGTACTAGCTTCCCTGTTTATAAAGTCTAATATTCTTTGTGGTTCTAATATTCAGAGTTAAGATAAATATTTTTACTTCATCTATCATACAGTAGTCTTTGTTATAAAATCTGGACAGAAATATACAATAAGTCCACTGAATTAACTCTGTGGTACTTTAGCATATGTCTATATCGCACTCATACCTAAATGCCAAATATTTTATGAATATTTTATTTTAGCTAATCATTTTAAGAATTAAAAACAAAAATGTGTAGCCTAAGAATAATCAGCCCTTACTAAGAAATTATTGTGAATTTGAAAAAATAAACTACCGAAACTTGAAACAACTTGTGGAACACCTGTGTAAAAGCACAGACTCTACAAAATAGGCTACAGGATTCAAATCTAGTTCTGTAAAAATTCTATGACTTGAGGCTAACTACACAGTCTAAGTCTCAGTTTTTGCACCGGTAAAATATGGGTAATAGTAACACCTACCTTCATCAGGTTGTTGAGAGTGAATGATGAAGCATATATGGTATACACTATCTAGAACAGTATTGCATTTGGCACATAAAGAATGCTCAATCAATGCTATTATTATTGCACCTAAAGGTGAGGTCTGCATTTATACAACTGACATTTATTGACTGCCAAGTGTTATGCTAGGCAGAAATAAAAAGGCAAAAGTAAAAAAACACAACACAGTATGGGAAGGTGTAAATTGTAATTTAGATCTGTATTTAAAATGCCCTTTTTGACTTTTACTCTAGCTTTGATCTTAAAATTTTTGTTTAACACCTCATTCTACCATACCCATTTCAGCATGCTCACCATTTTTTTCAAGGAAAAACTTGAACTCCAGTCTATATGTATTTATTGAGTATATACATTTAAAAGGTACTAGTGTAAGGGAAACACATGATAAAGTTCTTGCCATCATGACCTATGTAACAATGGGGGATTAAACAACATACAAAACATACAAGTCTCTAGTTTGTAAAATAGAATAAAACAAATATATGGGCAGAACAGGGTAAATTCATTTCTTTCTTTCTTTCTTTTTTTCTTTTTACAGGCAGAGTCTCACTCTGTTGCCCAGGCTGGTGTGCAGTGGTGCGATTTTAGCTCACTGCGGTCTTGAATTCCTGGGCTCAAGTGATCCTCCCACCTCAGCCTTGTGAATAGTTGAGACTACAGGCAAACGCCAATGAACCTTGCTAATGTTGCCCAGGCTGGTCTCTGAACTCCTGGTGTCAAGCGATCCTCCCACCTTGGCCTCCCAAAATGCTGGGATTACAGGTGTGAGCCAAAACGCTCATCCAAATTTGTTTCTTTGTTCAACAAATATTAAACATTATGTGCCAGGAAATGAACAAGGTACTGGGGATACAACAGTAAAAAAAAAAAAAAAAAAAGACAGGATGAGTGCCTTCAAAGAGCTCACAGTTTAGTTGTGAGGTGGGGTCACAAATAAAAGGAAACAAAGTAATAAAATATTAGTAATTACAAACTCTATCTAATGAAGAAAAAAGGTACAAAGACAGAATATGGGGAAAGAGGACACAGTGATCAGCGAAAGCCTGCACTAAACATAGAGAAGCTAAAAGCCCAACATGCTTAGAGTATACTGAGGCAAGGGTGACTGGTGGAAGATCCACAGAGAGGCAGTAGGCAGGGGTCAGACATGAAAAGCCTGGTGGGCACAAGGAATCTGGATTTCATCCTAAATTTAACAGAAAACAACCAAAGGATTTTTAACCATGAGAGTAACTAAATTACATTTTTCAAAGGTACCTGCTACAAAACTTAACTTAGTTCCCCAACTTAAACTGATACAAAGGGAATCCCAAAATCAAATACACCTTTCAATGTCATGACAACACCCCATATATACACTCCAAGCAGTTCCAAGTTTCACTAAAAATTGCTTTTAAAATAAATGTTAAGAGCCGGGCCCAGTGGCTTGCACCTGTAATCCCAGCTACTGAGGAGGCTGAGGTGTGATCAGGAGTTTGAGACCAGTCTGGGCAACACAGCAAGTCCCCGTCTCTAAAAAATTTTTTTTAAAAATTAGGCAGACATAGTGATATATACCTGTAGTCCCAGCTACTTGGGAGTCTGAGGCAGGAGGATCACTGAGCCTAGGAGTTTGAGGCTGCAGTGAGCTATGATTGTGCCACTGGGCAAGAGAGTGATATCCTGTCTCTGAAATAAATAAATAAATGTATGTATATATGTATGTATGTATGTTAAGGGATCTAGAGATTAATGAACTTGGCTATCAACTGCTGAGTAATTTCACATCAATGTCTTTTAGATTAAAAAAAGTAAAAATGTCAAATCAATAAAGCTATTAATGATAAAAGATACTTCCCTTCCCTTGAACCCAACTTTGCAGAAAATCACGACAGAAGAGACAGATCTATGAATCAAATATGGTAAACTTTTCAGGAAATTAATGGGCACAATAAAAAACAAAAGAGAATCACAACTGTGGCATGGAGAAATTGGAACTCTCATATATTTCTGGTGGGAATGTAAAATGGTACACTTTATTTTTCTTTTAATTTAATTTTTTTTTTTAAGAGATAGTCTTGTTCTGTTGCCCAGGCTGGAACTCCTGAGCTCAAGTGATCCTCCTGCCTCAGCCTCCCGAATAGATAGGACTACAGGTGTGTGCCTCCGCACTGGCTAATTCTTTCTTATTTTTTGTAGAGACAGGGTCTTGCTATGTTGCCCAGACTGGTCTCAAACTCCTGGCCTCAAGCAATCCTCCAGTCTCAGCCTCCCAGTGTTGGGATTACAGGCATGAGCCACTGCACTCAGCCAGTACAGCCACTTTAGAAAAGAGGAATTTGGCAATTCCTCAAAATGTTATAAAATTGCCATATTACCCAACAATTCCACTCTAGGTATACACCCAGAAAAAATGAAACATATGTTCATATAAAGACTTACATGCAAATGTCCATAGCAGCATTATTCACAATTGCCAAAAAGTGAAAATAACTCAAATGTCCATCAAAACCATCCAGATAAAGAAAATGTGCTGTATCTATATAATGGGAATACTACCTGGCCATATACACTTACAAGTATTTATAATAAAGTACTGACACATGCTACATGAATCTCATAAACATTATGTTCAAAGCCAAATATAAATAAACATATATTTTATGATTTCATTTATAAGAATGTCCAGAAAAGGCAAATCTATAGAGACAGAGAATGAATTAATGGTTACCTAGGGCTGGGGGTGAGAATGAGGACTGACTGTAAATGGGCATGAGGTTTCTTACTGGTTGACACTGTGGTGATATAAATAAATGTACTAAAAATCATTGAACTGTATACGTAAAATGAGAATTTTATGGTATGTAAATTAAATCTCAATAAAACTTAATTTTTTTTAAAGTGAGGGAGGGAGGAGGAGGTAAAAAAAAAAAAAGTGATAGTAGAGTCAAAAAGGCTTGGATTTGAATCCCACTGAATTCACTGCAATTTATACTTGTTTGGGTTTTAATTTGCTAGGTGCCCCAAGGCAGAAAAGAGGCACTCCTACAGACTGCATCACTAAGGCTCTCTTGGGGCCATCAGGGGTGGGTGCTGCACAAGATCAGAAAGAAAGGGGTCTGGGTATCATTTGTTCATGCCCTCCTTGCATCACAACCAAGGTCCTGAGCATGATGCATACCTCTACAACTACAGCTACTTCTGGGCTCCAGTAACTACTGCCCTTTCATGGGTCCAGTAGAGGCTTCCTACCACTGCCACTCTCTCAGTGCCTCTATATCCCTTGTTGGTTCCCTTAACCTTGCCCCCAACTATAAAAATGGGCCCTTCATTTAAGTGGCCTCAGATGAATCATCTGAGTAAAATTTCCTACAGGGCCCCCAAATGATAACTGGTATAAAGGAGGTAAAACTGGTACTTTGTACCAAGTTATTGTTAAACCAAGTATAACGTCTTGAGAGATACAAATTTGTTTTAACTGTTAAATACACATTAATAATCTTTACCAAAAAAACCTATTTTATTTTATACATATTATACACTTAAGTTGGTTAAACAGATGTTTATGTTTTCACTAAGCAAGGTAAAATGTAGAGAATAGTATAGAATTTCCTGTGTAGTGGAGTGGTAGAGTATATTCAAAAACCACTCAGTTCCAAACAGTATTCACAACAAAAAGAGACAGATTTTGGCATTTGTAACAGATGTCCAAGAAAAACCCTGCCAAAGTCAAGGCAGCTAAGAGTTTCTGTCTGTTGTTTCACAGGGAAATAATGAAATGTGATGGGGATATGGCATATGCTTGGCTATATCTATGACAACAGTCACCAAGGCCTGGATTGGACACAATTCCAAAATTCCATTTCATCATCTTCCTCTTCTACTTCTGTCATCACCTGTATCACTAATCTTTCCTCTGAACAAAGACAAACTTTTCAGGTCCTACTTTCCCCATCCCCACTATTTTTCTGTAATACTTTTCTTTTAAAAGAAATACATCTGTCAAAAAGCAAATTATTTTGTGGCTCAAATTGTTCCATGTATTAACTACCTGTAGTGTCCAGACACATATTTAAGAGATTGACAAAAATGGTCATATGGGTCCTGGATGATTACCTCTTGTTTTGGGCTATGAAGGAATTATTAAAAATGAACTAATATATAGCTGGTCACTTCTCACAACACATAACAGATTTCATATTTCTATGATTAAAATGTATGGATGCTATGAAATGCTTTATTTCAGCATCTTTAATGTATCATTTTGTTTGTGGCCTAGTCTTTCCTTTACCAAGTTAAATTTTCTTCCTTTTTGGAAAAACTAGTGGAGCCAAGTTTTTTACTACATCACAACTTTATTCATTTTTATTAGCACAGTTTAGGATTTCTGCCATTAGATAAGGAAAGTCTGTCTAACAATACATATTAAGTGGGCACAGTGGTACACGCCTGTAGTCTTAGCTACTTGGGAGGCTGAGGCAGGAGGAGTGCCTGAGCAACACAGCAAGACCCTATTTCTACAAAAATTAATAAAAAATAAAAATAAATAAAAATACACATTTATCGCAATAATTCACATTTGCATAGGTGCTAGATTTACAGACAAACATTTGCACAACTTTGGTTTAATATAAGAATTTAGAGCAGGTGTGGTGGCTCAAGCCTGTTATTCTAGCACTATGGGGGGCCGAAGCAGGAGGATCGGCTTGAGGTAAGGAGTTTAAGACCAGCCTAAGCAAGAGGGAGACCCCATCTCTACTAAAAAAAAAAAAGAAAAAATTAGCTGGGTGCGGTGGCACACACCTATAGTCCCAGTTATGCAGGAGGCTGAGGCAGGAGGATCGCTTAAGCCCAGGAATTTGAGGTTGCAGTGAGCTATGATGACACCACTGTACTCCAGCCAGGGCAGTTGAGCGAGACTCTGTCTCATTCAAAAAAAAAAAAAAAAAAAGAATTTGATAACTTTTTAGGGTAGAAAAAAGGACTTTCAGGTGACTCAAAATCCAAAGTTATAATAATATTCATTGTAACACTCACTGTACTGTTCTTTCCCTACAAATTTTTAGAAAAATTATCTAGAAGCTCCAAGGTTTGATATTTCTGTTTTCCTAAGGAAATTTCCAGAAATTTTTAAGTTCATTAGACAGACTCATAGTAAAACCATTAGTATTTTATATAATTATAAAATTGTACTATATATTCATACTATTTTAATTGTAATATATTGTTTTAAGACTGACCTCACTGGAGGAATCACATTACCTGACTTCAAATTATATTTCAGAGCTGTAGTAAACAAAACAACATGGTACTGGCATAAAAACAGACACACAGACCAATGGAACAGAACAGAGAATCCAGAAATAAATCCACACATCTACAGTGAACTTATCTTTGACAAAAGTGCCAAGAACATACAGTGGGGAAAGGACAGACTCTTCAATAAATGGCGCTGGGTAAACTGGATATCCATATGAAAATGAAACTAGACCATTATCTCTCACCATACGTAAAAATCAAATTAAAATGGATTAAAGACTTAAATCTAAGACCTGAAATTATGAAACTAGTAAAAGAAAACATTGGAGAAACACTTCAGGATATCGGTCTGGGCAAGAACTTCTTGAGTAATACCCCCAAAGCACAGGCAACCAAACCAAAATTGGACAAATGGGATCACATCAAGCTAAAAAGCTTCTGCACAGCAAAGGAAACAATCAATAAAGTGAAAAGATAACCCACAGAATGGGAGAAAATATTTGCAAACTACTCATCTGATAAGGGACTAATAACTAGAATATATAGGGAGCTCCAACAACCCAATAAGAAAAAAATCAAATAATCCAATTAAAAATGGGCAAAGGATCTGAATAGACATTTCTCAAAAGACATACAAATGGCCAACAGGTATATGAAAAAATGCTCAACATCATTAGTCATCAGAAAAATGCAAACCAAAACTACAATGAGATATCATCTCACCCCAGTTAAAATGGCTTTTATCAAAAAACCAGGCAATAGCAAATGCTGGCAAGGATGTGGAGAAATGGGAAGCCTCCTACACCATATACTGTTGGTGGGAATGTAAATGAGTGCAACCACCATGGAGTATGGTATGGAGGTTCCTCAAAAAACTGAAAATAGAACTACTATATGACCCAGCAGTGCTGCTGGGTATATATCCAAAGGAGGAAAATGAGTATATCGAAAAGATATCTGTACTCCCACGTTTATTGCAGCACATTCACAATAACCAAGATTTGGAGTCAACCTAAGTGTCCTTCAACAGGTGAATGGATAAAGAAATTGTGGTACATATATACAATGGAATATTATATAGGCACAAAAAAGAATGAAATCCTTCCATTTGCAACAACAGGGGGGAACTGAAGAACATTATGTTAAGTGAAATAACCCAAGCACAGAAAGACAAATCTCACATGTTCTCACTCACATGTGGGAGATAAATATTAAAAACAGCTGATCTCATGGAGACAGAGTAGAATGATGGTTACCAGAGGCTGGGAAGGGTAGTGAGGAGGGGGTGGATAATGTGGGGATGGTTAATAGGTACAAAAATATAGTTAGATAGAATGAATAATATTTGATAATATAACACAATGACTATAATCAACAATAAGAGTATATTTAAAATAACTAAAACAGTAGAACTGGAGTGCCCCTAGCAGAAAGAAATGATAAATGCCTGAGGTGATGGATACCTCAATCACCCTGATTTGATTAATTCACACTGCACGCCTATATCAAAATATACAACTATTATGTACCTATAATTAAAAATAAAAAATAAAAAAGATTGATTTCAGGTACTAAAGACAGTAGAGTATTTACAGATATCCTTAAAATATCCTAAATATTGTGGTTATATTTAAAAAATTTTTTTAAGTCTTTATCTTTTAGAGATTATATTTCATACTATGGCTGAAAGAGGTACAGATATGGCCTGAAATTTGCTTTAAAATACATGGGGGTAGGGAAAGAAAGTAAGTAGTGATATATACTAAAGAAGACTGACTATGTGTTAAAATTGTTGAAGCTAGGTAATGGATACATAGGAGTTCATCATACCTTTTTCTCTCTAAAGTTGTTTGGTTGGAAATACTCCCAAAGTGGTGTTTTTTATAGTAGAGAAAATCAACTTTTAGGTGGCTAATTCTTACTCTGCATTACTAATTCACACCAAAGGTTAATGCAGAAGAAATTATAATGAATTTTACAGAAGGGGTATATATTTTGAAACAGTAGTTACTCACTAAAAAAGACTTCCTAAAATATGATTCAGATGTCATACACAAGCTTACTATCTTTTAAATTTTCTCTAATAAACATGTTTGTTAAGTGCAAGTAATAGACATTCACTCAAAAGTATGCTGTCTATCTACGAGGATGATGCTAACATGACTTTCTTAATAGGGAGCACAGTAGATCAAGGTTAACTGGCTGGTATATTAGATTAGCTTTTAATAATAAGTCTAGAACCTTCAATTCTTACGCTGTATTAAAACACAACTTATGGTCTTACAAGCAATTCTAATCATTACCATGTTAAAAAGGATCAGATTTGAGCCAAAAACTTGATGTTGTTTAAAAAAAAAAGTAACACAAAAGTATTAATCAATATCAAAAGACCATGTGTAGGTTTTGGGGTTTTTTTTTGGGGGGGGGGGTTTGCACAGGCACAGTACCACTTAGTTCCCATTCTTCCAAATGGTACACACTTTTATTTTGGCATCATTCCACTACTCCTTTTGTGGCTCTGGCCAAATCAAACTCTGACTTCAAATAGTTTAATATCTGTTTAAGTGAGGATAGTACCAGCTGCTTTATCAGAGTAATGTTCACCTTGCAGTTTTGCTTAATATGAGAAATGTTTTAAAATGTTAAGCCATCTAATTTAAGCAGATCCAAGCAAAAGTATTTAGCTTATCCACATTTTTGTGTTTGCTTCACTGGGTCAGACAAATCTGGTCTTAAGTTACTCAAACAGGATCAGTGATCACACAGTAATGAGAATGATGGCATTAGGTCATATGAAAATTTCATTATTTTATGTTTAGTTACACCCCATAAATGCCTAGCAACACAGGACAAGCTACATGGTCAAAATCCCTAAAGAACCTTTAACTTATGGAAGCCAAATCCAAACTCTAAAGTATTAGACAAGTCAAAGCAGAATATGTGCATATTAAGTATATTCTTTATTAAATCAATATTTAGTGAGCACTTAATATGCCAGGTTAGGTGTGGGGGGAGGGGGGAAGCAGCTGAAGTTCTACTGTCCAGAAACAACTAAGCTAAAGGACAAAGACTAACAATAAACAAGAAAAGAGAAATATTTTAATAACAAGGATAAGTGCCATGAAGAAACCTTAAGCAGGGCTTGACCGTGGGGAGGGGGGACCATTCCATTGAAGGTACTAAGGAGAGGCCACTGAATGACATAAGGGAGACAGCCATGCAGATTATATCAGGGAACAGTAGTCCTGGCAGAGGAAACAACCCAAAGACCCTGGGATCAGAGCAGTCATGCCACCATTCAAGGCACAGCGAAAAAATGGTGCATTTCAAAGACAAAAAAGACAAGGCAAAATCTGTGATCATGGTTCTGAAAAGAAAAAAAAAAATCAAAGGAAAATGAGTGGATATGCTGAAACCAAGACCACAACCTCCTATTAACCTCTTCATATTATACAACACCCCTACACATAGTCATATTCACTTCTAGCACACTGATTAATGAGTGCTGTTGACTTGAGTGCAGAAAGGCCTAGAATGAAAAGCCCTAGCTAGACTGGCCTCAGTGAAAATTAGGAAACTGTTTAGTAACAGCCCAATAACAAAAAAATCACCTAGCGTGTTGCTAAAATTAAAAACAGCAGTAGCAGCAACAAGGATAAAGATTTAACAAAGAAATAAGATTTTCTGTAAGCAAGTTAAGCAAAAAAGCAGGCAATTTGTTTTTTACACAACTTGTAGCCTCATTTGAATTAGTGGCAAAAAAGTCTTTTTTTTTTTTTTTTTAAGAGACAGAGGGCCTCACTCTGTCACCCAGGCTGGAGTGCAGTGGCACAATCACAGCTCACTGCAGCCTCAAACTCCCGGGCTCAAGCAATCCTCTCGCCTCAACCTCCCAAGTAGCTGGGACCATAGGTGCAAACCACCACACCTGGCTAATTTTTTAAATTTTTTGTAGAGACAGGGTCTCACTATGTTGCCCAGGCTAGTCTTGAACTCCTGGGCTCAAGCAATCCTCCCTCCTCGCTAGGATTACCTAGCTACCGTGCCAGGCCCAAAATAAACTTACTGAAGCACCTTGTTTCTCTTCTCATTTCAAAAGTTACTACCTGCAAGTCCTTGCTCAAATATCATTTCAATGAGCCTGCCCAGTCCACCTTGTTTATAAATCTGTAATGTTTCCCCCAATCCACATTCCATTCTTCCTTACCCTACTTTTATTTTTCTTGTATCACCTCCCAACATATTAGATAATGTACAATTATGTTTATTTTTTATCATCTGTCTCACTGCATACACCCCAGTGTAAGTTCCAACAAGGCAAGGATCTTGCTTTTGTTCACTGATATATCCCAAACTCCCAGAACAGTGTCTAGAATATGAGAGGTGCTCAGTAAACATCTCTGAATTTCCTGTACCTTACTTATGGCAACCAGTCAATCTGGTATAAGCCCAAATCCCCAAGTTTTCTCCAAAAACTTTCAGCAAAAGTATGCTCTGGGAAAATTATTCTAATTTTTAAAATAATCGAAAGTATAACCTCCCAGCATAAATGTTGAGTCACAAAAGACCCAACATCCTTCTTCAAAGCTTTCCATCACTAACTCCTCTGACTTCCTTTCATTTGACAATTCTATTTTATCCTACACCCTTAACTCCCCCACAAGATTTTTCCCTGAAACCCAGAACAGCTTATGATTAACAGCACAGTCTCTAAAGTCACACTTTCTGGGTCCAAATCCTGCCTCTGCCACTTACTAGCTGGACAAGTTAATTAACAACACTGTGCTCGAGTTTCCCTGTCTGTAAAGGGGGCCAGCAATAGTACCTATCACCTAGACTCCCAAGAGTTATTACGAGGAGTTAAATGAGATAACACATAAAAATTATTAGACCAGTACGTGGCACATGATAGGTATTTAATAAATGCTACCACCAATAACAGCTAAGGCTCAGTTCTCCGCCCTTTACTCTTCATCCCCAAAAACCTTAACCTCTGAAATTTCACTATTATCTCTATGCCAATGTCTAGTCAGGCTCCTAAACTCACCTCCCTGGTCTTGTCAGTTAAGGACAAATACTTTGAAGAAAATAAAAATACTGGAATAAAGAAAACCTGGTGGATTTGGTGGTCAGGGAAGGCCTTTGTGTCAGGTGAACTTGATAACCACTACACTAGGGAAGGCCTTTGTGAAGAGATGATATTTAAACAGAGATAAGAATGTCAAGAAGCCAACAATGATAAGATCCAGGTCAGTGGTTCTCAAAATGTGGTCCCTGGACAAGCAGCATTCGCATCACCTAGGAACTTGTTATTATAGAAATGCAAATTCTTGGGCTCCACCCCAGAACTACTAGTCTCAGAAACTCTAGAGTTGGGCCCAGCCCAACGAGTGTTTCAACAAACCCTCTGGGTGATTGTAAAGGACCACTGATCTCACTGTAAGATCACGTCAGGAAAGGGAATTGCCAAATTTGTTCTTGCCTTAGGACACTTGCACCAAGTTGTTTCCTCAGATCTCAGGGAAATGCTACTTCCTCAAGGAGAAAATTTTCTTGTTTATTTGCTTGCCTGACTCCCCTACCCGAGAATGTAAGCACCACAAGAACAGAGTTGTTTTTTTTGGTTTGTTTTGTTTTTACAGAGACAGGGTCTCACTCTGTCACCCAAGGAGGAGTGCAGTGGCATCATCATAGCTCACTGCAACCTCGAACTCCTGGGCTCAAGCAATCCTCCTGCCTCAGCCTCACAAGAAGCTAGAACTACAGCCAAGAAGCTAGAACTACAGGTATGAGCCACCAAGCCCAGCTAATTTTTGTTTGTTTGCTTTTAGAGGCAGATTCTCCCTATGTTGCCCAGGCTGGTCTCAAACTCCTGGCCTCAAGTGATCCTCCTGCCTTGGCCTCCTAAAAGCGCTGGAACTACAGGCATGAGCCACCACACACAGCCAAGAACAGAGATTTTGTGTCTTAAATTGCCACTGAATCCCCAATGCCTAGAAAGTTGCACGGCATTTGAGTTGGCCAAAATGAATTAGCATTTCTATTTTTGAAATATGTATATTTTGAATATGTATGTTTTGAAATATGTATATATTTCAAAAAAAACACATTGTACACAATTAATATACACTATTTAACATTTTTGTCGATTGAAAAAATTTTTTTTAATTTCTGTTTTTGTTCACAGCTTCATTCTTCTAGTTACCCAGCTCAAAATTTACCTTTTTTTTTTACCCTTTAACATGTACCCTGCCAACAATCCCAAGCAATTTGATCTTTAATGTCTCTCACATCCATCCCCTCTTTTCTATACCAATATTACTATCCATCTCCTATCACCCCGCTCCTGTCTGCTGTAGTAAACTGCCTTCTATTTGGTATCCTGTTTTCTGCCTCTGCCAATTCTAATCCTCTCTGTACTTGACTGCCAAATTAATCTTATTAAAACACTCTTTTGCTCACATCTTCATACTTCATACAAAACCTTTCAAAGCTCCCTGTCCTTTATAGAGTGTAGAAACAAAACTCCATGACCAGACATCAAAAGCCCTCTAAAA
This sequence comes from Daubentonia madagascariensis, assembly GCA_023783475.1. Classification (NCBI taxonomy): domain Eukaryota; kingdom Metazoa; phylum Chordata; class Mammalia; order Primates; family Daubentoniidae; genus Daubentonia; species Daubentonia madagascariensis. Next base: position 9,498,012 of record JAKFHU010001990.1, read on the forward strand.
TCTAGTACTGATATACGCTGGTGAGCTCCCCAATGAACCACACCTTTGTATAGTTTCCCTCCCATAATGACTCTGCACTGGACTAGGACTGCTTTGGCCAACGGACTGCCAGAAGTGATTCTGTGCCCGTTCAAGGCCCAGCCCTTAACTGGCCTAGCAGATTCCATTTCTTCTCTCTTGGAATACTTGTTCTTGGAAGCTCCTTCTTTGTGCTAATCCCTTATTCCACTGGGCAACATTAACCATAATTCAGATCCGTTTATACACATCTGACAAATGCTTCCATGATCCCCCGAAGTAGATAATCATTTTTTCCTCTAAGTCCCCATAGTATTTTTGTACCTCTCAAAAAAGAAACAAATAGTAGCATAGTTAATTAATTCATTCGCTGAATGTTTAATGACACAATGTGTCAGATATTGTTCTAAGTTTGCTGACAATAAAGCTAATATTCTACATGCTGCTGTATATGCTAGTCTGTATGCTGGACATCACTCTAAACACTTTTCTAAGTTATTTAATCCTTATTTAATGCAATTTAATCCTGAAGACTTCTAAAAAGTATCCTCATTTTACACAAGGAAACTGAGGCATAGAGAGATTGAGAAATTTATCTAAGATCATACTGTACGTGGTGAAGTCAAAATACAAACCCAAACATTCTGACTCCAGAGCTTCTACTAAACTGCCCTCTACAGATAGTTATAAAAGCTCCTGCCTGTGAACAAGACAGACAAGAATCCTGCTCTCATGGAACATGCATTCTATTAATGGTGGTTAGTGGCATGGGAAAAGGGTGGTATATAAAAAATAATGCACGTAGAACAACAAAATTGCTCCCAAAGAGTGATAATACTATGCTAGAAAAAACCGTCTATAATATGATGGCAATGAGAATTTACTTTAGACAGGCAGTCAGAGAAGGCCTTTCTGAAGAGGTGACATATAGGAAAAGACCTGAATGTCCAGAAGCAACGAAGCAAAGACCTGGAAAGAGAACTCTAGGTAAAGAGAACAGCCAATACAAAAGTCCTAAGACACAAATAATCTTAGCATGTTTCTTAGAACAGAAATCAAGCCAGTGTGGCTGAAGGATGGTGGTGGGAGTGGAATGAGATGAGACTGGAGCATTAGCTAAGGCTCAGATCTTGCAGGGCTTTGTAGGCCACGATAAGGACATTGGATTTCACTCTAAATAACACTGTAAGGTTTTAAGCAGGGTAATGACATTATCTGATTTATATTTTGAAAAGTTAATTCTGGCTATTGCATAGTTAATAAACTTTAGAAGGCCTAAAGTGGAAGCAAGGAAAGCAATAGGAGGCAACTGCAATAGTCCACATGGGAAATTATGGATATGGAGATCAAACCAACAGGATGTGCTGAAGGAATAGATGTGAGGACAAAAATGAATCACAGATGGCTCCAACCTTTTGGAAACAACGAAGTAAATGGTGGTATTATTTACTGAGGTGAGGAAGATTAAAGGAGGACCAGGTTGAGGGTTAGGGTGATAATCATGTTTTCAACATATTATGTTTGAAATAGCTATTCAATATCCTAGTGGAGATGTCAGATGCTAGATATGAATCCAGAGAGATAAATTTGAAAGTCATCTCATATATATGGCAAATTCCCCTAGGGTGAATGCAGAGAGAAGAAAAAAAGGATAGAACTCCAAGCTCCTGGGCATTTCAACACTTAGAAGCCAAGCAGAGAAGTAGCAAGTGTACTATCTTATCACCTTTCTGGATCACAAGAAGAGGCAAGACAGCATCTGCTTCATTTTTTGTGGCACCCTGTAGAACTTAGCTAAGTAACCAAAACTCAGAGATGTTCAGGACATTTTAATAAGTAAATGAATGTTTCCTATTTGATTTCTCAAGCTTTCATGCAGAAATATAATACTTGAGGATAAAGGCAACAGTACCTCACATATACTAGCTACTCAAATATTAGTTTAATGAATGAATGCAAGAAAAAACTTGGACTGTGTTGGCAGATATATTTAGTACTCATTGTTCCTGAGAACACAGCAAGGAAAGGTAGGAAGCAAGCCTGTATCTATACACTTCTAACCCATGATAATCACAAACACCCCAAACCCTTTTGGTCTGTACTACAGGATAGAGGGGGAATTGCACTAGAGACTGCAAAAGGAAGAAAGGGGCTTCTAATTCCCATGCTGAAGCAGAGGTCTGGCTTTCATGTTATAAATATGTATTAAGCACCAACTATATGCCAGGTACTAGAGTAAGTACTAAGTCCTACAAATACAACACTTAGCAAAACAGATAGGGTTCCTCAAGGAACTTCCATTCAAAAAAGGAAGATATCTATTACATAAATGGCATATACGTATATAATTATATTTCTAAGAGTGATATGAAAGTAAAGTAAAATATACTGTAAAAACATATACCAATGCACAAAGCAACAGGGAGTGGAAATTGGAAGGCTGCACATCTCTATCAAGAGATACTCTGAGAAGTTAGGTTGGGAGGTGAGATAGGGTGAGAGTTATCCAGGTGGAGGTAAGATCATGTACGAACGCCTTAAGGTAGGAAAGAACTTAGGATGATCCAAGGAATTTAAAATGGGCCACTAAACTCAAGGCCATACAGGGCACATCACAGATTGTTTTAAACTAGACTCTAAGATGTAGGAGTAGCCATGGGAAGGTTTTAAGCAAAGGAGTGACATGAGCAAACTGGTAGATCCGTGTTTTTAAAAATCACCCTGGATGCTATGAGAAAGAATTGAAGGGAGGAAAGAAAAGGTTCAAGATGACTACTTAGGAAGCTACTGCAGTTGTCCAAGTATAAAATAATGGTGGCTTAGATCAGCGTGGAGCAGTGGAAACAGAAAGAAATAGAGAGTTTCAAGATAAAATTAAGAGATACAAAAGCAGGACTTGGAGACTGAGCACACATAATTCCCAGCTTTCTGGCCTGTGTAACTAGGTAGACAAAGGCACAACTTACTGAGATGGGCCTCACTAGAGAAGTGGAGGTGTGGTGGATGGGGAAAGCATGAGCTCGTTAAATGCCCGAGTAATACCCAAGTAAAAGGACAAAGAGGGCCAGGTGCAGTGGCTCATGCCTGTTATCCCAGCACTCTGGGAGGCTGAGGCAGGAGGATCACTGAGGCCAGGACTTTGAGACCAGCCTGGGCAAAATAGTGAAACCTCATCTCCACAAAAAGTAAGAAAAATTAGCCAGGCACAGTGGAGCGCCTGTGGTCCCAGCTACTCAGGAGACTGAGGCAGAAGGATTGCTTGAGCCCAGGAATTCAAGGCTGTAGTGAGCTATGATAGAGATGCTGTGTTCCAGCCTCGTCAATTGGGGGTGGGGGCGGGGTGGTCGCTGGGGGGAGTCAAAGAGTTAGCTGGAAATGTGATTAAGTGCTCAGAAGAGGTCTGAGCTGAAGACACACATATGGGCATCTCCATCAAGAGGGTATTTAAAAACATGGGCACGGATATGAGTCCTCAGGAGAAAGCAGAGATTGGACAAGAAATCATCAATCCCAAGCCTTGAGGAAACAATAACATGTATCAGAGATTAGACAGAAGAAGAGTAAAAACTAGTGAAGAACAGGGAAAAGCATTGGGCCAAAGAGGCAGGAGGAAAACCAGGAAAGCGCAGTGCTATGGAAGTAAGAGGAATGAGGAAATGGTCAACAGTGACAAAGAACACTGAAATAAGGACATTAATGATGCTTAGGTTTCCAGGCCAGCTCACAAAAACTCATTTAACAATAATATAGATAGATTACAGCATTACAAAATCTTACCATGAAGCAGTGCAGTACAGTGTTTGAACATGTAGGCTCCAGACCCACAATGTCCAGGTTTAAATCCCAGCTCCACTACTTACTACCTATGTGGCTGTAAGTTTATGTCTTAACATCCCTATTCCTCAGTTTCCTCATCCACAAAAGGAAGATAAAAATACCTACCTCAAAGGATAGTTGTAAGGATTAATTAATGTGTGTGTGTATGTGACTTAAAACAGTAGTGAGCACAGATTAGTTGCTCATGAGGCATATGATAGCTACTATTACTTACAACATTGTTTCTATAGGAAAAAACCTTCTGAACTCTTAAAAACAGAAGTTTGTTTGAAATAACCTTTCCCTCCTTATAAATTACGATCTGTAAGGTCTTTTCCCAAAAACCTTGAGGGAAACTCTAGATTTAAAATTTATTCAAAATGTATTCAAACAAAAGTCCTTCATACAGAAGCTGACCAATTTTAAAGAAGCTAACCATTATTTTGGTTTTTTGGAGGAGTACCTATTACACTCATTACACATTAATACCATAATCAGAAAAAACTTTTATGCATTAGGAATTCTAAAAATTGGTGGCAAAAACAAAACAAACCAAAAAATCCACAGCCAGACTTTCAAGTTAGAAAGGCAAGAAACAAATATAAATTTATTTAAATACAAAATATTTCCATTTAGTCACTTTCTGGTGTATACTCAAATACAAACACAACATCTATCATCATTGTGATGAAACAGCCTGCCCCTTCCTGTTCCGCACAAGATCTTAGCATCAGGTAGAGAACTAGGCAGCAGATCTGCAGGTTTCTGATGACCATCCTATTTCCAAAAGCATGGAAAGGTATTTACAGCATCCAAAACTGGTATTTCCAACTGCATGGTGATCAGCAAGGGACACATTCATTTGGTTCCTAAAACTAACTGAGAAGAGGACAAATCAATGGAGATTTATTTATATGACCAGTTCTTATCCCTGAACTTTCCAAGTACCCAGAAAATACTATTTTAGAAATATTCAGAAATCTTTCTATAAGCCTTTATTTGAGGTAAAATGCTGGGGTTTCCCACTGTTTACTTTTCAACTTTTAAAACAACAGAACTACCTAATAACTGAGGGAGCTGTTGTATTAAAAAAAGTACTATTTCAAACTCACAAAAAATTGTTTACCATGCACTTTCCCATCAACTGATGAAAATGCTGCATTTCAGGACCAAGCAAAGGCATAAAGTAGATCCCACATCAGTAGCAACTAAATGTCATTGCCATGTCAGCTTCTGAATAGGTTATAGGAAACAAGGTGACAGACAGGCTAATTCTTTATGAATAAGTATCTATACTACATCATCACAACTAGTACTCATTTGCACCTTCACAAGAAACTGCCACAAAGGGGAATAAAAACATCCAACTGACAAATTATGAAAAAGCGTTTAAAAATGTGAACAAGCTCTTAAAATATAGAATACTTAAAGACTTGCAGGGCATTATTTCAGATTCAGTATTTTTCATGTAACTGAAATCAAAGAGAACATTTGCACAGTTTGAGGAATAAAATGAGGTACAATTAAGTGTGTGCAGCCCTGTACAGATGGCCTGATCCTAACACAAGATGTTAACAAAGCAGGTTGGTGGGGGAGGGGGGTAGACCTGCATTTTCTATTTTTTTTTCAATTTAAAAGCCGGGGGTGGGGGGGTGGAGGGATGGCATTTAAGAGTCAGTAACTTCCAATAAATAGAAATAAATCTCCTTTAGATTATGTGCTCCAAGTAAATCTACTCACTGTTTTCAAATGTGTTTGGGAAGTCATTCTGTGTTACTTTGATAAATAACATTTGGAAAACATGACAAGTAGATTTTAGTTTCTTGCCTCAGAAGTATTCTGCTAAAAGAAATAACAGAAATAACTAGGTAGCATTTCAGTTTCATTTACCTCATAAAACACTTTTCATTTAAAACATAGAGAATGCTGCACAATACCTATCGTTGCTGTTCACTGAAGAGAAAAGTAATTTTAATTTGCAAATTATCCTAGTCAATGCAAAAGCTACTTGAAAAATGATAGTCAAAACGAAATAATGGGAGAAGTGCCAAATATCTTTCGTAAAACTCTTTAAAATGGCTTACTTGTATATAATACAAAATTATGGCTATTTCTAAAAGGTTTCAGCATTTCATTATTTAGCTGCAAACTGGCACATCACATTATTTTAACTCCCAGGTCTTTTAAACAAAGGGCCTAAAATTGTCTAAGAAAGCTTATTTCCCTTCTTGAAAACAAATTTTTCTCATTCTTTCACAATCATCCCAAGGCATAATCTAAGACAAAGACCAGCTACTCTTTGCACATATTTTCCAAATCATGAACGTGGAACTTTCATAAAAACAAAAAAGATAACCTAGAACACTAATATATAAAGTAAAAAAAAGTTCACTCCTGTCGTGAAAATAATGAAGAAATCTGATGAGATCATAAAGCCACGAAGCTTCCTGCTGGTAGCCGAGGATGAAGTCATTAGCAACCCAGGATTCCCTGGTCCTGGTAATCAGAAGCTGCACCTACCAGATTCCGTATTGTTTGGGAGAGGTGGCTTTAAAACACCCCGCTCACGAAGCCTCCAAACCAGACCACGCCTTCCAGTTATCATTCAAATAGGACCGTTTCACAGAGTGGTACAACTACATTTCCCGCGAGCTTAAATATCAAGTAGGAGTCAACATTTTGGATTCCCTGGGTCATCCTGGAGGAAAGATGAACTCTTGAACCCCGCGCTGCATAATGAACCCGGGAGAGCCGAGATGGAGAAGCATGCTTCGGTTCTTTCAACCTTTACGGCCTTCACTGATTCCCCCCACCCCCATTTCTTCCTAACTCTCAGTCACCTCAAGGGACAGAAGAAAAAGAGATTCCTTACTTCCTGCTGTTGTTAAAAGGGGAGGAAACCCAAAAGCAACTTTGAACGCGTGGAAGAGAAATCGCTTAATCTTGGCCACCTCTGCAAACATATGTCACCCAGCCCCGGCGCAGCGTTCGCGCCCCGCAGGGCCCCATCTCCGGCCCCGCGCCCCGGGGGTTCTCCTGTAGCCCAGCCCTCCCGGGTCCCCCAGTGTCAGGGACGCGGCTCCGCGCCTCTTCCTCTCCCGCCTCCCCGACCCTCAAAGCGCCGGGGCCCCCAAGACCACATTGTCGGCCACCAGGTTCCCATACAATAGATTGTCACTGCCCCAAACTCTCCGGCGCCCCCCTCGGCCCCCCGGAGCCAGTCCCGGGTCTCCCTGATCCCGAGTTCAGCCAAGAGCCCAAACTTCACCATGTGAGAGCCCAGGATCCGGGAGGTGACGGAGCCCCACGACTCCCACCCAGCTCTCCCTTCACCCACCGTACCTCACCAGCCCGAGGCACGAATCCTGCACTGGGCGCCCCCACCCATCCCGCACGAATCATCGGCCGCCTCTCCCAAGGGGGGCGAGGGCGAGCAGAGGGCTCCCCGCCGGGCCCGGACCCCTGGGCGGCGCTGCACCCAAGCGAAGGCCCCAAACGCATCCCCGGCCTTTCCTGGTCCGCCGCGACCCCGCCGCCCACCCTCCCTACCTGGCCTTGAGGCTGGGGCTGCTGCCGCTGCTGCAGCTGCTGCTGCTGGCGGCGGCGGCTGCGGCTCGGGGTTCGTAGGCCCAGGCGGGGGCGGGGGGCTGTGCGGCAGCGCTGACGGCGACGGGGGCGGCGGGGGTCGCGGGCGGCGGCGGCGGCGGGTCGGTGAAGCCCGAGGTCGCGTAGTTCCTGTCCATCGTGGGGGTTGCGTAGGGAGGGCGGCAGCAGTGGGGGCTCCTCTAGGGCCCTGTGTGAGGGGGGCGGGTAGGGAGGGCGGGGGGAGGAAGAGGAGTAGGAGGCGGCGGCGGAGGGAGCTTCCCCCTCACATGGCCCCGGCGGGCAGGCGGGAGAAGGGCGCGCTGGCGAGTCTGTGCTGCGGAAACCAGGGCCGCGGCGGGCGGCGAGGCCCCAGCTGCGCGTCAGGGTAGCGGCGGCACCCGCTGCTGGGACTTGCGGCAGCGGCCGCCGCTTCGCCCCATGTTGGTGGATTTCCCAGGATGCACCTCCCGCCCCCTCCGCCCCGCCTCCCCTCGGCGCCCCGCGCTCGCCGCTCGCGGGTCGGGCGGGCGGCCGCGAGGCTTCCGCCGCCACCGGCTGCCTCACGGGGGGCAGCCAGTGCAGACGAGGCGCGAAGCCTGCCCGACCCAGCTGTCTCCGGGGACCTGGAGGGGCGCCCGTCAGCAGAAGCCCGCGGACCGCGAACTTCCCGCCCTCTGCAGCTCCAAGGGGAGCTGTCCGCGCTCGCCGCGCCCCGCGTGGGAAGGGGCCGCGCCTGCCGATCGCCGCCGAGTGGGGGAGGGGAAGTTGAGCGGAAACCCAGCGTAGGGTGCTGCAAAGGGGGATGCTTGTCATCGCTTTGCCTGGAGTTCGTTATTTGACCCTTCGCGTTATTTTGAGGGACTCCCATCGGTTCCCTGATTGCGATTTCTTTCTCTGTGCTCCAAACCAGGAACAGCTGAGCAGGCTGTTTTACAGTTCCGTTTACTCCCTTCCTGCCCAAAGCTGGCTGGGCTAGAGGACCCTTTTCCTGCCGTTAGGGGAGATCTATATTCAAAGAGATTCAAATTCGAAGGTATTATTTTCCAATCGTCGCTGAAAGAGCCTTTCCCAGGGGCTCTTATTAATTGTCCCCACCCCCACCTTGGGGATTTTTCTCGCTCTAGACTTCAGAATCTTCTATCCCAAAATAAATAGTGCCTCTTCATTGATTAATCCAACTGCCATCTGGATGACTTTAATTACCATGAGTTTAAACTCATTATGCACGCTATTGAGACTTGGAACTTCAGCAGGACTCTCTACCCAAATATTTCCTATCTGATCTCCAAGCTGTTTGGTGTGGAGTAATTTAACGACTATTTGAGGTTCTGTTGCATATCAAAGTGGTGTATCTTCTAATAACTCATGAGTTGTGAAACTAGGGGGTCATAGAAATCATTGTTTGGTCCTTACAAGCCATAAATTAAAAGTTAAAATGACAGTAAAGTTTATACTTAATGACCACCTCCCTTTAAAAATCAATATTGGTTTAAGACCTTTTTATGTGATTAGCACAGAAATCTATCCCTCAAGATAAGCCAAATATAAAGGTTTAACAAATCAGGCGTAGTGGAAGACCTAATAAACTTGATACACTATCTTTGATAACCATTTAAAAAGTTTAAACTTCGATAATACCTGGTGTTGGATCTCCTATTCCTTCCGAGATTAATTTTGTACTGGGAGATCCTGTTTTCCTCCTGGCGCCTACATCCTTTTGTTCCTATTCATTCCTTTTTGTAAGTCTTTCTGCACCTGTGATGCTTGGAGCCTGGTCCCTGGGTGGGGAAGCAAGGAAATGAGTAGTACTTATTTACAAATGAATTAAAACGTGGAGGCACAAGTGACCTTGCCAATTTTATGTTAATTACAGAATGCATTTACTGAGGATATCTTTGAAAAGTAGTTTTCTTTGGGGAAGGAATTTGCCAAATAATCTGAGATCCTGCAGAGAAGTAACATAAATCTTCATTACAACATTTATTTTTCTTCCTGCAGACTGGAAATCTGGAATCTAAATAAAACAAGTTTTCACAACTAGTTATTATGTTTATAAGTACCTTTGTGAGCACTAAAGTTTTGTCTCTATGAAAAGTGTAGGAAATGGAGTGTGGCATGCTATAAATGTTTTATGGCACTTGGTTTGAGATACCCACAACTGGTACTCAGAGTGACTTATGCAGGCAGTACCAAACAAGTGGCAATAAAACCTTTATAATCCCTCACACCATTATGTAGTTTGTTTATGTCACATAAATCAGAAAAGATATTAAAGGAAAATTTTACTGAGTATTTTTAAATAACATTACTTTGTCACCATATGTTCCTTTGCTGTTAAATGAAATTTCCTTAGTTTCCCCTAAATCAGTACAAGTACGTGTATTTCCAAATGTTACATGTCTACAAATAACATTAAATCTTTTTTTATTGTTTTATTATTTTTAATTGACAAATAATAGCATATATTTATGGGGTACAATGTGATGTTTTGATATATGTAAATAAACCTTTTTAAGATTTTGTGCAATTGATGATACTATCTGAAGAATGTCTTCTTCACTACTGAAAATATACTCCCAACTCCTGCTAATTTTTCATGATCTCTTTCAAATAATTCCCAATTGAGCTGCTTCAAGTCTGATCTAGGCAGTGTCAAAAGTCTAGAATGAGTATTCTTGTTTTAAATAAAAATGTCCATTTCATTCTTTGCCTGTGGAACTACTGCTCATTATTTAAGATCCAAATAAAACATCTTCCATGACGTTTCCCCAACTCCCCCAGGCAAAATCAATTGCTTCCTTTTCAATTGTCCTGTGATGCTTTATTCCAATTTCTATTATATTTGACGTTATCATGTTGCATTACAATTGTGTGTCCGCCTCTTTCCCTCATAGATCATGAGTTCTATAAAGGCAGGTTGTGTTTAATTCATCCTTGTACCCTCAGCACTTAGTGTTATCCCTGGTACTATGTTAGGCTCTCAATACATGTTTATTGAATGAATATTTACAGATGCTACTTTTATTTATTTATTTTAGAGACAGGGTCTTGCTCTGTCACCCAGGCTGGCATGCAGTGACGCAATCATAGCTCATTGCAGCCTTGAACTCCCAGGCTCAAGTGATCCTCTTGCCTCAGCCTCCTGAGTAGCTGGGACTACAGGTAAGCACCACCATGCTCCACTGATTTCTTTTATTATTTTTTTGTAGAGATAGGGGTCTTGCTATTGTGCTCAGGCTGGTCTTGAACTCCTGGCCTCGAGCAATCCTCCCACCTCAGCCTCCCAAACTGCTGGGATTATGAGCCACCATGCCCAGCCACACATGCCACTTTAAAAATACCCATTCACAGCTGGGCATGGTGGCTCATGCCTGTAATCCTAGCACTCAGCCTGAGGGAGAGTGAGACCCCATCTCTACTAAAAGTAGAAAAATTAGCCAGGCATCGTGGCATGTGCCTGTAGTCCCAGCTACTCAGGAGGCTGAGAGGCAGGAGGATCACTTGAGCCCAGGAATTTGAGGTTGCTGTGATTTAGGCTGATGCCACTACACTCTAGCCAGGGCAACAGAGTGAGACTCTGTCTCAAAAAAGAAAAAAAAAAGAATATGCACATCAACAATCTCCCCACATTTCCCACTCTCCTCCCACACCATTAGAAAAACAATAAGTATGTCAAATGGTCGGAAGTCTACTCATCATCATGACTGAGTATGGAATTCATTACCCCATTTTGTAGTTAAGGAAACTGAGGTCCAGCATTCAATGGCTTGCTTTAAGGCAATAGAGGGAATTAGTTGGAGGAGAGAACAATGGTACTTCATCTCCACTGAGGTAGCCTTGTTCATTAGCATATTGGGAAATGCAGAATTTGGAGTTGCCTGACAAGAAATGTAGTCAGTCAGTTGATAATTCCTATGTTACAAATAGACCATCCATAATTACACAGATCCAAGGAGATCAAACTTGTGGTTTCACTGAGAATATGAGGGGTATGTTTGTGAGAAGTAGGTTGAATAGGGGAGGGGTGCTTAGTTTTCAATTTTTCCTTTCTCTTCTGGCATTAAGGGAACTATAAATCCTGTGTTTGCCAGGGCAGTTCTGGTTTCCATCTCTTAGGTCAACATCAGAGATTAAATTAAAACATCAGAAATGAAGTCCAACTATGATTTTCTCTATAGCTAAGGCTTGACCCTGTCAATCATCTTTGACTCCTCTCTTTGTTGCCTGGTATACCCCCCAGGGAGACAGCAGTGGAATCAGGAAAGCTGTGTGTGAGCCTGCTTCTTTGGAAGCTACAGCTTCACTAGGGGGCATCCCTGAAAGACAGTGATAAGTCAAGTTCCTTGCAGTGAGCAGATCGTCAAGAAGCATATTTGATCATCAATTTTGTATGGAGGAGTAGTGGTCTGAACTATGGATATGGAGAAACTCTTGGGCACTGATGAATGGCCTAGCTCATCGAGGGCCTGGAAGAAGTAAGGTTTAATGATTGGAGACCAGGAGGTCTGGGAAAGGAGCACCATTTAACTATGAGCTGGAAAGACAGGGGTATGGACTGATCATGAAGTCTTTCACTGAGCCGATCTTTTATCTCCCTAAATAGATTACAGGAAATTTAAATCTATTCTGTAGATGATAGTGATTCTCATCAGAATAACCAATACATATTGAACATGTATATGCCAGGTCCTACGCTAAGGGCTTTATGTGGATTGTCGAATTTAATACTCATAATATCCTTAAAATGTGCATATTGATTATTATTAACATTTTACAGGAAATTGAAGCTTAATGAAGTTAAGTAACTTTCCTAACATTGTGCAAGCTATTAATAATATAAGACAATGATGCAAGGGAAGCTTCAAATTAGCTCTGTTTGACTCCAAAACCAATAAGCTTGGTTAAGGAGCTACTGCCAGGTTTCCCCACTGAAGAGTTACTACATTTTCCTTTGCAATCAACAAGTATTTTGTGGGTGCTTTAAGACTGTAAATTCCTGAGGCATCATTCTTTCACCTCTGGTTTTAGCATCTGTGTTAGTTTCCTATGGCTGCTGCAACAAATGACCACAAACTAGGTGGCTTAAAACAACAGAAATGTATTGTCTCACAGTTCTGGAGCCTAAAAGTCTGAAATGAAGTTATTTAGCAGAGATACGCTCCCTCTGGAGGCTCTAGGGGAGAAACTTTCCTTGTCTTTTCCAGTTTCTGGTGGCATTCATTGGCTTGTGGCCACATCACCCCAATCTCTGCTTCTGTCTTCACATTGCCTTCTCCTCTGTATGTGTGTCTTCTCTTCTGTCTTTTATAAGGACACTTGCCATTGGATTAAAGTCCTACCCAGGTAATTCAGGATGATCTCATATGAAGATCCTTAACTTAATTACATTTACAAAGATCCTTTTTCCAAATAAGGCAACATACACATGTTCTGAAGATTAGAGTGTGGACACATCTTTTTGGGGGTCACCAATCAATTCACTACAGCATCCATTAATGATATTTGCCTGAAGCAATTATTACTATTGTTACAAAATACAGTTGGCCCTCAGTATCCACGAGGGATTGGTTCCAGGACTCCCAGAGGATACCAAAATCCTTGGATGCTCATGTCCCTTATATAAAATAGCATAGTATTTGCATATAACCTACACACATCCTCCCACATACTTTGAGTCATCTCTAGATTACTTACAAGGCCTAATACAATGTAAATGTTATGTAAATAGTTGTTATACTGTACTTTTTTATTTGTGGCTTTTTTTGCTTTTGTTTTTGTTTTTGAGACAGAGTCTCACTCTGTCACCCTGGCTAGAGTGCAGAGGTGTCAGCCTAGCTCGTTGCAACCTCAAACTCCTGGGCTCAAGCGGTCCTCCTGCCTCAACCTCCCTAGTAGCTGGGACTACAGGTGCGCACCACAATGCCCAGCTAATTTTTCTATTTTTTGTAGAGACGGGGTCTCACTCTTGCTCAGGCTGGTCTCAAACTCCTGAGCTTACGCAAGCCTCCTGCCTCAGCCTCCCAGAGTGCTAGGATTACAGGTGTGAGCCACTGTGCCTGGCCTGTTTGTATTATTTTTTATTGTTGTGTTGTTATTTTGTTTTTTGGGTTTTTTAAAAAATATTTTTGATCTGAAATTTTTTGAATTCCTGGCTGAGGAACCTGCACATATGGAGGGCTGACTGTAGTAATTTTTCTAACTCCATCATTTCTTCTACAATCATTAGTTATCATTCTTCTACAAGAAGGAACTGTTCCTTATCCCCTACTTATTTATTTATATTAATATGTACTCATGGATTCTTATTTTACTCAATGGATTTGTGAAGTAAAGGATTAACTCAGCAGGTCTGGGTGGTTCAATCCTTGTGTATTGCAAAGAGAAGTTTGGCTCTTGACTGGTTCCAGGGCTATAACTTCTAAGCACTTGGAATATCTCTCCTATCTGTGTTTAGTTGAGGCCTTGGGACACACCAGATAATTTATGCTAACAATGTGATTTATGGCAGGGGCTTTGGGCCACATAACATCAGCTTGACCTCCAGAGAGGCTAGAGAATTAAGGTCAGCCACAGGGGCAGTCAACTATGACTATTTGAGTGACCCCCAATAAAAACCCCAGACACCAAGGCTTGGGTGAGCTTCTGGTTGGCAATACTTCATGTGTCTTGTCACACAGTGTTGATGGTCTGTAAAGCTCTGCTGAAAGAAGACAACTAGAAGCTTGCACCAAGTCTCTCTTATACTCTGCACTATGTGCCTTTTTCCATTGCTGCTTTTATTTATTTTTTATTTTTATTTATTTTGAGACAGAGTCTCACTCTGTTGCCTGGGCTAGAGTGCTATGGTGTCAGCCTAGCTCACAGCAACCTCAAACTCCTGGGCTCAGGCAATCCTCTTGCCTCAGTCTCCCAAGTAGCTGGGACTATAGGTGCTCACCACCAAGCCTGGCTAATTGGTTCTATTTTTAGTAGAGATGGGGTCTAGCTCTTGCTCAGGCTGGTCTTGAACTCATGACCTCAATCGATCCTCCCTCCTTGGCCTCCCAGAGTGCTAGGATTACAGGCATGAGCCACCGTGCCTGGCCTCCATTGCTGATTTTAATTTGCATCCTTTCACTATAATGAACTATAACTATGAGTATAACAATTTCTCTGAGTTCTTTGAGTTCTTGTAGCAAATCATTGAACTTAAGAGTGGTTTTAAAGGTCCCCAAACATAGGCTTATAATCCATTACCATATTTGCTTATTTTGATGTTCAAATAGTCCCAGATTTGGCCCATCATGCAAACATTTAATTACTTTAATATACTTCCTCACAATAGGGAGCCATGAGAACCTTTTAAGCTGGAGAGTGACATGATCAGAGCTGTGGAAAACATTCCTTCGCACTTCTTAATGTCCCACTCTAGTCCACATCTTCAGCCTGGATGGAACATTGGTGTACCAACAAGATAAGCACAGTCCCTTCATAGATTTATACACACACACACACACACACACACCCCCAAGAAAAGAAAAAACACATTTCGCTATCTAGAACAGTCCCATTGTATACCTGTTGTCCTGGTTGTTTGCAAACACACCTTGAGGCAAATTTTTTTCAAAGGGTTCGCTGCTGGAGGACTCAGCCCCAAACCAAGGGTGATAGAACATATGTCCTCAAGCCTCAGCTTCTCTCACCTACAGCCTAGGCCTAAGGTACTAAAAGCACACTCTGCCTTCTGCAGAGCTGGTTTATATCCTCTCCTTTCCCTTGGTTACTTCTCCTTTCCCTTTATCCCTATGGTGGGGATAAAGGAAGCTTGTTGGGAGAGACTTAGACTTCATAAATTATCATGCCTGTTAATTTTAGTATATGTATACTAACTACCAAGCATATTCTTACTTGATACCAGATTCAATTTTAACATACGGGATTGCTCAGATCCTTAAGATCCAGAAAGGTAGGCTCAAGCGTCTTGTAGAAATCCAAAACCCTTTCCCAAATATCTACAAATATCTATAAGGGAGGCTTATAGTCTATTGCTCAGCATGTCTTCAAGTTTCTGCTTCCATGAGTGCTTTCTCTGTTCAATGGAAAAACTTAAATTCAGCCTCTTCATAGACCCCCTTCATCCTTTTCCTCCTACTTCCAATCCATTCACATAGAACATTTATGAAAGTAACAAAGTAAGCACTGGACAATTCATTACATCGGTTTTGTTTTATTACACCATCAGTCTATTTATGTATACTAATCTTTTAGCTGCTCATGTAATATGGTTGCTTGTACACAATTTTAAAAACTCAGAGGAAACATTGCTTATGACAAGTTGTAGCAGACCCCTCTAGTACCCAAATCATATCCCCTGGATCAATTCTGAGACAGTTCTTACCTCATGCTCACAGCATCCTCCCTCAAGACCCTACCATGTGTCTTTCTGCATGCTGGGTTTTTTTTTTTTTTTTTTTGGGCACGATTGATTGAGCTCCCTGGAATGCTTTCCCCCACCCCCAACAAGGAGAAGCCCTTAATTAATGGAGAATGAAAGTCAATGGATATATGCTCTAGTCTCCCAGCTTCCAGGTGGGCTGTTCTGGGAGGCATTCTGCAGCCTTCTCAGTGGTCCTCATAGAAGTGAGCCCTTGTTGCCTACAGCTGTGACTTTAATAATCTACCCTTTGGCTTGTCCTCCTTCCTTGTCTCTCTCCCTACTCTGTCAATCTTGCTTTCTTCCTGATAACTGCCTGCACCCAAATTCTTGTCTCAGGTTCTGCTTTGGGGGAAACATTGCTTGTACTATTGTCGATATTTAATTTTAGTTTTGTAATTTAACTTTTCATGTAGGTGCTTTCATAAGTGGCTTGTCCCCAAGTCTAACTAGTTATTGAATATTCTCCTGTCAGCTATGGATTGACTAAAGGGACAAGGCAGAGTAAAGGAATGTTGCTAAAAGCACTAAAAGCCACATGCTGAAGGAATGTTCAAGAGGTTGGAACTGGAACAAACAAACAATCCCAAAGGTTGGGATATGTAGGGTGAAATAAATGGGCTTAAGTCTTTTCTTATGTTTTTTTTTTCTTTTTTAAAACATTGCAATCCTTCCAAACAAAAGCTTAAGTGCTCCCTCAGTACATAAAGTGAAAAAAGTGGGATCCTGAGGCTTACTGGCCCTCTCTCTTTCTCCCCACCCCCAGCTCCCAAGGCACCGTGTAGAACTCAGAAGCCCCTATGAAGACACTTTGAAAACTATTGGGCTAGACAAGTAGTTAGAGCCCAGAGAGAGAGCAAAAAGAAGGCACAAGAATGAGAGTTGCTGATATGTGAGAAATGGGAAGGTGACTGGTTAACTCCTGGCACTAACATTTTATCTGTAGGTTTTCTCATTTCAATAAAATTCTGATAGCAATCTATTATGTATACATGCCATAATTTAACTAACCCTTCATCTGTTGTCAGACATTTAAGTTTTTTCCAATTTTTTGCTTTATGAACAATATTCCAATGAGCAACTTTCTGCATACATCTAATTCCTTTGATTCTTTGGGGTACATTCCTAGAAAGAGACTTTCTTTGTCATGGAATATGAATGCTCCTCAAAGCTTCTTGATGAATGCTCCTTCATATCCTTGATGCACACTGCCAAACTATTCTGCAGAAAAATTGTATCAATTTCTCTACCACTCACAGTATATAAGTAAGAGTATTATTTTGAATGCACACGTGCCAGCACTGAGTGCATGAATCCTTTTGGACTCAGTATTGTTGAAAATAAGGTGGCAATCACCACATTTGTGTCATTTGCATTACAGTATTGATGAGCTTAGAATCACAATTGGTCTCTTTTCCCTTTACAGTTAGTGCTAGGTAGTGCTAATGTTAGACATAAGTCCCTTTGCCACAAGCCCCATACCAAGCATCCTCTTGGCCTGAGCACTTTCACCTTCTGTGCCATTTTGCTTAGAGTGACAACCTATACTGTCTTTTCAGACCCTTATCTGTCAAAGTCAATAAAGTTCAGGGGTCCTTCTCTAGATCTCAAGCTTAAGTTCTTGGACAAATGAATAAACAAACAAACAAAACTTAAAGCTAAGAAAAATTCAGGTTGAGAAACTTAACCTAATAGAAAAAATTAAGTTAGAGGGGCTGAGATTATGAAAGTACCTATGAATATGCTTATAAATATGAAGTAAGATATACTCTTTGGACAGACAGAATAGTACAGTGGTTAAGAGGATAAACTCTGGAGGCAGGCTGCCTTGATTCAAATATTGCTTCTGCTACTTACAAGCTGTGTGACCTTGGGCAAGCTACTTAACTTTTCTGTGCCTCAGTTTCCTCCTTTGTAAAAGTGGATAATAATACCTGCTTTATAGGGGTGTTGACAGAATAACTTAATACATGCTTAAAACAGTGCTTGGTACATAGTTTCTTGTCTTTTGTCTTTTAACTTTTTATTTTGACATAAAGAAGATTGAGAAATAGTACAAAGAATTCCCTTGTATCCTTTATTAACATTCTCTAAATGTTAACATTTACATTGCTTTCAATCTCTCTCTTTCTCTTTCTCACCATTCTATTCAACATTGTACTGGAGGTCCCAGTGCAATACGGTGAGAAAAATAAGTTACGTGTATATAGCACAGAAAGAAAAAAGTAAAACTCTCTTTACTTGTGAATGTCATAGAAAATCCTAAGAAATCTACAAAAAAAAAAGTAGAACTAATTGTCTTTGTCCATTTTGTTATGCTATAACAAAATATCTGAGACTGGGAAATTTGTAATGAACAGAAATTTATTTGGCTCATGGTTCTAGTGGCTGGAAAGTCCAAGGTTGGGGCTGGCATTTGGTAAGGGCCTTCTTGCTGGGTCATCCTGTCTTAGTCTGTTTGTGGTGCTAAAAATGAATACTTGAGGCTGGGTAGTTTATAAAGAAAAAAAGAGGTTTATTTGGCTCACAGTTCTGCAAGCTGTACAAGAAGCATGGTGCCAACATCTGCTCAAATTCTGGTGAGGGCCTCAGGTTGCTTCCACTCACCGGGGAAGGAGACGGGAACCTGGCATGTGCAAAGATCACATGGCAAGAGAATAAGCAGGATAGAGAGGAGGTGAAGGTGCCAGACTTTTTTTTTTAACAAGAAGCAGCTCTCTTGGGAAATGAATAGCATGAGAATACATCATCATCATGAGGACAGTACCAAGCAGTTCATGAGGGATCCACCCCCACAACCCAAACACCTCCCACTAGGCCCCACTTCCACCTCCAACATTGGGAATCAAATTTCAACATGAGATTTGGAAGGGGCAAATATTCAAACTGTATCACATCCCGTGGCAGAAGGTGTGTGGGTGAGAGAAGGAGAGAGAGAGGGACCCAAACTCACCCTTTTATAACAAACCCACTCCTGGGATAAGGAACCCATTCCTGCAATGATGGTATTAATCTGATCAAGAGAGTGGAACCCTAGTGGCCTAATGGAGGTGAGGTCTCTTTAGGCCCCACCTCCCAATACTGTTGCATTGGGGATTAAGTTTCCAACATGTGCTTTTTGGGGGACACATTCAAACCATAGCATCCCACCCCTGTTCCCAAAATTCATGTCCTTCTCACGTGCAAAATACATTCATTTCATCCTAATATCCCCAAAGCCTTAACTCAGTCAAGCACTACAGGGATGAGGGGAAACTTCCCCTTCCCCCCAAAAGTTCACTGAAAGATCAATTCACAATTAAGGCAGATTAATAAGAGAAAGGTTTATTTACTGTGTTCATGGGGAAAATCACAGAGTGATTACCCAATATCCCAATGAAGTTCAGATATTTTTATACCTGTCCTTTTGGAGGGGAGGGGGAGATGAGGGGTACAGGTAATTCTGTTTAGGGGTAACACCTGGTGCTAGGGAGGATAAATGGATGGGGGAAACAGATTGACTTCTAAATGAGTCTCTTTGCAAATTAAATTAACCTGAGAGACAGGTATTATATTTAAATGACTTGGGCCAGGTCTGGGTGCATTCTGCAATATATTGAGATAACAGGGAGAGGAAGAGAAGTCAGTTGCCCCTTTGATCTTTTTGATCAGCCTGGTTTATGCAGAGGGAAAGTGTTTTTTCTTCTCTAAGGGCCTTAATTCAAAATACCAAGTAGTCATATTTTGGGGTGAAATTTCCTGAGCTCCTTCAGCACCAACTCAAAAACCCAAAGTCCAGAGTCTCATCTAAATCAGATATGGGTGAGACTCAAAGCACAATTCATTAGGCAAATTTCCTCCAGCCATTAGCCTGTGAAATTAAATAAGTTCCACTAGGTGTTGCCCTAATGGGGACTCTCTGTGGTAGCCTTCCTCTGAGGTTCCACTAGGCATTACCTTAGTGGGGACTCTTTGCAGTGGCTCCACCCTTGTGACAAGTTTCTGCCTGGGACACAGGCTGTCTGCAACATCCTTTGAAATCTAGGTGAAGGCTGCCATGGCCCCACAGCTTGTGCACTCTGCACATCCTCAGTCAGCACCACATAGACACTGCCAAGGTTTATAGCTTTCACCTTCTGGAGTGGTGGCACATGCCACACCTGGGCCCACTTGAGCCATGGCTGGGGAGGCCAAGAAGCGCTGTGCTAGAATTCAGGGAGTGGAGACGTGGGGCAGTGCAGGGCAGCAAATGCTGATATCCCACTGGTCCCTTTCTGGATACTTTGCCCTTATGA
Organism: Daubentonia madagascariensis; assembly: GCA_023783475.1. Taxonomy (NCBI): domain Eukaryota; kingdom Metazoa; phylum Chordata; class Mammalia; order Primates; family Daubentoniidae; genus Daubentonia; species Daubentonia madagascariensis. Next base: position 9,518,118 of record JAKFHU010001990.1, read on the forward strand.
CCTTGCTGAGAACTTTGAGACCTTGAGACGCTGTTCTAGGAGGAGCAGCCTCAAAGATGTTTGAAATGCCTTTGAGGTCATTCTCCCACTGTCTTGATGAGTAACACCTGGCTCCCTTCTATCTGACCCAATCCCTGTAGCAAACAGTTGCTTGGCCATAGCCTTGGTTTGCTCTTCTAACCATGCCTATTCACTCTTTACATGGCCAGGCTGTGAATTTCCCAAATCTTTCTGTTCTGCTTCCCTTTTAATGATAATTTCCATCTTTAAATCATTTCTCTCCTTTCAAATTTTACCACATACAGTTAAGAGAAGCCATATAGCTCCTTCAGCTCTTTGCTGCTTAGTCATTTCTTCAGCCAGATATCTTAGTTCATCACTCTTAAGTTTTGCCTTCCATAAAGCCCTCAGGCATGAACACAATTCAACCAAGTTCTTTGCAACTTTATAACAAGAATGGCCCTTCTTCTGATTTCCAATACCTTGTTCCTCATTTTGGTCTGAGACATCATCAGAATAGTCTTTACTGTCCATATTTCCACCAGCATTCTGGTCACAACCACTTAAATAATCTCTAAGAAGTTTCAGACTTTCCCAGCAGCCGTCCTCTTCTGAGCCCTCACCAGAATTGCTCTTAATGCTCTATTCATGGCAATATAGATTTTTCTTAGCCTGCTCCTCCAAATTCTTCAGCCTTAATCCATTACCCAGCTCCAAAGTTGCTTCTACATTTTCAGGTTTTCGTTATAACACACACACACACACACACACACACACACCCCCCACTTCTCTGGTACCAATTTTCTGTCTTAGTTTGTTCTGTGCTGCTATAACAAAATACCTGAGAACAGAAATTTCTTTGGCTCAAGGTTCTGGTGGCTGGGAAGTCCCAGATCGAAAGTCTGGCATCTAGTGAGGGCCTTCTTGCTGTCATCCCACAGCAGAAAGCAAAGGGTGAGAGAGAGAGAAAAGAGGACTGAACTTTCCCTTTTATCATGAACCCACTTCTGCAATAACGAAATCACTCCCACAATAAGTGCATTAATCTGTTCATGAAGGCTCCACTCTCAAGGCCTAATCACCTCTCATTAGGCCCCATTTCCCAACACTGTTGCATTGGGGATTAAGTTTCCAACACATGCTTTTTGGGGGATGCATTCAAACCATAGCATTAATAATTGAATTTAGAAAGATCAGAGGATGCAAGGTCAATAATCAAATATTAGTTGCATTTCTATATAGTAACAATAAACAATTGGAAAATAAAATTTAAGAAAATTGAGGTATAATTCACACAATATAAAATTCACCATTTTAAAGTGTACAAGTCAGTGGTTTTTAATGTATTCATAACATTGTGCAACCATCACCAGTATCTAATTCTAAAATATTTACATCACCCTGAAAAGAAACCTGTCATTTACTGGCAGTCATGCCTCATTCTCCCCTCCCTACAATCCCTGGCAACCACCAATCTACTTTCAGTTTTTATGGATTTTCCTATTCTGGACATTTCATATAAATGGAATCATACAATATGTGTTGGCTTTTATGTCTGGCTTCTTTCACTTATTGTAATGTTTTAGAGGTTCACCAATGTTGTAGCATTTCTTTTTATAGCTTAATAATATTCTCTTATATGGATATACCACATTTTGTTTATTCAAAGGTTGATAGACATTTGGGTGTTTCTACTTTTCGGCTATTATGAATACTGCTGCTATGAACATTTGTGTTTTTATATGAACATATATTTTCAATTCTCTTGGGTTTATACCTAGGAGTTGGAAAATTAAAAATTTCAATTTTAATTAAAAAAAGACATGAACTATTGAAGGATGAATTTAACAAAATATATGCAACACCTGTACACTGAAACCTATAGGCATTGCTAAGAGAAGTTTTTAAAATCTCAATACATGAAAAAACATTATGGATTATTTAACATGTCTAAATTTTTCTATAAATTAAATGCAATCCTGATCAAATTTCCAGCAGTCTTTGATTTAGAAATTGACAAGCTAATTCCAAAATTTATATGGAAGTGTAAATAGCCTTGAATAGCCAAAATAATTTTGGAAAAAACAAAGTTTGAGGACCTACCCTACTTATTTTCAAGACTTATTACAAAGTTACAGTTAGCAGGATAGTATATTGACATAAGAATAAACAGAGATCACTGGAACAGAACAGAAAGTGCAATATAAATGATCAATTGATTTTCAACAAAGGTGCCAAGATAATTCTGTGGGAAAAGAACAGCCTTTTAAGTAAATGTAGCTAAAGTAACTGCATAGTTGCATGGAAGAAAATGAACTTCAATCTCTACCTCATATACACAAACATTAGACTTACATATAAAAGCTGAAACTATAAAATGACTAGAAGAAAACTTTAAAAAATTCACAACCTTGAGCAATTATTTCTTAATAGGACACAAAAAACAAACATAAAAAGAAAAGCTGATAAATTGGATTCCATTAAAATATTAAATTTCTGCTCTTTGAAAGACACTCTTAAGAAAATGAAAAGGCAAGCAAGCCATTACCTAGGAGAAAATATTTGCTAAACACATACCTGACAAAGGACTTATATCCTGAATATGCAAAGAAGACTTGTAACTCAAAAGTTAGAAGATATACAACCCAAGAAAAAAATGGGCCATGAATTGAATAAGCACTGGACAAAAGAAGATACCTAAATGGCTAATAAGCATATAAAAAGATACTCAACATCATCAGCCATCAGGGAAATGGAAATTAAAACAACAATGAGATAACACTACATAACCAACAGAGTGGATAAAATTAAAAAGGCTGGTAATAGCAAATGTTAGCTTGGATGTAGAACCACTGGAACCCTAATACCTTCCTTCTGGGAGTATAAAATAGTTCAACCACTTTGGAAAACAATTTGGTAGTTACTTTTAAAATTAAACATATACATACCTATTACCAGAAATTCCACTCCTAGGTATTTACCCGTGAGAACTGAAAACATATGTCTACACAAAGACTTGTATATAAATATCCAAGGTAGTTTTATTCACAAATGCTCATCAATAGGTGAATGGACAAACTGTGGTATTATCAATACAATGAAATACTATTCAACAATAACAAGGAACAAACTACTAATACATGCAACAATATTCCGCTGAAGTAAAGAGGCCAGAAACTAAAGAGTACACATTATATGATTTGATTTATATAAAATTCTATGATAGGCAAAACTAATCTATAGTGACAGAGAGCTGATCAGTGGTAGCCTGAGTCTGGGGGATCAGGAAATTGATAATAAAGGGACAGGATGGAACTTCTTGTAGTTGGAATGATTGTTACATGGATGTCTACGTTTGTTAAAACTCATGGGATTGTTCGTTGAAGATGGCCTCATTTTATGGCATGTAAATTATACACCAGTAAAATTGAATATAAATATTAAAAAATGAACAGGATGTTATTGAAGGAGATCAGGAAATTTCACCCCAGAATATGACTCCTTTGTATAAAGAGCATTTTGAATTAAAGGACCTTAGAGAGCAACAGGCTTTGGAAGGGGCTTTCCCTCTATCTGCCTAAACCAGACAGACCCATCAAAAAAAAAAATTGACTTCCCTTCCTTTCCCTGTTATCTCAATATATTGCAGGAAAGAAGATCAAGAATAGCAACCATACCTGGCCCAAATCATTTTAAACATAATACCTGTCTGTCAGGTTAATTTACAAGCTAATCCATTTCCCTCATCCATTCATCTTCCCTAGCAACAATTTACTGCCCCTAAACAGAATTACCTACATTTCATCTCCCCCTCCTCTTTAAAAGGAGGGTAGAAAAATGTCTGGATTTCACTGGGATATTGGGTAATCACTCTGTGATTCTCTCTGTGCACAGGGTAAATAAACCTATTCCTCTTATTAATCTGCCTTAATTGTGAGATGATCTTTCAGTGAACTTTTGGGGGAAAGGAGAAGTTTCCCCTTGCCCCTACAGTGCTGGACTAAGTTAAGGCTTTGGGGGTGCACAGCTGAAGCAGGAGGATTGCCTGAGCCCAGGAGTTTGAAGTTGCAGTGAGCTATGATGATGCCACTGTACTCTAGCCAGGGTGACAGAGTGAAACCCTGTCTCAAAAAAGAAAAAAAAAAGAGTTCAAAGCAATTGGTGTGACAGGGAACTAATGTTTTCTTTTCATTAAAATTTTGTAAAGGTTTTTTTTTTTTTTTTTTAATGGTGAGACAGGAGTGTGGTAGTGCCATCATAGCTTGTTGCAACCTTGAACTCCTGGGCTCAAGCTATCCTCCCCACTCAGCCTCCCGAGTAGCTAGGAATACAGGTGCACACCATAATGCCCAGCTAATTAAAAAAAATTTTTTTTACACATGGGGTCTCACTGTGTTGTCCAGGCTGGTCTTGAACTCCTGGCCTCAAAGATCGTCCTGTCTCAGCCTCCCAAAGAGCTGGGATTACAGGTGTGAGCCACTGTGCCCTGTCCAACTTTTTAGAAATAAGTACATAGATAACCCTGATCAAAATGAAAATTAAAGATTTAAAAAGGACAAAAAGAAAACCAGTATAGTGCTGAATAAATGTCAATTCCTTTGACATGTAAATGAGGTTAGGGCTACTGTCTAATCACCATCTTTCTGACCATCCTTTTACTTCAGGACTGTTTCCACACCCACCCCATCTGGGTTGTAGCAAGACCAGATGCTTAAATATTAGTTTGAGTTAGATTCTGACAGGTGTTGCCACCCATTTTGGGATGATTCTTCATATTGGAAGTAGAGAGCTGCTGGTTTTTCTGTCCAACATCCATTTGCCCCTTCTTTAGTAACATCATCGGCTTCTTTTGGGGAACTGTCTCTCCCCAGCTTCCAATCATATTATGCTGCAGTCTGGCCACAGGGTGGGCACAAGAACCAGACTTGCCCACTAATCGGCCTTGTTATAGTCTTGTGACCCAAGCTTGGCCAATTAGAATCCTTTTATTTGGGTTGTAATATGTGGGCACTGGGTGAGAGAAAATGTCTTTCCTCTGCAATTATGGAGCAGGTATGATGCAAGACTGTGACAGTGCCCTTCTCTGGACGTGGAGAAAGCCTATGTGCAGTAGGAAAGAAGGTGGTTAACACAAAGAAGCAGAGTTTGGAAAAACTTGAGATATTAAGTTCCTGGGGACTGTTCCAACCCCAGTTAGGTAGGCCAGTATGTGACCTTCAACTAGAGTTTAGATTTATATTAATATATATCTTTAGACCCTGCTTCCTAATCTATTTGTCAGTGGTCCCTAAGTCACTTCTTCTGGTCCCTATGCCTAAACTCAGAAACGGACATGAGACAATAAGTGCTGCACTAACTTTCTCAGGGCCTTTCTAACCATCCCCACCTCCCAAATCTCTATGGTTCTAGTCCCCAAACTTTTTCTTCTCCAAATTAGCATGTTTGTTGGAAGCATATTTACTAAATTATTGTTAGAACAGGTTCTATCTTCAGATGAAATGTGGCTATTCCACTTAGTTTTTAAAAGTTTGTATCTGTGTTTCTTTCACTATTTTGCCACAGCAACCAAAATCTAGGATAGATTTCTTTTAATCCCTTGAAATTTTACTTTACATATTTCACCTAGTTAAATATTACATAAAAATCATTACAAAAACAATCCATTCTTTTTTTCCTACTTTTCAACAGCATATAAAGAAGGATTAAAAAAATCCTTTCAACTGAGCCTAAGAAAACTTTTTGTCTTAAAAGCAATTTTTTCTTAATAAATTTTATTTTTAGAGCAGTTTTAGGTTCACAGCAAAATTAAGCACAAAGTACAGTGAGTTCCCATATACCCACTGTTCCCACACACCCACAGCCTCCCCACCATCCAACCTCCTCCACCAGAGTGGTACATTTGTTACAATTGATGAACCTACATCAACACATCATTGTCACCCCAAGTCCACAGTTTATATTAGGGCTAACTTTTACTGTTTTACATCCTATGAGTTGGTTTTAACAGATGTATAATGGCATATATCCACCATTATAGTATCATACAGAATAGTTGGGGTTTTTTTTTTTTTTAGAGGCCGGGTCTTGCTTTGTAGCCCCAGCTGGAGTGCAGTGGCATGATCATAGCTCACTGTAGCCTCAAACTCCTGGGCTCAAGCAATTCTCTTGCCTCAGCCTCCTGAGTAACTGGGCTTACAGGCACAGGCCACCACACCTGGCTCATACAGAATAGTTCCACTGCCCTAAAAATTTCTGTGCTCTGCCTATTCATCCTTCCCTACCCACTAATCCCGGGCAACCACAGATGTTTTTACTGCCTCTATAGTTTTGCCTTTTCCAGAATATAGTTGGAATTACACGATATATAGCCTTTTCAGATTGGCTTCTTTCACTTAATATTATAAGATAATATGCATTTAAGTTCCTCCATGTGTTTTTATGGCTTGATAGCTCAGTTCTTTTTAGCACTGAATAATAAATATACCATTGTCTAGATGCACCACAGTTTATCCATTCACCTACTGAAGGACATCTTGGCTGCGTTTAAGTTTTGACAATTATGAATAAAGCCACTATAAACATCCGGTGCAGGTTTTTGTGTGGACATGAGTTTTCAACTCCTTTGGGTAAATATCAAAGAGAATGATTGTTGGATATGGTAAGAGTATGTTTAGTTTTGTAAGAAACTGTCAAACTGTCTTCCCAAATGGCTATCCCATCTTGCATTCCCACTGCCAGCCAGCATTTGGTGTCAGTGTTTTGTATTTGGGCCGTCCTAATAGGTGTGTAGTGGTATCTCACTGTTGTTTTCCTTTTTTCTTATTGTTTTGTTTTAGAGACAGGGTCTTTCTCTGCCACCCAGGCTGGAGTGCAGTTGCAGGATCATAGCTCACTGCAACCTTGAACTCTTGGCCTCAAGCAATCCTCCCACCTCAGCCTCCCAAAGCACTGGGATTACAGGTATGAGCGACCATGCTAGGCCCTCACTGTTGTTTTCATTTGTAATTCCCTAATGACATATGATGTTGAACATCTTTTCATATGCTTATTTACCATCTGTATATTTTCTTTGTTGAAGTGTCCATTCAGGTCTTTCGACCATTTTTTAGTTGACTTGGTTGTGTTCTTATTGTTGAGCTTTAAAGAGTTCTTTGTATGTTTTTGAACACATTTTATCTTTTGTGTCCTTTTGCAAATATTTTCTCCCAGTCTGTGCTGTCTTATTCTCTTGATAAAGGTAATTTTAAAGAGTATAAATGTTAACATTTGTATATAACTCACTTGATCCAAAAAAATTTTAAGGTGGTCTAAATGTTTAACATGAAGTAAGTAATATTTAGTAATAATCAATGTTCATTTATGTGTATGATACTTAGTATTATTTAATGTGTTTCTCTTAAGCTGGAAGTACGTTATTCCTATCATTTAGTATAACATTACTATATTTTCTTCTGATTTTTCAACTATGTATAAATATAGATCACAGAAATAAATTTAGTTTTAAGGAGTAATATATTATGTTTGGGTCAAACAATATATTAAATGTTAAAAATTTGTTAAATAAAATAACAATTCTCAATTGTGACTAAATTGTTTAAATAGAATGCTAGCTATTCTTGGTGAAAGATATATATAGCAACACCATGCTATAAACATTGTTTTGAAAACATGCAATGTGTTTTCAGATTTAATTCATGTAATGGCGTATGTCATTATATGCCATCATATGGCAAAGAAGAGTGTTTAAATAGAACAAGCAATTAATATTTACTTAGTACAAAGTTTATTTACATGTAGAAAAAGTATATGTACAGGAAACTTATTAAAATAAAAACACAATAAGGTTTTAGGAAAAATGTGTATTAAAAAAAGTGAGTTGCTTTTTCCAGATAATGAAAATACTCATATATTTGTACTGGATTACCTTAAACTGTTAAACTGTTAGTGATACATTTTTAAACAACAAAAAAAGTTGCAAGAAACACACAATACAGAACAGGCATCAATATGTCATACATGTTCTAAAATGGCCACATAGGCAATATCTACAAATGAATCTAATTTTTTAAAAAAATTACAGAAATTCTAAACATTCCCCTAATAGTATAAATGTCATATATAACATTTCAAATCAAACTAATAAGTAATAAAGATTTAATTCACATTTAATTAAAACAAAAACAATATGAATAATATTGAAATTGAGCTTTTGTTAAGCTCTAACAATCTTTTAGCATTAAAAATTTTGTTGTATATATAGGAAGAGTATACACACACACAAATTATCTGAGAAATAGAAAAATATTGATTAGAATTTTAGAGGCAAACAGGAAACCAAAGACATGGAGGACATTGTTGCTCTGCAGTTTTTAATTGTTCTGAGTTTTCCCCCTTCTCTATGTATTCATTCAGAGCCCACATTTTTAACAGATGCAAAACTTTGACACAGTCAGAGTTTGTGCTCTAATTTTTTTCATTTTCAAAAGAGAATATTCTATGTATAATTTTCTATCCCACTGGAGATATAACCTTATAAATGTACATTTGTCACTTTCAAGTCCAATTCTCCTTTCTTTTAAAGAGACGGGGTCTTGCTGTGTTGCCCAGGCTGGAGTGCAGTGGTTACTCACAAGCACAATCCCACTACTGATCAGCACGGGAGTATTCACCTGCTCTGTTTCTGACTTGTGCCACTTTACCCCTCCTTAGGCAACCTGGTGATCCCCCACTCCCAGGAGGTCACCATATTGATGCTCAACTTAGCGCAGACACCCTATCAGCACAGTGGAGACTACAGCCCAGGACTTCTGGACTCAAGTGATCCTCCTGCCTCAGCCTCCAAGTAGCTGGGACTACAGGCGCCACTGCACCCAGCTCCATTTCTCCTTTTATGCCCATATTCATTTACTTCCTGATTAGAAAACAGGATCTAATTATGTATAAAACCTTGTGTCAAAACAGACTTAACAGGCCTGGCCCAGTGGCTCACGCCTGTGATCCCAGCACTTTGGGAGGGTGAGACAAGAGGATCACTTGGGGACAGGAGTTCAAGACCAATGTGGCAACATAGTGAGACCTGTCTCTAGAAAAAATTTTTTAAAAAATCAGCTGGGTGTGGTAGTGCACATCTGTACCCCTAGCTACTTGGGAGGCTGAGGAGGGAGGATCGCTTGAGCCCAGGAGTTCGAGGTTACGGTGAGTTATGATTGCGTCACTGCACTCCTCAAGCCTGGGTAACAGAGCAAGACCCTGTCCCTAAAAAACAAAATAGATTTAATAGTTAACACTTATCAATTGCCCAAGGAAGAAACATGAACAAAATAAATCAATCAACCAAAGTAACAAATCCATCACCAACTGTACAACAGGAATAAAAAAAGGTGAAAGAGACAGATACATGTCAGTGATTTCATATTATTTTCCTTTCAGTATTTATAAGCATCTGCCAATAATGGTTCTGTCACATTTTCCTTTTTATATTTAAAGTATTATGATCTCAACATTGGATGCTCTATAAGTACCAGTGACTTCACAATCTTAATGATGAATTCTAGATTCATTCAAGTTAAAGCAACTGTTTTACACAAAATGATGGCAGATGATAAACCTAGGCTGTTGCAGGGGCAGAGTGGGGTTGTCACAGGTTCTGAAGCTAGCTTTGTATTCAGACTTCTGGGAGTCAATATAAATAAATGAGTTCATGGAATATTTCAAATTAAGATTCAGCAAAAGATACATACATATCTTATATTTATGTTTGTCATAAGTATTTCTCACATATGTGTGCGAGAATGTATATACATATATGTGTAACATATGTACATATATATAATATGTATGTATATATGAGAAATTCTTATAAACTTCTCTCACCAACTTAGAATTAAGTGATGGGATCCCTGCATTTCATAATTTGAGGCACTGTAATTTTATAGGCACAAGATGGGACTAGAAAAGTATACTCACTTATTGTAAACCCAGCTGTCATCGACCTGTTAGATTTTGGGCAAGTTATCCTTCCTGTGCCTTAGAGTGATTGTTACAAAGTAAGCAAAGTAGAATTTGCCTGTAAATTTTTAAAGAGGATTAAAATAAGTGCAAAGTTACATGGAAAAAGTGCTTATGTAAAGCTAAGATATGACTAATAGAATTTTTATAGGTAACATAGGTAACTTTTAAAAGAAAGTTAGATTTCCTAATGAAATCTAAATGTTGCTAGATGATTTGTGATGAACAACTAAAGAGACTCAGAGAATCCAAAAGGATAGGGTCTTTGGCAGTCTGTAATGACTAAGGTCTTACTTCTATCTGCTTTAAGATCATGCTATCTTAAAATGGAGACACATACACTCACATATGCACTGTAATACAATTTATACTTTTTAAACATGTAATTTGGAAGGAATTATCAAATGCATGTGGGTTTGCAGTCTTACCCCTGTAAAAATTATAAAACAAAACAACATTTTGTAAATGATCTTAAATAATAAGAATATGCCTAGCAAAAATATAAAGAACAGAATTTTCTATTCTATTTTTCAAAAATATGTTATTTCTTGAGCTCCTGCAAAGAGGAAACAAATTCACATATATATACATACCCACCCACATAAATCTGTGCACACATACTCCAGAAGTTTATAGCTTATACTCTGCTACATTCTTAAGGAAAAACTGGTTATATATATGATTATAAGAATAGACAAAGAATGGGTTAAAATGATTACTTATGGTGTTTTTCTTTTGTGTTTAGGTGTATTAAGAGATGTAAAAGGCTTCTGGTAACTTTAATCAATATTATTTTAATAGTAGAAAAGTAAATTACTTTTTCCAGATTCTCAAACTATTATTTATGAAGTTCAACAAATTTTCAAGATAAATAATCATATGTAGTTATCAATATAAATTGTGTATATATATGTAGAAAATTTAGCAGTGAAGATGGGAATATCTACTCATCAGTAACATGGGTAACTTTATCAAATACTAGTCCCTCATAGATTTGAGGCCTATTTATTTAGTTGATAGCATAACAACACTCGCAAATCCTTTCCATCGTAACCCTGTACCTTCTGAAGAACTAACTTCATAACAAACAGTATTTTTTAGAAAACGAAAATTATTGGGCTGGGCGCAGTGGCTCACGCCTGTAATCCTAACACTTTGGGAAGCCGAGGCAGGAGGATTGCTTAAGGTTAGGAGTTTGAGACCAGCCTGAGCAGGAGTGAAACCCCCGTCTCTACCAAAAATAGAAAAAATTAGCCAGGCATGGTGGTGTGTGCCTATAGTCCCAGCTACTCGGGAGACTGAGACAGGAGGATCACCTGAGCCCAGGAGTTTGAGGTTGCAGTGAGCTATGATAATGCCACTGCACTCTAGCTGGGGTGACAGAGCGAGACTCTGTCTCAAAAAAAAAAAAAAAAGGAAACCACTGACCCCACTCCCCATAACAAAACATGACTGATAACAAGAGTTAAGAACTAAAACCTGTAAAATATGGTGAATGCTATGCAATAATTTAAAATATAAACCCACGTGATTATATTAAGATCACAGATTTATATTAAACAATATATATTTATATTGAAAAATTTATATTGTCAAATTCTGTGAAGTATTTCCAACCAAAAAGAAATCCTAATAAAGAGTGGGTCCAATACCATGACTTTGGATGATCTTAATGATTAGAAATTCTTACTATTTAAATATTCAACACAAGAAATCCACAACCTTTATCTGTACAAAGGATACAAATAGTTCACTAGTTCTAACTATGCTATTTATAACAAAGATTTTTTTTGAACCATGAAAACATTATAAAAAAGTGTTTTCTTCTTAACTGCAAGGATATGGAGTCAAAGTCTCTTATCAAGCTGATAATGATCAAGTTCAGGTCCAAGTTGCAGACATAACATCTGTGGTACAGTACATGTGCTCATTCCTCCTTTATTCCTTGCAGTTTGTCATAAACAGCTGGATAGACATGTCTTTTTTGGTTCAGGGAGAACAAACCATTTAAATAACATGAATTTCTTATGCCAAGATGGCAAGGTGGACTTAGTGAGATGGGAGAGACATAGACTTTTTAAACACCCTAAATCCTTTCGCTGGCCCAGGATATGGTGGTGGCGGTGAAACACTGTGTTTTCTGGTCAGTGCCACTGCTTGTTCGTAAGAAGGTAATCCTGTGTCTTCCACAGAAGATGACGATGGAGACAAGACAGGCTCCTCAGGTCTTCTGAAAATGATGGAGGGAGGGGGCCTACCCCTTCTTATGTAGACGGCTGAAGGGCTAAACAGAGAGAAAGCATTCAGGTCTAGGAAAGGCAGCCTTTTTCGGGTAAGATGGCAATATTTAAAAATCCAACTGACTATTTTGATAAACGCTGAACACAATTTACGAATACAACAACTGTTTTATTTTACCCACAGACTCTGAAAGACTCTGGATATAGTGGAAAGACCAAGAGCTTTGAGGTCAGACATGAGTCTGAAACCTGATCCTGTCATTTCATAGTTATATGACCAAAGGCAAGTTACCTGACTCCGTTTCCTCCTCTCTAAAATGGGGTTAACAATAATTACCTCAACAGAGTTGTTTCGTGCAGATTGAGTAAGATGTTGTATGGAAAGCTTCTAGCAGTGTCTGGCGCGCTATAACAAAGACTCAAAACACATGAATTCCCTTTTCTCCCCCTCCTGAATTAGAACTTTCTCAAAGTATGATGTGAAACCAAATCTCGGCCTTGTTGAAAGCTGGCACAACTCCAAGGCAAGGAAACAGATGCCAAGAGATAATCACAACAGCTGATGCCTGTCCTTCTCCTCTGTTCCCTCCTGTAGTCCTGCTGCCTGGTCAAGCCTTCCTAAACAGTACTTCCTTCACGTCACTGTTCTCCTCAGCATTCTAACTGCAGCCTACTTTCCACTGAATCAAGTTCTAACTCCTGTGCTTTCTTTTCAAAGCCTCGCCTTATTTTTTATAGCTCTCTGCTCTTGCCAAGGCGGCTTCTTTACACTCCCCTGTATGTGCTGTGAATTCTCAGGCTTTTCTCTGTGCTTTCACTGGCATTGTTCCCTTTCTTGAAATATTTTCTCCCCCTCCCGCCCCCACTGATCTAAACCCAACAATTTTTTTAAAAATATGGCTTAGTTTAAGTCCCACCATTTTCACAAAATCTTATCAGCCAATGAAAGTTGAAATGCAACACGAGTCTGCTGTTTTAAACCTATGGTTTTCCCTTTTTGCTTGTGAATTACAAATTATAATTTAATTTAAACATTAGTAAACTGAACCATTTAGACTGTGAAGTGGGCTGTCCATAAAGAATGGATACACAAATTAACCTCCTACAGTTATGGTTAATGAGATAATTAAAATTCATAGGTAATCCCCAACCTCTAGTCAATATTTACAATATTCTCCCCATCAAAAAACAGTTTAGCAGACCCAGAGTACTGGAAACTTTTCCAAACTAAATCAGCCAATTTGTCCCTTAGAACACCTTTTTCCTTTGGAGGCAATAATGAGATTTGAAATTGGAGGGAAGGAGAGAGAAAAATTGCAGAGAGAAGAAAAGCAAAAGGTCTGTGTAAACCTGGGGACTGGATAATGAGCCCATCAGTCGTTGAGAGGTGACTGAGAGGATCGCAAGTTTACTTAGAGGGCTCAATACAACTCCTCCTCTGTCAGAAATCTGGAATGTATCCATGGTAGGCAGTCACTTGCCACATTTGTTAGCTTGTGACAAAAAGTTCTATTTGTTTGCTTATAGGGAACAGTAGAGATAGACATTTTATTTGAACCAATACATTTTTCCATGTTGACTTTCAAAATTTAATATATAGAAACAATGTAATAATTATATCACAGCTATTAAATATCCACACAGTGTTTTCTTATACATCACACACCCTACATGACTGAAATCAGAAAGCATGTACTAGTAACATCTCAAACTGGCAACATCATATTATACCTGTTTTCCTCCACAAAATATAGGAATGAAGAAATAAAAAGATCTTGTTTTCCATTTCTTGGCATGTTTTTACAGAGGAATGAGGCAAGCTTTTCTGACAATGATCTTATTTTTTATTCTTTTCTTTCTCAAATATTCTCTCCCCCTCCTCTTACTTTCAGACTTAGGAAATATAGAAGGAGAACAAATAACTCTGCTGAATTTCCTGAGATAATAAATGAAAGTGTTTTAGTAAGTGTTAAAAGTTAATACCCACATGAGAGAATGTCTAGTAAACTTAGTTTGAAACGTCCTCTAAAACTCAAAGAGTTGCTGTGAGGAGCAAAGTAAACTAAGGATGTAAAAAATGATCTGTGAATTACACAGCATTACACTGTACTAACATTGAGTATAACTAATTTTACTTTTAAAATAAGAGAGATCCAGGGTTTTAAATTTTACAATAACATACAAGAAGACATGCCATAATCATGGCACCACTTTACTCTCTGTGTCTTTTTTTTTTCTTCTTTTTTAAGAGACAGGGTCTCACTCTGTCACTTAGGCTGGGCTCCCAAGTAGCTTGGACTACAAGCATACATTGCCATGACCGGCTAATTTTTTTTATTTTCTGTAGAGATGGGGTCTCACTATGTTGCCCAGGCTAGCCTCGAACTCCTGGCCTCAAGTGATCCTCCCGCCTTGGCCTCCCAAAGTGCTGGGATTAGAGACGTAAGCCATTGTGCCCAGCCCCTTCCCATATCTTTGAACTCTGCTTCTACCCTCATGCAGGGAAGAAGCTAGAAATGTTTCACGGACAAGGTGTAAGGTTGAAAAGACATAGTGGTGCAGAAAAGTAGAATAATGAAGAAAAGCAGGGGAGAAGAGTGAAGAAAACGTCAAGCATTAGGGCACTGAACAATGGCTGGGCTATCCCAGACCTTGAGAGGAGTTATTAAACATGAGGACATACATTATCTTTTCCAGAAAAACATTGTGAATGGGGTGAAAAAGAAGGAAAAATAAAAAGCAAGAAGACTCTCCAAAGACAAATTTTGCCTGTTTCTTTATTAACCTTGTGGAGTCCCCCAGCTTGTGGAAAGCCATATTGAATCAAATCTTAGTGAAAAGTCCTAGAAAATGGAAAGGCCTTGCTCCTTTCCTCTCTGTGAAATAAGGGAAACTAATAGAGGTCTGTCAGCATAAAGATAATGGCTCAAGAAAAATTAAACAAATTCTTCCTTACTTTCTCTCACTTCTCAAATTTTTATAGGATTTACAGAGACAAACTTCTTAGTTCATGCCCACAGGTCACATACTGCCTCAGGGAGCTTTTGAAGCATTCCATCGTGGGGCTAGAATTACAGTGTATGTTCCCCCTTCCTCTGCCCTCTCTGCTGGCACCTCCTTTTCTTTC
The DNA here is from genome assembly GCA_023783475.1 of Daubentonia madagascariensis. NCBI lineage: Eukaryota > Metazoa > Chordata > Mammalia > Primates > Daubentoniidae > Daubentonia > Daubentonia madagascariensis. The sequence continues at coordinate 9,533,493 of JAKFHU010001990.1, forward strand.
TGCTTCTGACTGTGGGTATCCTTTAAGGCTCTGTCTTTTCCCTTCTGTGTTTTCATTACACTTGGAGAACTTGCCTACTCTCATGACTTCAACTTCTATCCTCCACTAGGTGAATCCTAATTCCACATCTGCTGTCTTAAATTCTCACCCTTTCTTTTTTTTTTTTTTCCAGTTAAAAAAATTTTTTGTGACAAAAAATATAAATATAACATAAAGTTTGCCATTTTAACCATTTTTAAGCGTACAATTCGGTGGTATTAATCATACTGACAATGTTGTGTAACCATCTCCACTATCTATTTCCATAACCTTTGCACCACCCCAAACAGAAACTCTACATATGAAGCAATAATTCTCCATTCCCTCTGCTATGGTTTGAATGTTTTTGTCCCCTCCAAAACTCATGTTGAAACTTAATCTTCAATGCAACAGTGTTGGGAGGTGGGGACTTCTGGGAGGTGTTTAGGTCATGAAGGCCTTGCCCTCATGAATGGATTAATGCCACTATAAAAAGGCCTTGCAGGAGTGGCTCTCTCTCTCTCTTCTGCTCTTCTGCCATGCAAGAAATAGCTTTCCTCCCCTCTGGAGGATGCAGCATTCAAATCGCCATCTTGGAGGCAGAGACCAGGCCCTCACCAGACACCAAACCTGTTGGCACCTTGATCTTGGACCTTCCAGCCTCTAGAACTGTGAGAAATAAATTTCTGTTCTTTATAAATTACCCAGTCTCAGGTATTCTGCTATAGCAGCACAAATAGATTGAGACACCTCCTTCCTTCCAGGACAAGGTATTGTCTTGTTACCTACAAGATTAGGTAACCTCTAATCTACTTTCTGTCCCTATGGATTTGCCTATTCTAGATATTTCACATAAGTGGAATCATACAATAGTTGTTCTTTTGTATCTAGCTTCTTTTATATGGTATAATGTTTTCAAGGTTCATCATGTTGTAGCATGCATCAGAACTTCATTTCTTTTTATGGTTGAATAATATTCCATTATATGAATATATCATATTTTGTTTACCCACTTATCTGCTGATGGACACTTGGGCTGTTTTTATTCACCCTTTTGGCTATATGAATAATGCTGCTATGAACATCAGTGTACAAGTATCTGAGTCCCTGTTTTCAATTCTTTTGGATATATACCTAGAAGTGGAATTGCTGGGTCATATAGTAATTTTATATTTAACTTTCTGAGGAACCATCAAACTGTTTTCCATAGCAGCTGCATCTTTCTACATTCCCACCAGCCATGTACATATGAGGTTCCAATTTTTCCATATCCTCACCAATATTTGTTATTTAAAAAAATTATTATTTCTATTCCAGTAGGTATGAAGTGGTATCTAGTTGTGGGGTTTTTGTTTGTTTTTTAGAGACAGGGTCTCACTATGTTGCCCAGGCTGGACTCGAGCTCCTGGGCTCTGGAGTAGCTGGGACTACAGGTGTGCACCATAACACCCAGCTCTCACTGTGGTTTTGATTTGATTTGTATTTCCCTAATGACTAATGATGCTGAACATCTTTTCAAGTGTTTGCTGGCCATTTGTATATCTTCTCTAAAGAAATGTCAATTTGAGTACTTTATTTTTTTAAAAATTGGGTTGTCTTTTTGTTGTGTTATCCTTTCTTGAGCTATCTTTAAAATATATGCCATTTTGTTCTGTCAAATCCAAATTTTGTTTTCTTCCTCCCAGTTACCATTTATATTTCTTCAGCACAGAAACTTAGATTCAAGTCACATTCTTCCAACATCCCCTAGTTTTTTCTCAGGCATCAAGTCCTACAGTTTCTTTTTCCTCGAAGACAAATGCAGACTCATGACCTCACATCTGAATTACCGCACTAGTATCCTTATTTGTTTTCCTCTGTCCTCCAGTTTCTCCCTGCTCTAGTACAAATTAATTAAGAAAACCAGAGTGTGAGATCCATGGGGGCAGGCACTATGTCTGTTTTACTCACCACTGTATTCCTAAGACCTAGCATATTACCAAATTCTTGAAAACCTTTCCCAAAGGCCATTTTTCCTTTTAATCCTTTGCATAAGTGGTCCACCCCTCCTTGTCTGGCAACTCAGATGTAAACTCCTGTGGCTGCCATTCCAATTGTCCAACAAATTCCCCAGTCACTTGCTACTCTTCATCAAAGCTCTTAAATCTTTGGACAGGATTATTTTGCTTATCATCTCCTACATGAGCCTTGGTAGTACCCATCTTTGCTCCCATGGTTCTACCTTCTTGGAACACCCTTCCCCAGTAATTTCCTCTAAAACTCATGTCCTCCAAAGTGACTAGTTGTAACCCACACTGATCATTTGCCTGCTTGACATTCCTAGCCATTTATAAGGCGAGTGAGTGTTCTATATTTTACATGTTTATATTCAAGTTGCTTTTTTGTTATCTAGTGGCCTCAATCAAATGGTCATCACTGCATGTCTTCTCCTTCATGTGCCATAATACACTTTCTACAAAATACAGATGGTACTGAAAGAGAAGGTGGTATGGAAGTGGTAAACAGTATATGGTTAGCAACAACAGGTGATGTGGAAGGCAGTTATAAATGGGGCTAAGGGAGATTTCACAAGCCAAATAAAATTTTTGTAGATCTGCTAAATTTGAAGAAAACTTATTTGCAATATAATACCTCTGATTACCTATATTACCTTCTGATAATATCTTTTAATTCTGTATGAATGCTGGATAATCTGTAGTTCATTCTCAGTCCAGATCTATTTTTAAAGAAACATAAACACTGGACAGGAAGACAAAAAATTCTTACACAAGCTTTTAGAAGAATCTTAGTTTGCAAATTAATAATAATTGCTAACATTTTTTGAGTACTTGCTACATACCAAGCACTATTTTAAGTACTTTTTCTATACAAAATTATTTAGTTCTCATAATTCCCCTATGAGACACATATAATTATTATCTGGGCTCCCATAATGCACAAAACATACTGTAGTCCATGTAAATGGCACCCCTCTGGAACTATGTAACATGATGGTTCCAATTATTATCCTCAATTTACTTATAGGGCAACTGAGGCAGGGTGTACATTTAAGTAACACGTCCAAAGTCAAATGGCTAGTTAGTAAGTAGTGTACCGAGGATTTGAACCTAGGCAGTGTAGCTCCAGAGCTCACACAGTCAACCACTATACTGTATCTATTTCTGGGCTGGAAAGAATATACCCTGGTCTCTTCCAGAAACAGGTATGGGGCTAAGACTAATGTATTTTAGGAAGGAATCATATCTTACTACATTTCAGAATAAAAACTACTTTATACCAAATATAAAAATTGAATAAATAAATGTCTAAGAATATATAAATAAAATGCTGCAATAAAAATTTTGAAGATTCTTAATGATTTAAAAGTACTGCATTAGATAAGCCAGTCAGAAATAGAGACTGATACTGTATGATTCCACTTATATAAAGTCTCAGAGTAGCAAAATTCAGATACAGAAAGTAGAATGGTGGTTGCCAGGGCCTGAGGGGAGGACAGTAGTTTGTTCAGTGGGTAAAGAGCTTCACTGTTACAAAATGAAAAAGTGGAAAAACTGGAGATTGGTTGCACAACAATGTGAATGTTCTTAACACTACTGAACTGTACACTTAAAAATGGTTAAGATGGTAAATTTTATGTATATTTTACCATTTTTTTAAAAAGTACTACACTGGAAATGTATTTAAATTATATTGTCCAGTGCCAAAGGCAAGTTGCAAAGGAGAACATACGAGAAACACCTTTTTAAAACATAAAATGTTAGTTTATATATAGAAAAAAATCTGGAGTTATACACATGAAACTCATAATAGTAGTAATTTCTGAAAAGTAGGATTATGGGGTTGGGCATGGTGGCTCATGCCTGTAATCCTAGCACTCTAGGAGGCTGAGGTAGGAGGATCACTCGAGGTCAGGAGTTCGAGACCAGCCTGAGCAACAGCAAGACCCCGTCTCTACTAAAAATAGAAAAATTAGCCAGGCCTGGTGGCACGTGTGCCTATAGTCCCAGTTACTCAGGAGGCTGAGGCAGGAGGATCGCTTGAGCCCAGGAGTTTGAGGTTGCAGTGAGCTATGATGATGCCACTGCACTCTTGCCTGGGTGACAGAGCGAGACTCTGTCTCAAAAAAAAAAAAGAAAAAAAAGTAGGATTATGGGAATTTTCATTTTTTATATTATATCTTTCTATTATGTAATATTTGAATTTTAAAATAATGCATGTGTTACTTTTTAGGCACAAAATAGGATAAAATTTCTTTAAAGATCCTAATCTCCATTATTGATATATTTTCAGATGTTCTCATCACAATGGAAATGATTTTTAAGTGATTCATGGCAGATAAAACAAAATGGTGTACTTTAAACCTTCTTCAAGAGAAAATACTTTTACTAAATTTTAGGGGAAAATGTATTATCTATATTTAGTAATTTTACTAAGGTCTACATATATGTAAAAGTTTCTTTTTAAATAAATAACTTTAAAAACTCTAATTCTGACAATATAATCAAGGGCATAAAATACATTCTTGTCTTTGGTGAAACAAAAAAATATTATGGAATTTTTACGAGGAATCAGAGTCCATTCCCTTCATCTTACAGATAAGGAAATCTCAAAATATCAAGGAATATGCTTCAAGCTGCATGGTTAAATAGTGGCAAGATTAACATTAGAATCTTTGTCTCCAAACTCCCAGTTTGATACGCTTCCTCTACATGTCATTCTATTTTCAATTTATATCTGATATGAAATAATTAAGAACAGCCTTACACCAATTAATTTAAGCAGTTATGATTAAAGTCTTCTGGTTTCCTATATGTTTACTTTTATATTGCATTTAGACTTGAATAGTTGTACAATACTCTTTTTAAATGGACAAAAACTTTAAAAATTCAACCAATTAAATATAATTTTTAATGATATATTGTTTTAATTAGCTTTTCATTTTTAACAGTGACTGCCAATAGAATTTTAGAACCATTATATAATTAAGCATTTTGAAAAGATCTTCAGATAGTTTTCATATTCAGGAAATTTAACACTGGTTCAATACTATTATTTAATATCTAGTCCATATTCAAATTTGTCCCCAAACTTTCCTTTGTAGCAATTTATTTTTCTGGTCCAGGATACAGTCCAGGATCACACATTGTATTAATTGTCACGTCATCTACTTTAATTTGGAACAGTTAGTTCCTTAGCCTTTCCTTTGTCTTTCACGACACAGATATTTTTTGTTGAGTACAGGCCAGTTGTTTAATAGAATTTAAATTTTAATTGATATGAGTTGGAAGCTATCCCTAACTTAGAAAACAAAGAATCTTTTAATATATGTGATAAAGAATACTTTCTATTCTATTGGAAGGATACAAAAACAATGCCCATTTTGCTGAAAAGATAAATCAAAAGACCAGTTATCACAACAAAGTACACTTGGTCACCATCATGAGCTAGTTCACAGAACTTGAAAGTGTGATTAGGAATATATAAGCATCAATTTGTAATAGCCTGTTTAGCATCTGGTGCTCTTTTTTGAATAAGGTTCTTTCTGCACTTATTCATCCATACTTACTGGGAAGATAATTAGCACTTTTATTTCAATAAGGATGCTGAGCTTTTATTATGCAAACAATTACAGCCTTTATGAATCTTTGTGAAACTTTATTAATGTGCTATTATCCTCAATTGGTAACCATTTTATTATTTTTTATTTAAAATATCAATAAAAATAGTTGAATTAAAAAGCCAGATACACTGTTTCTATTTGACTAGCCACACAGATCTGTTAACTCTGTGCCTCAGAGTAAAAATTACAGGCCTTCTTGCCTCTGGAAATAATGTGGAGACACCAAAGCAAGTTGCCATATGTGAAACTTCTTGTATTCTTTTGAAGAACCTTAGAAATAGCATCATTAGGTTGTTTATGTAAGTGTCAAATTAGATGGCCAAACAATTGTCACAGACTACAGGAGCCTGAGAAGACATGACAACTAAATGCAACGTGGTCTTTACTGGACCCTGGAGCACAAAGAGGACACTAATGGGAAAATGGATGAAATCTAAGTAAGGTCTGGAGTTTAGTTAATATTATAGTTATGTACCATGTCATTTTCCTAGCTTTGACGAATCTACCATGGTAATGCAAGATGTTAACAATGTGGGAAACTGCATGAAGGATATATGGGAACTCTCTGTACTACTTTTGCAATTTCCCTATATATCTGACATTATTCCAAAATAAAAAATTTATTTAAAAAAGTAGGCAGCCATTTGCTTGATCCATTTTAAAATAACAATATAGAATGTATAATAATGAATTAAATATTTTTAGTTGGTACTTACCCTGGATGTCGTTGCCTATTACACTTAGTGATACAAAGATAGTAACCAAGTAATCCAAAAATAACCAAAAATACTCCAGCAGCAATTAATCCAGTAAGAAGGCCCACAACATCGATTTTCTCTCTGTTACCATCTTAAAAGAAATCATTAAAATAACATAAACATAACAATACAGCATCATTTATGATTTCAACAAATTTAACACTGGCTCTAAACAGGGTACAAACACATTATTAAGTATCTAATCATTGATACGGATTTCCTTAAAAGCCTTTGTGCTAGAGAATCTACCTGAAAAAAATTTAAATGGCACTTCTAAAAGCCCTAGTTACGTTTATTCATTCTTTTATTTATTTTAAATAGGTCATATTAAATGGATAATATTCAAAACTAAGTGGGATAAACATATTCTTTGCTCAGCTAGACACACTTTGGGGTAACTCTGCAATACAGTCTCCCACAGGGAGCCCTGCCTACGAGGAATGAAAGAATAGCTGGCAAAAAATAAACACTCGACTGAAGAGCGGTTAGAGGTGAACAGTACAGATAGGATAAACGATCTCTTACTTAAGGGTTTACTTAATTCTATTCATCAATCTTAATTTACCTAGCATAAGTATTCCATTCACTTGTAATGGTAAAAAGATCCTACTTTTATTCTGTGCAAGTCTTGACTTAGCTGAGCTGTTTAAAACAGCTTTAAGCCTATTATCTCATTTCTCTCGTATCTCACCAAACTTGATTTTCTGTGTTTAAATAGATGAATGTAGCCTCCTCTGTCTTAGACAGACCATTGCATAATTGAGAAATCTTTCTTGGATTTATAAAGTATGTAGGCTGAGCAACAACCAAACTCAAACAATAAAACTAAAATGTATTACCAACAGGAGTCAAGAAAAACATTAAATTTGATCAGTTCTTGCTTTACCTGATTTTGTGGTTGGTCCTTTTATCGAATATTCCTGCCAAAATGTGATCTAAGAAAAAGGTAAAATTTCCACATTTATTCCATTTTTTTATTATCATTTAATTCGGTCCCAACGACCTAGACTAGGGGTGGTAAACTCTTGGCACATGCCACACGTAGGAGACCATTTCATTCAAGCTGGAGGTCATGACTCATTCTAACTAAAGCACTACCTAAGATAAATTATTGTAGAGGGAATTAAAAAAAAAAGTACTAACATCCACCACTGTCTCTGCCATCTCTCAAACTGGTCAAGGGATTACTGCCAGTCCCCGCTTTCTACTGTGTCCTGGTATTCTTCCTTCACCTGACTGGAGCCCCTTCTCAGGCATAAGGGAAAATTACTGTATTAGAGAGTAGGTGAAAGTACCAAAGGTAGCAGTTGAGGCTGTGGAGCCGTTACCATATCTGAAGAGGAGTCTGAATTGTTCTACGCTAGGTGGGCCCTCAGTTTGTCTCAGGAGATTTTATTGAAAGGTATTTATTGATTTGGGAAGACATCCCTCAGACAATTTAAGTTCAGTGTTACTTGAGAGAACAGAAGTGGATTTTAAGGAACTGTGATAAAATTAGAAAATGGGTTTGTGAAAAACAGAATAAAATCTGAACAGGCACAAATACAAAGTATATACTTTGTTTTCCCTCTTTAACAGATGTGGCAAATACTTGTATAGAATGGGAGGCTGGGCACAATTATGGAAGAATCAAGAAATAGGTTCCATTACCACCTGCATTTGAAGGACACCTGGAGAGGTTCTTATTGACCAAAGAGTAAAATGGGCCTCTTAGAAAAGGGAAAAAGGAGCTGGGATTATTTAATCTACTAAAGTAAAGAATTTGAGTCACTTAACATTCTTTAAGAATATGCCAGATTATAACAGGCACAGTGCTATCTGTTTTGTTATCAAATTTGTTATCAAATGCTATCTTATCAAGATTAACAGATAGTATTTAATTTTATTTTCAGTGAGAACTTCTAAAGATTTTTCCCTTAAATTACACTGATAGACCAAACAGTAAACTCCTGAATACAGGGGCTATATATTTTGTATCCTCAGTGTAGCAGAGCACTTAGTACATAGTAGATTTTAAGTAAATACTTGAAATATAAATATGGGTAATCAAAAAAAGGTAAAGTCACCATAGGAGAAATTGCTCAGGGTCATAAATGATTGAAGCCTGAGTTAGAGCACTAACTCAAATAATATCTTAAAGTTTAATTCACTCTGCCTCACGATTATTTTGAGTACAATAAACATTAAACACACAAAAATCACAACATAATCAACAATTTGCTAATTACTACAAATCCAGTGAATTAAATATAAAGCCAAGTCTAAATAGGTTAATTAGCATTTCAAGGAAGTAGAAACAGATAACAGATGCATACCCTTGATTTTGTTTAAAGCATAAAATCTCTAATAACTGAAGTGCCACTTTCTTAAGTACTATTTAATAAGTTTCCAGGAAATTAACATAATCAACCAAATTACCGTTTTGTCTTCATCCACAAAAATCTCTCTGGCTTCTTCATAATTACAAAGTTCTTCATTGCACTCTCTTTCTTGGTCACCAGGAGTGAAGAGCTCCAAATCAAATCTATTATATAGGAGGTGTCTATGTATGAAAAAGTTTGCTTCTTCTTTTGATGTAAAGACTAATAAAGAAATAAAAAAGATTTCAAACATTGATAAAAATAAGGCACAAAATTCCTGTTTTAATTATGGAAAAAGTGAATAGTTCTCTTGATGTGGTTAAATTATACCAAACTTTCTTGTATGGTTTTAAAATCTGAATAGAAAAATAACATCAGTGAAGATAATTTTTGATAAATATGAAATACAAATATTAGCATAATTCCAGAAAATACTCGAGTTTATTATATCCAAAATTAGTAGCATAAATGAAAATTATTTAAATATCACTTTTCCTTCCAATTATTTTTCCAGTAAATGACAGGTCAGACTATTCTATTTCTAAAGGATTGGTTCCCTATTATCTCTACTGAGAAAAACTAGTGGGGTGTAATGGACAGAGTATTGGACTGAGAATTAGAAGACAGAGATTTTTGGTTTTGAACTGGCTTAAGCTCTAAGCTGTGTATCCTGGGATAAATCACTTACATTCTCTGAGCTGCCATTTCCTCATTTGTAAAATTGGGAATTGAACTAAATAATCACTAAGATCTCTTTAAGTTCTAAAATTATAAATTAATACTTTTATATTAAAATTGTATTCAAGTTTATACTAAAACTTACAAAATTCGAAACGTTTAAGTTAATGAAATTATAAATTAATTATAAGATTAATTAAAAGACATTCACCCCCTTCTCCCAAAGGAGCAGCTCCCTCCACCCCACACCCCAAATATGTATCCAAGAAGCTTTGTGAGACTCCCTCAATGTTGACTGGGAAGGTAAATGGTAAACTTAATAAGGTTAAGCACAGGCTGACACAAAACCAAAACATCGCACCATGGTAGTATTTTCAAAACTCACAAACTTTAAACTCGTTCTGGTGTCACATAAACAAAACTTAAGTGATTTTGTGCCAGATCATATTGCAGAGACTAGAATTCAGAAATTCTCTGAGAACTACATCAAAATGCTTAAAAGAATTTAAAAGTGTTGTTACTTCTCACTGCTAACCATTACAAAGGAAGACTATATTAAAGTAGGCAATTCAAAGACTGCTTATGAAAGACCATAGTCTGGAAAGCTAGTATGTACTGATTCATGAATGACCTTAGGTTGGGCATTTATTCTTAGCCCCTTGGGAACAGTCATATTTTGTCCAAGATATTTTTTCTACCAATTAATTATCTTTCCAAATAGGTCTGAATCTTCTAGAGCTGTTTTGTTCAATACAGTAGCCACTAGCTACATATGGCTATGGAGAACTTGAAATGTGGCTAGTCCAAATTGAGATGGACCGTAAGTGTGAAACACACAGGATTTCAAAGACTTAGTATGGAAAAAAGGAAAAAAGAAAAAAAAGAATGTGTAATAGCTCAATGTTTTATATTGCTTATATTTTAAAATGATAATTTTTGAATACTGGGTTAAATTAAATACATTATAAAATTAATTTCATCTTTTTTTACTTTTAAAAATGTGGCTATTAGAAAAATTTTATTTATGTGGTTCACATTATATTTCTTTTGGCCAGCACTACTCTACAATGCCTACATTACAAATAGGAGATTCAGGCCATTCAAACCAAGAGGGAAGCTAGAATAGGATAATTGGTGATAGTTGTCTTAAGAGGTATTCTAAAAGGCAGATAGAGTGGCCAATGTGGTGAAATATTTCTATTCTTCTTCCTCCTTTGTCTTCCTGTAGATTTTATGCTACCACCAAATGGAGATAAAAAGATTTTCCAAGCCTCCATCACCCCTCACTGGGATTCCTGCAATGGCCTTCTAAGTGGTTTCCTTGTTCATCTACAATCTGCTTTCAACATAACAGCCAAAGAGATCCTTTAAAATGTAAGTCAGACTTTCTTCCCACTTTGCTTTTTAAAACCTCCTAATTGCAATTCCACCTCCTGCAGAGTAAAAGCTGAAGTCCTTACAATGGCCTACAAGGCCGTATATGATTTGGTGACTTGCTCCAGAGCCCTGACCCCTCTGACCTCATCTTCTACCACTTTCCCTCATGTATTGTTACATTCTGTTGTAGCTATACCGGCTTCCAACACACCTGGTTCACATCTGCTTTTATACTTGCTGTTTACTCTGAATAAAACTTTCTTCTTTCAGTTTGCCCCCCCACCACCTCCTTTAGGATCTGATTCAATGTTACCTTGAACCCCATCACTACCCACCTACCCACCTCTGGCATGCCCTATCCACACTCTACTTTTCTCCATAGCACTCATCACCATCTGGTGTTCTATATGCTTCACTTATTTATTTGATACCACTCTGTTGTCCTCACTATTAATAGAAGGGAGACTCCATTAGAGCAGGGATGTTGGTGCCTGGCCCATAGAAGGGCCAGTAATTCAAAAAATTCAAAAATTTTGAATTACTGAATGAATGGATTCATCTTTTTTTACTTTTAAAAATGTGGCTATTAGAAAAATTTTAATTATTTATGTGGTTCATGTTGTATTTCTTTTGGCCAGCACTACTCTACAGTGTCTATGTTATCAGTAGGAGATTCAGGCTATTCCAACCAAGGGGGAAGCTAGAATGGGATAATTGGTAATAGTTGTCTTAAGAGATAGTCTTAAAACAAATGAATTCATTCAGTAATTCAAAAAATTACTGAACGAATGAACAAACTCAGCTTTCCTATATTAGGAAGAAACTCTCGGACCTAAAGTCTACCAGTTGAAGCAATTCATAGATATAGTCTGGTGTTTCTCAGCTTGGCATAGGTTTAAAGTACTAAACCAGTGATGAAGCAACCCATAGCCTGTCTAACTTAGCTGTACTCTACACGAAATCTAATTTCAGAATGGAGAATTAGAAATCTGCCTCCGCATTGCTACTTCTCAGATATGCCCAAGATCTTTACATTTTATTGGCTAAAAAAAAGCGCCAAATTTCCCATTGACCATCTTCTGTTCAAGCAGGTTATTTGAGTTATAAAAAAAAGCCCCTTTCCCCCAATGAGATTCAAAAAAGCTACTTTTAACTTACAGGGGAAATTTTTTTTAAAAGCCACAAACATTTTGTTTTTCCTGAAATAATATTTATGCCAATATTATAAATATTATATTTATGACTAATCATGATAATATGATTAACACTGTATTAAACATACCTTCCAGGGGCTGCTGCTTACTCCTTCCTGAGTATGAAAGTTCTGATTCTGTTAGCGGCTGACTTAGACTTAACCTTCAGAGCCAGATCAAATTTTTCCCTGCATCCCTTATGAATCTCAGGAAAAATACTGTCCTTTGTTATTTGGATTCTAAGTAATCCTGAAAAGAAGTAAACTTCCCTGCCCCTGGACCATCCTTGGCTCTCACCAAGAACTTGTATTTTCCCCTTGATCATTGCTGGAGGATGCACTGGACTTTGCATCTGCTTCCTTAGACTCTCTTTCCTTCTCTGTTTTTCCTTAGACTATCCTAAGAGGCTTTCCCTGAATTCCACTGTTACACAAATCCACCAACCCAAACATTCCATTCTCTTCCTCTCCTCCCTCTCTCCATGTTTTCTAAATAAGCTCCTTTTAAGTCATTTCAACTCCACTCTCAGACTTTATCAGAATTTAGCTGAAAGTCCCTTTTTTCCAGTTACTTTTCATATCTCCATTTATTATATCCCATTTGCAGCTGGAAAGCATTGGCTTCTGTGCCATACAACTCTCTCGAGGCACAGTTACTGCCACTCACTCTCTCCTCTGCTCTCACAGTTCTCTGTTCCTACTTCTGTTATAGACTTACGGAGGGTATCTGTTTACACCCTGCCTCCCCCACCAGATGAAGAGGTCCTCCAGGGCAGGGATTATAGTCTTTCATTCCTACATCTCCAGCACCTAGCACAGGGCCTAACACATAGCATGTATTCATAAAGGGGCTACTGACTGAATAAGTTGGCTTTTCAAATGTGTAGGATCTCTCATCTACATTTACCACAGACATCTCCAGCCCTCCACACTAAAGAATGATCTCTAAATTCCTTCCATAGTTTGTAATGTCCTTGAGAGTGTCTTTTAGGCCTGTATCATATAAATGAATGAATACATTCACAATCATTCTGGGGAGGAGTATCTGGTCCTACTGAGATAGAACCTTTTAAGTACAACCTTATATATGGGTGAACTTACATATATGGTGCAACTTGGAAGGTACCAAGAAGGATTCCCTTCCATAATCTTTCCTTATCCCACTAGCTAGCCTATTCAGTTGCCTAGAATTCTTTCATCCGAATGTGATTCTTTTGGGTTAAGGTACTGTCCTGTCTTAAAACACACACACACACACACACACACACACTGTACACACACAGAGTAAGGAGTATTAATCATTAATAAGTCAGCTGGGAGTATTAGTGTAACAGATCCTTCCCAAATGAAAATGAGCTGAGAGTAGCATCTGATGAGAAGGGATAAGGGACAGGAATGTGTGGGGAAGTAGATCCAAAGTGCTGGCAGTGGGTGGGGAAACACAATGACTGGACAGATAGGAGGATACTGAGAGGCACAGGCAATTTTTTTTTTTCTTTTCTGGTTTTGCTAGGTTAGGCTTTTAAAATATAGGCAGGAACCAATCTGTTCATGACCTGGAACCTAAAAACTGTGGACTTCTAAGTTAGCAAGCCCCAAATCTAATCTCTCAACCCTCTGCCGCCATTTAGACTACCAGACGTTTGAAAGTCAAAAAGGACCTCAGAGATCATTTTACATCCCACCTCCATCATTGTACAGATGAAGACATTCAAGCCCAAAGGGATTAAGTACCCTGCCCAGGGTAAGGAGGCAAGTCCAGACTAGAATCTGGACTTCCCGTCCATCTTTCTAGGAAGAACAATTACGCTCATTGTAATTACCACACAGCTTCATCTAAAAAACGTCACTCACTGACTTTCAGAAGTCGAAATAGCTTTTCCAGTTAACCACAAACCAGGTCTGAAATATGTATTTATCAAAGGAAACACATAAAGCTGTATAAATTGGAAAGAACAGAAAAAAACACAACCGTACCAAATAAACCACAAATTAAACTAAAGGATATTTCAGTGCTTCTATGATTGATGGGGGCATGTAATTCCCAAATATTACACTTTCCCACTTGAGCTCTATAATATGTGGCTCCAGTTTCTAGAAGGGTTTTCTTCGAAACTGAAGCCATGCTTACCTTCTTCTCCCACATGCTTAGAATCCTTTGGACTTCTTGTGCAATGAGGAAACGCGAAGGTAACCATGGGCAGTTGGCTGAGTAGAACCAGAAGTGTAAACATAGTCTGGCACCTGTCAAACAAACTAAAACAAACAAACGATTAAAAAAAAGAAAACCACCAAAAAAGCTCAGCAGTTGGGTTGCTGTGGGAATTGAATCACCGACCTGTTGCACTCAGAGCCACCGCGCGAAAGCGCCCCGCGCGCGGTTTCGGTTGTCCGAGCCGACGCGCGGCCCGAAAGCGGCGCCTGAGAACGCCTGGGACAGAAGCCGCGCCCGGGACTCTGCCGAGGGCTGGCCGGGCACCGGTCGCCGCGGTCAACTATCAGCGGTGCGTTCGAACGCGACTCCGTCCGCCGAGGTGGCCCCTCCGAGTAACCCCCACCCCGCCACGGCCCCGCCGCCGGGCCCTGCACCTGTATTCCCCGGCACATATTCCTGCCGCTCCCGGGCCGGGGTCCCGCTTTGGGGTGGTTCCTGCGGCCGCGAGGCCCTCGGTCTCCGGTGCCCCCCAGATCTCGGCGGCGCTCGGGGCCTCGCTCTCCGCAGGGCTGGGGTGGCCCCCGCGCGCACACTGAGGAAGAGCCAGGGGTCCGCAGAGGGGCAACCGGGGGACACGCGAGGCGCGAGCTCCCGCCTCGCTCCCGGGAAGCCGACGACAGAGCTGTGGGAAAGGGCGGAGGCGGCCACCTGGGGAGCACCTGGCCGAGCTCCTCCCCGGGGGCCGGCCTGCCTGCGGCGGAGGGCGGTGGGCCGGCGTCTCGGGGAGCGCGCGCTGCGCTCTCTCGGCCGCCGCGGCCTCAGCCCTGAGCCCGGGGCGGACCCGGCCCCCTGCCGCGAGTTCTGGCCCCGCCTTGGCGGCGCGGGTGGCTGGTTTTCGACTCGTTTCTAGACCCGGCGTTCTCTGAGAATCCGGGGCGGCATTTCAGTTCTCGGTGCTAAGCTCACCTCGGCGCGTCCGCGACTTTTCGCTTTGGGTTCCACTAGGCTGGGGCTCCTGTGGTTACCCCTAGGCCAACTGTTCTCAAAGGGTGGTCCAGGGACGAGAACAAAATATTTATCAGAGAAAACGCACTTTATTAGTAATATGAAATGGAAAATGACCTTAAACAGCGATTACTTTGGTTCTCCAATGGTGGTCCGCCGGTCTGGGATGTCTTCAAGATCCTTTCAAGATGTCTACGAGGTCAAAACTATTTCCCTTATGATAACAACACATAATTTGCTTTTTTCACTTTCATTCTGTCAAGAGTGTACAGTGGAAATTTCCAGAGGCTGTTTGACGTGAATGACATCATCATTTTGTCTGCTAATTAATAGAATACCTGTATGTGCTTGCTTGTGTTTTCTATGGTAGTATGTGTGAAGTATCAATATGTACATTTTACAGAGATTTATGTGGATTTATAGAGATTAATAAAATTCATCTGTTTTCAGAACTTCTGTACTTTTATTAGCTATCTTTGTTCATATCTACCAGGATAGCTGTAACCTCATTGTTCTCAAATAAATAATTACCTTGGAATCTTGAACTTTTTCTTAAGTCTATGCGGAGACACAACAAAAAGTAAGTACAGTTTGTTGTCTTGATTTGAAATAATATTTTGAAAATTTCTCAGTTTGAATATGTTATTTGGTAGATATCATTAGGTATAATTCACATAAGTAAAAGCTCTTTGGGACCCTCCATAATGTTAAAGCATGTATAGAGGTCCTGAGATCAAGGAGTTTGAGAAGTGATTCCTCAAGTAATGAAAGTAGCGGGTGGACAGAGGACCTATGCTAGGTGAGGTTCGCGTTCTTCCTTGTCCACATAACATGCTTAACAGTTCTTGGGAACATTATTTAAGTTTCCATGCTTTGGCCAAAGTGGCCTGGCATTTGCTGGAGGCCAAAGGAAACATTTTTTTCCCTTTTCTAATGTTTGATTAATTAAATTTTCACCAAATTCTTTTTTTCTCCTCATAAATGCTATTGTCTATTTTATTCTGATTATTGAGAATCAACTGAATTCTTCCCAAGTTTTCTGCAGAATTTTTTGTTTCACTGATTCCTTCTAGACAGTGCTTTTTCTTTGCCCTTCCTCCATTCTTTTCCTCTTCACTTGCCATTTGTCTGCCTTGTGGTCTCTAACCTGTTTCTGTGATGGATTCTTCTTTGTCCCTCTTAATTAAGCAATTGGAATCAGACTGTGAAGAGGCTAGAAATGATTTCTTGTAGTTGAGCACAAGAACAGGAAACATCTTCATTAGAACACCCATTCTTCTGTTTATTCATTCAGTCAACCAATAGCACTAAGCCCTGGGGAAAGGGAGAAAACACCACAGCCTCTGTTCTGGAGGAAAACTTAATCTGGCTAAAATCTATATTTGAGACTGTAGGCCTGTAAAAGCTCTTATCAAGGGCAAGGACTAACTTGTTCATCTTTACATCCTCCACAGTACCCAACAGAGTGCCTTCTATGTTGTTCATGCTCAATACATTTTCATTGGGTGAAAGCAATTTATTTTCAGGTGGGAAAAGTGCTTCACACTATTTAGGGGAGAGGCAAATGGTCTCTCATGCTACGGAATCAGCAGATGTGAACTTTGATGACATTCCTTGGTAGAAGGAGTCCACCCACGTATCTGGATATTTGGACCGAAACAAATGAGGCTTTGTTTTTACATCAAATATCAGAGTTTATAGACTGAGAGGCGAGGCGGATAGAGAAATGAAAGTCTGTTTCTCAGGGGTGAGTTACATCCCTGTGTGTTTCCCTATAATATTGGGTCCTAAAGAATGTTACAGCATTTGGCAGTATGCACTCAAACTTCAGTCACTATGGAACTGCAAGATATTTTGAGGTTAGATGGCAAAGAGAGAAAAGAGAACAGCCAGTAACAACAGTGTCCAGGATTGCTGATTTCTTCTGTTATTTACTTGCTATATTCATTGTCTTATTTTGTACCATTTGCTTTTTAAAGTGACAATATTCTTATGCCTTTCTTCCAAAGCATTTTAAGTGTTCTCACAGATAGTATTTCTCTTATTCTGCCTATCTATAGAGTTGGGCCAGATATTATGATTCTCATTTTAAAAAGAGGGATACTGAAGCATGAAGAAGTAAGTGAATAGTCATTGGCCAAGTAGTACCCTGGTTCTTGACTCTTTCTAGTACTTTTTTTTTGAGTCATTGTCAAGCAATGAAGGGCAGTAGGTGAAGAATTATTTAGTTTCAAAGGAAATAAAAAAAATCAGAGCAATGAGATTAATGGACTCAGATTAATGTGATAATTCGTCTCTGAGTTTGAGCACATACCCACCCACTTACCTGAGTGAATTCAAGAATGAAATGAAAACTCACTTTCCTGTGTGGGCATGAGGATTGAGTCAAGGACTGTGACAGGAAATGTTAAGGTTGCAGCCATGAAGCTCTGCAATGTAAGGTCACAGCCACATCCTTAAAGACACATCCATGACTGTATCATTAGACTACTCGGAACAGGAGATACAACTTTACTGAACTTGATGTTTCTGTGACATTTTAGCTTTGACATTTCAATATCAATTGTTTGCTGTTTTAATTTATCCTAGTAAAGTCAGCAAATGGGAAATGAAAGACTCCTATTGTTAGCTGGACACAGTGGTACACACCTGTAATCCCAGTTACTCAGGAGGCTGAGTCAGGAGGATACCCTGAGCCCAGGAATTCTAGGCCAGCCTGGGCCACATAGGGAAGACTACCCTTCCCCCGCACCCCCCAGTGTCCTGTCTCTTAAAAAAGAGAAAAGACTCCCGCTGTTCAAGGTTGATTATATCTGTATGCAGGTATTTTCAGATTCAACAAATAGGTAAAGGTTTTATTTTAAACATTTGTTTAAAGCCCTGTAAGGAAACTTTTTGAGAGAGCTTATATTTAGTTCTATAATTTAAGAATAATGATTGTTAATAACAAAACAAATAAAATAGGACAGTATGAGAGGTCATCTGGTTTCATGTCATGCTGTGGGTAGTAATAGAATTACATGTCATGCTTAAAAAAGTGGTAATCTTTATAGTCCTTACGGAGCACATAGGAACTTGAATCAGTGTATTTCTGAGCTGCCCCCAGGGGCCTGTGACAGGGATGTGTGTCACAGCTGGCCACAGAACTGTCACTCTGTGTATAGGCTTTGGCATTTTTACAACTATAGTTAATTCATTAATCAGACTCATTTTATCAGTATAGTCTTAGTTTCTCATTGCCACACAATTTTTTGGCCTCTTTTTTGTAAGCTCATATTAAGGTAATCATGATATTCTAAGTAAACAAACTTTTTCATACACAAGTATGGTTTTGCATCAATTGCAAAATCATACTTTCCGTACACAACATGTGAAAAGGGAGTTTAAACAAATTATGCATTTCTAGCTATACGATCAACAGTGTTTAAGAATCATTTGTTAATTCTACATCTGAGAAGGACAATAATATTTTAATGTTTAATCAGTACCAGCAGTTTTAATGTTGCTGGTACTGATTAAAGGACACGTATTACATGGAAGTTCTGTTAGAAAATCTATAAACCAGGATCCTGTTTATTCTCTTTTGGTGAAAAACTTTGTTATTTTATGTCCCACCCTGGCTTGAAGCTCTCAAATGAAGCGTTAACTGAGTTTTGAAATACAAAATATGGATTTTTAAGTATTGTTTCTTTTACTGATGTTCTCTCATGGCTTTAGTAGTTTATGGCTGTCCCTACTCAACCTGACAGCTCCTTGACAGCCAAGGAAGAAAATTCACCCCTCTTTGTATTTTTGCTGCTTTGGTACCTCACCTGGCACATGGCAAGATTTCCTAACTATTAAATGAATGAAAGAATGAGTAAATTCTAGTCCTAAGTCTGCTTCTCTCTAGCTAGAAAACTTTGTACAAATCACTTCTCTGAACTTTCTCTGCCTCTTTTGAGACATTGAGGTTTTGATCTGAGTGAACTCTAAGATTCCTTCCTGTGCTAAAACTCTATGGTTCTTTGGTCTTCCTTGATAACAGAAGTGTAAAGAGGGCTCTAGTTAAGTAATTTTCTATTTATTCTTTCCTGTTCTGGATAGTCTTGAATTACTCGCTTTTATGTAATTTGTATATTATATAAAAAGGAAATCCATCATAGAAAAATATAAATTTTAGAATTTGTCTGTACACACAAATTATATGTTTTATAAATTGTTCACCCACAATTATATAAAGTGGGGAATTGATGGGAAATCTCTATGTGGCAAAAGAGATACTAAAAAATTTTTAGATTTACTTCATTGGCCTCTCTACTCTGATAACTTGATTTATACTTCTCATGCCTGTGTTATCAGGTGACATTACTGCAGAATCTTTCTATTATCAGAACTTCTATTTTATTGCTTTCCAACTTTGCTATCTTTTTCTTGGATTTATATTGAATTTATATATCTTTCTTATATTTCTGTTACTGTTTCCCTGTTTTAGCTCTGCCACTGCCTCAATTTTTTTTCATTTTCTCTTTAATCCTCAGAATTTAGAATTTTAAAATATAGGGCATACTGATCTGTCTTTCATTTTTAGGGAGAACAATGTCTTTTCTTTTCTTTGAGGCATGTATTGTATCTACCATGAGATTGTTTGTATAGTGGTGGATACTCAATAAATACTGGATGAATTAAATTAATTATTAAGAATTTGTCAGTTTTTATTATTATATATTTTTATTATTCTCTTCTATTTTTGTTTGTATGTTCCCTTTTTACCATTTCCTAATTTCATCTTTTTCTTTCTCTTTACTCTTTCTTATTTCTCCTAAGTTGTTACTTTGAGATTTTTTTCTTATGATTCTTGACTCTTTCTTATTTTCTTCCCTTCTCTAAGGAATTTCTGTAATTTTCTTAGGTTGAACCATTTGAAATTGCCACTTCTGTAGGTCAAAAATAGTCAAATATCAGCAATTTCATATGGTTCAACATAATCATTTTCCTCAGTGCCTAGCACAGGGCCTGGCAGAAGCTCAATTAATACTTGTTGAATGAATTAATAAATAAAATGCTCCTTTTCATCACTTTCGGTCAAACTATTCTAGGAAATTTATATGTTAGAGTCTGAGGGCCTAGATTACATTAGGGAGAGAACTGTTTACCAATTATGGACTCAGAAGTCTTTAGTCATAAATGATCTTCCCAAATTTGCTAATTATCTGATTCTCTTAGTCCATGTCACCAATGTGCTATAGATAAACCTGAGGATATGCTTGTGAGCAAGCAAATGACAACCCACATTAATGTTATTATATACATATTTATATGAATATTAGTAAACATCAATTTATAAAGCATGCAGCTTTCTGTTTTGTGTATATACATATATACAGCATCTCAAAAAGCTGAAATATGTTAAAAGATGAAAAGCTTGTTCAGACATGGCAGAGATTGAAAAGGTTAGGTTTCTTAAAATACATTATTATTTCAGTCTCATTAGCAGTAAAATGACATATCTGTTATTCCCAAACCACTTGCCTCTGGTAATCCACTCCCCGCAATGGGCCTTTGGGAATTTATGCACACTGAAATAACAGCTTCACCTTGGAGAGGAGACTTATTAATTGAGGAAACATTTTAGGTTTCCTGAGTTGCTGATAACTGAAAATGCTGATCCTGTCCATGGAGATTTTTAGCTCGAAATGCTTTTAATACTTTCATACGTTAACTCATAAGCCCATCATTTCTAACAATCAAATCAGATCTTTGTTTAATGCATTGACAAACAGGTGCAGAAATTTAATAGATTAGTCCAAGGAAGGTTAGTAGTGAATCTGAGGGAGCACTGAAACTAGGGTTTCTGGTTTCTACCCAGTAGAATTTCCACTTTACCCCCTGGCATTTGAATTCTACTTAATCATTCAGTAATTGCACTTATGATTCATTCTCTATGACTTATGAAGAAATTCTTTTGTTCTCTTTTAGTCATCAAAAGGTGAAATTCAAGATCTGACTCTGACATGTGGAATCGCCTTCTCATGCAATGAAAGGCATAGTTTTTTCTTTTTTTAAAAAAAATAAAATTCCAATTTTTTTTTGAGACAGGGTCTTGCTCTGTTTCCTGAGCTAGAGTACAGCGGCATCATCATAGAACACTGCAAAAATTCCAATTTTTAATAGCAAAGCAATCCAAATAATACAGAAGTTTATTAGTAAAAAGACACTTTTTCCAAGAGAAAACTGTTAAAATAAGTTTGCACACAGCCTGATCCTTTTTTAAATGAACTCTGAAGAACTGTTTAAATGCTTATGCCATAGGAAATTTTGTTATATTATGGGATGATTCCTTGGACACTTTTAGTATTGCAAATTTTTTCTTTGCACAGAGTCTGTGGTAATGCATAATGTTTTAAAAATGTGTTCTTAAAAATTAGTTGCCGCTCTCACATCTTACTCCAAAATAAATTCCAGATGGCTTTAAGAATTAAATTGAAAAGTGACCCCATAAAAGAACTAGAAGAAAATACAGGTGGATAATATCTTCTCCTGGAGTGAATAAAGACTCTCTAATAATAAAAGCAAAGGAAAAATGATAAAGGAAAAGATTGACAGCTTTGACCTCATAAAAATTAAACATTTTTAGACATCATAAGACACTATTAAAGCAGATGGCAAACTGGGGGAAATATTTGCAATATATATCACAGATAAAGGGTTAAGATCCTTACCCTGAAAGTGTTATAACAAATCAACAAAAAAAAGACAATTTAAGAACAGATAAAACATGTAAACAGAAAACTCACAAAAAGGAGAAATACAAATAGTCAATAAGTGAAACCTTAGAAAATGTTCAGCTTCACTAGCAATCAGAGATAAAAATTAAAATGAGATTCTTTATTTTGCTAGTTAGATTGGCAAAGAAAAA
Source organism: Daubentonia madagascariensis (assembly GCA_023783475.1). Taxonomy (NCBI): domain Eukaryota; kingdom Metazoa; phylum Chordata; class Mammalia; order Primates; family Daubentoniidae; genus Daubentonia; species Daubentonia madagascariensis. Next base: position 9,555,554 of record JAKFHU010001990.1, read on the forward strand.
AAATAATGATATATTCAGTGCTGGGAAGTGTGTGGAAAAAAGGCACTCTCCATTCGCTACTAGAATAACCATTTTAGAAGGCAATTTAGCAATTCACTTCAGTAAGTGTGGAGATTCTGTTCTTAAAATTATAAGAGATTATTGCCTCATCTTTTTTCAGGAACTTAATATTGTACTTTTGCATTGCTGATTTATAAAAATAATATCTCATGAATCATTCTCTAATTACATATTTATTCTAGGTATATCAAAAAAGTTCTAGTTTATTTTTTAAATTAAAAAAACAAATCCAAATTGCTTCAACCCAAATGACTTGTCAAAAAGTTAAACTATACTTTTATTATTTTCTATTAAAAAAGCAATATTTATGTTTATTGTAGAAAAATTAGGAGATAAGAGAAAAAGGGAAAAATGTCAAACTCTACCTCCAAGTACACTACTTGGAATACATCATTCCAATCATTTTCCCAGGATAAATATGTGTATGTATTATACATGTTGTCAAATTAACCTCCAGAAAGGATTATAAAGGTATGTGTCCACCTCCATATGATGGAAAATGACAAGCATTTCCCTTTGTCAACAGTGGATATTAACATTTTAAGAAAATCGTTTAAAAATAGCCTCTTGTTTTAATTAGCATTTTTCATGTGCTCATTGGCTAGCTGTAGCTTTTCTTTTTTAGGTTCCCCATTAGTGTTTTTTGCTGAATTGCATTTTAGCCAAGTGTAATCCCAAGATTTTTGGAAATGTTTTTAGTTGGGCCTAGTCTATTCTTGGAATTTCTACATAAGAATAAATTACTATTTTATTTATGGTTTGTCCTGCATGCAAATTGTAATAACTATAATTTATAGAGGTTACTCAAATCATTTCACTTTTGCATTTAAGATGATATTAAATATCTTTCCCTTTTAAAAAAAAATCACCTTCTTAATGATATCTCCTTAAATGTTCTAGAAGACATAAAGATGAATGGTAATATAAAAACCATTTTTTAAATTGAGATAAAATTTACATAACATAAAATACACCATTTTAACTATCTTAAAGTGTACAGTTTAGGGGCTTTTAGAATATTTACAATTTTTGCAACCATCACCACTATGTAATTCTAGAACATTTTCATTACCCCCACAAAGAAGCCTTGTATCCATTAACCCATCACTCCTCATTCCCCCTCCCTCTACCTCCTGGCAACCACTAATCTACTTTCTGTCTCTATGGATTTGCCTATTCTGGACATTTCATATAAATGGAATCATAGAATATGTGGTCTTTTGTGACCGGCTTCTTTCTCTTAGTATAATGTTTTCGAGGTTCATCCATATTGTAGCATGTATCGGTACTTGTTCCCTTTTATGGCTGAATAACAATCAATTGTGTGGATATACCACATTTTGTTTAACCTTCATCAGTTGATGGACATTTGGGCTGTTTTTACTTTTTGGCTATTATGAATAATGTTGCTATGAACATTTATGTACAAGTTTTTGTGTGAACATATGTTTTCAATTTTCTTGGGTATATACCTAGGAGTGGCATTGCTAGGTAATATGGTAACTCTATGTTTAAGTTTTTGAGAGATATGTAACATTCCTGAAGGTTTAATATGTGTGTGGCATTTGGCTAAGCACTTGACCATTTTCTCATTGAATCCTCACAACTTTCTTCAGTAGGTCCAATTATTATGCCTATTTTACAGAGGAGAATACTAAAGCTCAAAGATGTTAAACAACTTGCTCAAGGGCATATAGCTAATTGTCACAGGTCCAGGATTTGAACTAACTCAGTCTGGCTCCAGAATCTGAATTCTTTACTACTTTTATTGCCTTAATACGCTTATAGCTCCAAAAGGGCAGAGGGCAGCACCCACGTAAAAAAACAAAGAAAAATGAAGTAAGAAGTGTAAGAGTCATTGTAACGTGCTTAGAGAATTGCATGTGGTGAGCGGAGTCAGGAAAGGCTTTCTAGAGGAGGGAGCATTTAAGTGAACCTCAATTCATGGGAATGAATTCAAGACAAGGAGCTGGGGTAAAGGCCAACTAGGTGAAAGGACTATTAGGATTGGCAAGTCAGTTTCACCTCAAGTGCCAATTCCAGTTAATTGGTAGGGGCAGTTTGTAGCACTATGTTGAGACATTGTCTCCCAGCTCAGTGGGAAAGAGTGTGATGATTAATTACCAATATCTGCCATGGGCAGGGGAGGGGAGATTTATAGGACACATGATATGAATTTTCATCACTGGACGATTATGACATGGAGATGAGAAATTATGGGTCATGTTTTGGAAAACAATGACTGTATGATTTTGACTGGGTCATAGGGTATGTGTAGGAAAGTGGAGGCTAAAATAAGACTAGAAATATGTGATAAGGCCATACAAGTGTCTTAAATGAAAGACTGAAGAATTTGTACTCGAGTCGGTAGGCAGTGAGGAGTCAGGGAAGATTTTTAAACAGAGGAATAGTGTCATAGGAGCCCTACTGCAAGAAGATTAATCTGGCAGTGGCATACAGAATGAATTGACGTGGTGAAAGATGAGAGACAAGGAGACTATTTAGGGCAGTGTTAAAAAATTTAGTGGGTGGTGATAAAGCCCTGTCAAAACAAGGAGCTACCATTTTTTCCCATTAATTTGATAAAGATTAAAATGTAGGTATGAGGAAATGAATATTCAAATAATCTGCTGGTGATACATTGGTTCAGCTTTTCTGGAGGGCAGTTTGGCAACACAGATAAAAAGCCTTAAAAAATGGTCCATTCCTTTTAATCCAGTATCTGAAAATTTATGCCACAGAAATAATCCTGGATATGTGCAAAGATACAGCTCTAAAAAATGTTCATTGCCTTGCCGTTTTAAAAAACAAATGCAACCCAGATACTGGCTGTGCAGTTTCTCTTCTTGTCACCAGCCAACCTGAGTCAAGACTTGGCACTTACTTACATTCACCATAGAGAGCTTACTGCATGAAAACCATTTAGTCAGCAATGTTGAATTCACTAAAATTATGTAGGGGAGGTGGAAGAGAGGCTTTAAAAAAAAAATTGGAAAACGCTCAGTACACAACTTGATGAATTCCTCTTAGACATTTCTTCTCTCTCCATAGTGCTGGGCTGGGATCCTCATTTCTGTGACCCTTCTCCACACAGCATTTGGTCCTGGTTCTCCTCCTCTTCTCTCTTTTAGTGTACAGAGACACTTATTTCCACTTAACTTTGGGCATCAGAGTCTATTCTGATCAAGGCCTCTTTTTTAAAAAGGTTTATTTTTAGAAAAAAATTGTTATAAATATTTGTGGAGGATATAAAAATCACTCATGAGTTACAAAAAGCATTGGGAATACTTATATGTTAAAAAGGTGGGGGGATTTGTTGAATAAATTTTGGTATAACTTTCTGCTACCATAAAACTTGTTGAGCACTCATGGGCAACATATCCTCCCTAGGTGATTGTGTTCATTTCCATGGTTTTAAATATGACTTATGTGCTGATAACTCCTAGATTTATACTTCTAGCACAAATCTTTCCTGTGTGTTCCAGATACATATTATCTTATTTCAGGCTAATATATCTATACTTGGTGTCTCTACTTGATGTCTCACAGACACCTCAAACTTACCATGTTAAACTTGGTCCTCATCCCCTAGCCCCCATCTTCTCAAACACAGAAAATGGCAGTATCATCTGAAAAGTTACTAAAGTCAGAAACTTAGTAGGCATTCTTGGCTCTTTCTTTCTTTCCTACTTCTTTCCATACACAGTTTATTAACAAGTCCATTTAGTATTGCCCCAAAATATAGCCATCTACCTCTTTCCATGTCCATTGCTACCCCCACTCCAGAAGGAGTTCCATGCAGAGAGCATATCATGCACAAAGGCACAGAGACCTAAGAGGGCTAGGTTGTCTGAGGAAACTGCAGGTGCATCAGGGTGGTAGGTCCATGTGGTTTTAAGGAGATGAGGCTGGACAGGAGGTCCCTGAGGAGATGGGAAAGGATGGGATTCAAGAGCAAAGCTGGCAGGTTTGGGTAAGGACCTTTGCAGAGACCCGGAGGAAACACTTAGGTCATCTGTTTTTAGAAATATTAGTAAAGGAAAGATTATACCAGTACAAGCAAACATAAGGCATAGACTTTTAATAAGCAAAAAGATGGAACAAAACCTTTTCCTTCTCATCTATAAGAATAGGTCTTGCTAAATGTACAATATCAAAGGTGTTACTGTTAAAAGTAGTTATTGGAAAAGCAAAAATAATATAACTGCAAATGTTCACTTTTAGTTATGGGTGAATTTATTTAACCTCAAAGTCAAAACTAGCTTTATGTTGGCAGATTTGAACTTTGGAGGAATGCCCAAACATTCTTGCTTTCTTTCATTTTTCTTCTTTTTTCAATATTAAAAAATTTAAAATTAAGACATAATTCACATACCATAAACTTCACCAATGTACAATTCAGAGGTTTTGATATCTTCACAAGGCTGTGAAACTATCACAAGTATATAATTCCAGAACACTTTTATCACCCCCAAAATAAATAAATAATGGCAGTAACTCACCATTCTCCCCCTCTCCAGCCCTTGTTGACTAGTCCAATCAACCTTCTGTCTCTATGGATTTGCCTATTTTGGACATTTCATATAAGTAGAATCATACGATATGTGGTCTTTTGTGACTGGCTTCTTCACTTAGCATAATGTTGTCAAGATACATCCATGCTGTAGCATGTCAGTACTTTACCCCTTTTTATGGCTAAATAATATTTTATTTTGTGGATATACTGTATTTTATCTATCCATTCATTAATTATTGGCATTTGGGTTGTGTCCATTTTTTGACTATTATGAACAATGTTGCTACAAACATTTGTTACAAGTTTCTGTGTGGACTTATGTTTTCATTTCTCTTGGATATATAACCAGAAGTAGACTTCCTGGGTCATATTGTAACTCTGTGTTTAACTTTTTATGGAACTGTCAAACTGTTTTCCAAAGTGACTGTGCCATTTTTTATTCCCACTAGCAATGGATTTTGATTTCTCCATATCCTTGCCAACCCTTGTTATTGTCTGTCTTTTTTCTGTTATTGCAATCATGGCCATCTTAGTGGCTTGCTTTCTTTTTCACTCTCTGAAGTCTTACCTCACTTACTGGCTGAAACCTTGTATTTCATTTTTCATTCTTTATTTTAAATCATCTGAGCATGATTGAAACTGGCAGCCTACACAGTATTTTAAGAATCAGGAAATTTCTAGTTAGCCTGGAATATTTGGAAGCTCTGGTAACATTGGGCAACAACTGGTTGTAGCTGAGTAAAGGCCCTCCAATGTTCACCACCTTCTACTGCCTTATATCTGGGCTATTTTTAACATTTATCTTTTTTACTTGGCTCCATAGACAATTGAATTTGAAGGTTCTAGTTAAAGCCATCTGGCATAAATTAATTGTGAATCTTGAATCTCAGAGCAAAATATAAGGTGTCCTAGAAATAAAGCTAACCAAGGAGGTATATGAGTTTTATGGGGAAAATTATAAAACTTTACTGAAAGAGATCAAAAGACCTAAATAAATGAAGAGAAATAACATGTTAAAGGATAGAAAGATTCAATTCCCCCTAATATAATCTAATTCAGTACAATACAATGAAAATTCCAACAGGATTAGTCACGGAAAATCGACAAAATAATTCTAAAGTTGACTTGGAAAAACAAAAGGCCGAGAATAACTAAGATACTTCTGAAGAAGAATATGGTGGAGGGAGAGTTGCCCCACCACATAATTACATGACTTACAAAACAATAATGATTAAGATGGTGTGATATTAGACTATAGGTCATAGAGGCTGGCAACAGAAACATGGAAAATCTATAACTTTATATATGAATAGATTTGACATTGGAAATCATAAGGATTAAAGGACTGTTCAATAAATCATACTGGGACAATTTGTTATTTGTATGGGAAAAAAATTCAGTCCTCTTATGTTATATAAAAACAAATTTTAGGCTGCTTAAAGACTTACATGTAAAAAGCAAAAGTTAAAAAAATTTAGAAATTTTGTTTCTAAATATAGAAGAATAGCTATACAACATCAAGAGAGAGAAGAATTTCTTAAGATACAAAAAACACATCCCCAAAGGAGTATATTAATAAATGATATAAAATAATTTGTTCAGCAAAAGACATAATGAAAAATTTGAAAGACAACTCACAAAAAGGAAGAAATATTTTTAAAACGGAAAATTGATGAACAATTGGCATTCAGAAGATATAAAGAACTCTTGCAAATCATTACAAAAAAGAAAATCCAATAAAAAATGTTCAGAGGAAAATTTAGAATGGCCAATAAATACATGACAACATGCTCAAGTGTTATATTAATCAGTTAAACGTAAAATAAAACTACTACCTGATTGGAAGAAATGAAAAAAATCTGACATTTTCAAGGATATAGATCAATGGGAACTAAAAATCACTGCTAGGTGGAGTAAAATTGGTAAAAATAACTCCAGAAAACAATTTGGATTTATTGCAGATTTGAGGATGCTCATACCTTACCATTCAGCAATTCTCCTCCTGGAGCACTCTCACCTCCATGCAACAGGGGATAGGTGCAAGAATATTCTCAGCAGCATTGTTTGCAATAACAAAAAAATCACATTGACCAACAACAGAAGAATGGATAAATATATTTTGGTATATTCATCTAATGGCATGCAATACAGCACTGAAAAAAATACATTAAGGCAACATGCATCAACATATATAGCAATTCTTAAATGAAATGTTGAGTGAAAAAAGAAAATCATAGGCACATATTTATGTTTATGCCACTTATATAAAGTTTGAAAGCATGCACGAAACTAAACAAGGTATTGATTAGGGGCATAGTCACAAATAGTAAAACTAAAAGGAAAAGCAAAGAAATGTTAGAAAAGAAAGAAATGACAGGACGGTGATTAGTTACTTCTAAGCATGGGAGAGTAGAGGTAAGCAGGGAAGGATAAAGAAGAGGCTCCAGTGGTATGTTTTATTTCCTAAAATGGGTGGTGGGTACACCCAGGCATGTGTGTGTGTGTTGTGGGTACATCACACATACTGTTTATGTATTAAGCAGTAAAATAAAATCTCAGAGGAGTTTTAATGAAGAAGGATGGTGGAAGAGGAATGAATTAAGTGGGACCAGGTTTGTGCAACAGTATAAAATGGAGCTGGGTGTGGTGGTACATGCCTGTAGTCCCAGCTACTCAGCAGGCTGAAGCAGGAGGATCCCTTGAGTCTGGGAGTTTGAGACCAGCCTGGACAACATATCAAGGCCCCATCTCAAAAATAAATAAATAAAATAAAATAAAACAGAGAAAGGGGGAATTAAAGAAAGACTCGACTTCATGATTTTGCCCAAGGTTTGCTGTTTCCAAGATAGTGGTTCTATTTCTTTCCACCTGAACCTCACAAAAAGAAAATCAGAAAAAGTTGCATATTTTCTTCTATTATTCTGTGTAAGGGACTACTACCTCTCCAAGCATAGGAACCGAAAGCATGAAAAGTCTAATAAAGGAATTTCCTTTTTCCCCCTTTAAAGGGCTTGGTGAATGTGAAAGAGGACTGGTTTAAGAGTCAGAAACCCAAGTTTCTAGTTTTTCTCTGTCCTTAATTGTCTGACCTTGGGTAAATAATTTAGCCTAACTGAACCTCAGTTTCCTAACAAGATGATTTCTAAGTCTCAGCTTTAAGTTCAGTCATTGTATGAGTTAGAGAGCCTCTCAACCAAAAAGAAAGCAGGCATGTACATTCATCATTATAGTAAAGATATATTCTATTAATTTGGAAAAGCTGAAGACAGTATTAATTTTCCTCCCACAGTCTTAATGAAGAAATAAAGAAACTAATTTTCCATTACCATTCAAGGGGCAATCCACTCCTTCACAGATTGTGAAATTAATGTAACAGATCCAACCAACTGAACAATCTATGCATCTTTCTTCTCCTCTCCAATTCCAAGCTTTGGAACTGTATTTTATATAAACAAAGTTTAAAAAGTTAAGTAAAAATTAATGCAATTTTAAAACTTAAGCTTATATATAATCTAATGAATTTAGAGCAAAATATTTGCAGTTTCTAGTATCTTTGAGTTAGTAATTATTACCTATGTCTGAAGCACAGCAGATATTGTGATCTTTACTAATTATAATTTCCCTAATTAAAATAACTTGTATCCATAATGCATTCTTTTCCTGAGGTGTTCAGTGTAGCTAGCAGATATTAAATCATTTATCTTTACAACATATCAACAAAGCCAGTAGGAGCAAGTATTGTTCTCATTATTTAAAGGAGAACATTAAAAGTCAAGGATTAGGTCATGATCACATAGTAATTTTTTATCATGAACATTAAGACTCAAACCACAGAAATATGTATATTCCTCCCCCATCCACCTTCCTTCCTTCCCTGTTGTGTGCAACTTTAGTGGGATGCGGGGCCTGCCTTCCACTACTGAAACCAAAAATGGGTAATCTTCCTCTCCCTGGCTTGTGGTTGCCAGGGTAAGGGCACTTTATCTAGGCTCCAGGATTTGGACACTCCAGTCCAGGGAGTGACACACAGAGCAGAAAGAATTTAGGACTTGTAAGGGCAAAGACAGCAAGGGTCTACCATGGTGTTGAGTGTCTGTAATCAGTAGTGTCCTGTGGTGTGACACCACCTCCCCTCCTGCTGCCCCCTAGTGTCCTGACCAGACTCTTCCTCTGGTATTGTCTGGGTTGTGGCTCTTGCTCTCTCTGCTTCTGCCATTTTCTGAATTTCTTCCTTCAGGTTACTCATTGATTTTGTGAGCCCCCAATATCCTTCCAGTAAATTCCTGTTTTGGTTATGTTAGCCAGAGTTGATTTCAATTGCTTGCACCTGAGAACACAGATTCTCTTAATCTTACTTTTGTGGAAGGCACCATATTTTTATCCCTAAATTGTCCTGTACGTTTACAATGCTTAAGTTTTCACTAAATTTAAAAATTTCTCTACTAAGTTAGTTGAAATCTAGCTGCAAAATCATGAGTCTGTGAATATAGCCTAAACATATAGTTTTTCCTGGGCCTACCTAATAAAGTTAAAATGGAATTATGTCCATTACATCAAGCAAGGAAAAGCAAGATACAAAGCAGTATGTATAGAGGTGTTTCAATTTTATAAGTATATACGTGAATAGAAGAAAGTACTGGAAGAATAGATAGTGAAAACATTAGTAGGAGTAATGTCTAGGTAGTGGGATTATAAATTGGATTTCTTTGTGCTTTATTTGGCATTAAAATTAACATGCATTATTTTATAATTATGAAAAACCCATAATCATTTAAAAACTTGTTTCTTATGGAAATTCATAAAAGTAGAAAAATAGTTCTCATTTTACAAAAGTAGGAAGAATAGTATTTATCATGTGGCTTCAACAATTATCAATACATGGCTATCTTCTTTTATCTGACATGTGCCCTACTCATGCTAAATTATCAGCACAGAAAGATCTTTTTCATTTAATTGTTCCTTCTTTTCCGTATGTTACTTTCTCTTTTAGAAATTCTTATTCAACATCTCTTTCTTCCATGTATCTATTCCTTATTCTCATATTTTTCTTTCCTTTATCCTTTATCTCTTCAATTTGGTTAAATTTCTAAATTTGCATCCTGATTTATTAATTCAACTTCCCACTTTGTTGTACACTGCCTTCAATGCAATTTAAATTTTGGTAATTAAGTTTTAAATCCAATCTTTCCTGTTCTCAAAGTGTTTCATTTTTATGAATGCTTATTTTGCTCTCATAAATGCAATTTATTCTTGGATCTTATTAAGAAAAAGAATCAGAAAATTTTCCAAACATTTCTCATGTTTTTGTAGTGAATTTGTTTTAGAGGGAGCCATTTCTCTGATTATTCTAGTTTGGGGTGGGCAAACTAAAGCTACCTATTTTTATAATGTGAACTAAAATAAAATCTTAAGCTCTCCCTAGCTGAGTGAATGGACACCCTGTTGGCCAAGGGGACCCCCCCCCTGCAAAAAAAACCTTAGAGCTGAGTTGCCAGACATGAGGAGAAGGGAGGTCAGACACGCACAGTTATGCCCTGTCCCTTTTGGAGTTATTCTTTGTAATAAGAAAATACAAAATCATTAACAAGCCTAAGACCATGTAAGACAAAGGTTAAACCACACCTGCAGGTCATCAATTTACTTAACAGATCACTTGAGTCTCGGTATATGTCCAGTTTGTCTCTGATTAACAGACTTCCTTATCTTAACTTAAAACATTCCAAGTCTTTAGACAAAGCTTCATTTCTTTAACCAACTACAAATCAAATTTGTAATCCCCCACTTAGAGATGTCCTGCCTTTTTGGGCCAAGGCAATGTACGCCTTCCATGTATTCATTTATGACTTTACATGTAATTCCTGTCTCCCTCAAACGTATAAAACCAAACTATAACCCAATCACAGCAGACCACTGGCTCAAGGCTTCTTGGGTGTGGCTCTCTGGGCCATGGTCGCACATATTCGGTTCAGAATAAACCTCTCTAAATTATTTTACAGAGTTTGGGTTATTTTCCTTTGACAATAATAAAGGTTTATTATAATATAGCCACACCCATTCATTCACATAGTATCTGTGGCTGCTTTTGCACTATAAAGCTACAATAGTTGCTTCCTTGTTACAATGTAGGACAGAGTTGTGACAGAAGCTATACCGCCTGCAAAACCTAAGATATTTACTATCTGGTTTTTTCCAGAGAAAGTTTGTTGGCTCCTTTTCTAGTTGGTTTCTTACTTTTGAATTTCAGAATGTTTTCATAGGTCCAGAGATTTTTAAAAAATTTGCATATCAGCAGTTCTCAACAAGGGGTTAGTACCAGACTCCAATGGGGGCTTTTTTAAATTTGCCTACCAAATGAGAATTCTCAATTGTGCCAACCTCACACAACCCTGGCTTCCTCACACAACCCTGGCTTTACTGTTCATACTCTCCAGAAAATTTCCTGACCATTCTGCCTTTATGGGCAACTCTGTGATTTGGACCCAGGGATGCTAACTCCCTGGAAAAAGTCTACTTGGAAGATTAGCTTTTGTCTCCAAGCTTTTTCCTGTTTCTCCTCTAGGTTAACACAAACCAACAGGAATCAAAGTGTTATTTTAAGGGGTTTTGGCTTGACATAAACAGCTACAATTAATAATGGAAATAAACTTGAGTTTTTAACCTCTTTTAACTGATTTCCTGCTTACAGCATAGATTATACCCATATTAGGAAGTTCACATAAGGCAATGTGAGTTAAACACCATTATTGTCTTGGGTCAAATTAGTTTACTACTTCCTAATAAAGAAAGAAGACTTTGCAAAAATGGGTCTTAGATCCTGTGAAGGCCACAAAATAAACCACAGATTTGGGATTAGTTATAGCGTATTTGACTTTGGGGAAAGTATTTAAATTCTCTGGGCTTTTAACTGTCAGCGTTGTAGTTTGGGTTGAGAATTGTATTTCCTTCTGGCTCTAAAATTCTTTGATATTATTCCTGAGGGCAGTCTGGAGCCTGTCACTGTTCAGCTTCAGTGAATCTCCACAGAGGTGTACTTGGTGGCTCAGAGGGTTGCTCAGGAGCAGGGGGAAAGGGCATAAAGATGTAGAAATTAACTGAAAAATAATACCATAGTTTTCCCCAAGACTAGTCTAGGTCTTTCTTGCTATGTCTTGTGAAATTGTTTTTAACTGACCTCATATGGATGTTTCAAGCCACATTTGGCCAGAATATGAATTTGTATGTTAGGTAAATCTGATCTGAAGAATTTCTTCAGAAAATTACCTCAGGTTGGTTTTGTGTTTTATGTTTTTGTTTAACTTATATCTATATTTTGGATACAGTTTCTTACACTTGATTTGACTCACTGAACTCTATGAATAAAGGGGCCCCATAAACATTTTAGTATATTTTATAGCAGTATAAGTTTTAAGAGCTCTTTCATCTTTTTTCTCCTTATATTGAATTCCTGTGAATGCCACAGGGATTTACTATGATTGAAGTGAAGGGAGTCTGTGCCTTTGAAAAGTCTGTAGGCAGTCTGTAGGTATATAAATGATAATACTTGTTTATGAACATCACATAAAAGGTCAAATAGCATTAACATGAAAAGCATTAAATAAGATGTTGAAAACATGTTTATATTAGCAATTGAAGAGAATTTAAAGGGAAATTGAATTAATTATCTGGGCAACTGCCTCAGTTTTTCACCTTAAGGTTGGGAGAGTATTGGGAGAAACTCACTACTCTGGGTGAGTAATGGAAGTACCTTCTTTGGGCTGCAAAGTTCTGTATTTGAGTTAGTGTATCAAGGATTGCAGGGATGGAACTACTTTCAGATTATTTTTTCTGTTCTTTTATGGTGGTTTTTATTTGTTTCCACTCCTTTATTTTGTGGTTTGAGTCAGGGAAAAACAGGTAAGTGTTTTATCTATATTCTCCAATTAATTTTGGGGGAAGAAGGAGGTGGAGGTTGGGCAGAAGATGAATATTTATTACATACTTTAGCATAAGTGAAGCTTCTCTTTAATCTCAATGTAGAATATTCCTACTTTATATATCAAAGGCATTCAAACAGACAGGGCTTAAGTAAACCTTTGTTTTGAGGTTATGGACTAAATCTTTAACCACAATGTGGAAGAAAAAAGAAGGAAGAGAGTATGGAAGGCTAAGGGCAACTCATCCACTAATTTTGGGAAAATACTTGGCTTACTGAATAGAGGAATAGTTTAGTATTTGAAACCATAGGCAGACGGTAGGGTCAGTTGGCTGTTAACGTGAAAATGGAGTTAATTTTAATTCCCTGACACTCCCTGTTGTTTTAAGCAGTTCTAGTTAGTAAAGACAACTCTTGACCATGAAAAGTTACTAGAAATGATATCTTCAATTTGACAAGAACACCAGGTTTAACGAATTACCCTCAAAATGGTTATATACTGGATGTTTGGGGTTATACTTTAATTAAAGAAAGCCAGACATGATTAGCAGTCTAATGTTCAAATATAAAGAAAAAACTATAGCATTATGTCACATTATACTATCTAGGATAATCAATGCATACTATTTCAGGCACGGCAACACAGGATAGACACAATTTGGTCATGACATAAAAGGTTTAATGTCTAGTCCTTAAGTTAAAGGTGTAAAAATTCAATTTTATATGTTCCCTTATGGAATTGATTTGACTAAAGAATTGAATTGTGTGAACTAAATTGATAAATGATTTATTAATATTCAATAAGAGGTTCATGCCACTTAGTACATTAATCTATTGGTGAAGACAAACTAGGATCAAAAGTTGTTATGGTAAATAGAGTATCAGGAAAAAAGGGATGATCTGAAGCCATGATAGCCAGGTACAAGAGTTTCTCTTCCATAGCAAAGTTATTAGTGAGTGCTTCACAAACTTTGGTGTAACAATCACCAGGAGTTGCTTGTTAGAACAATATTTAAATTATAAATTAGGATGAAATTATTGTTAGGCAGAATTCTGTATGCAGTATATGTAAGTCCATCAATTGTTCATTGATGCTTTTAACTTGGTTTTATATTCGGCATACAGCTTTTTCCTTGATCATCTATCACTTCTTTACGGAAATGTACAATCTTAGCGTAATGGTGTCATGTCATACCAACCAATATTCTCACAATTGGTGATACTGATGAAGACTCTGAGAGATAACAGGATGGTGACAACATTTTTGATTCATTAAATGAGATTAAATTATGGTTGGTATGTTTTGACATTAAGCACATTTTGCTGTTTGAAAATTGGTCATATATTTATGATATTAGTAACATTTTATAGACAGAATTTTGAATTTATTAGACATTCCATATAGTAATCATACCAGAGAAAAAGAGAGCAATAAATGTCAGTGCAGTAGGCAATCATCTATAAAATGTGATATTGGGAAGGCCTGCCTGATGGAAACTATCTTTTCTATCAGGATGTTATTGTGACTGAAATTTGGCTATCAGAGATATTGGTTTACATATCGTTAATAGATATTGAGTGTTCACTCTGTATCCGGTACTTTATACTCATTGACTTAATTGACTTTCATAATAATCCAACAAGGTATGTAATGTTATTATCTCTGTTTCAAAGATGATTAATTTAAGGCCCTCTTCTCTACACTCCCTCGCTGGGTGATCCAATCTATTTCCATGGATTAAACACTTTCTTTATGCTGTTCACTTGCAAATTTAAATCTCCAGCTGAGACCCTTCTGTGAGCTTCAGACTTACATTTCCAGTTGCCTTTTTGACTTTTCCATGTGGATGTCTCATAGATACCTTAAACTTAGTATATGCAAAAAGAGAACCATTGATTTTTGTAGCAGACGCTGTTAGTTGCTTATTCAACTCTGTTTCTCCCTTCTTTCCTATTGGCAGAGTTGCAATTCCGTTAGGTTTTCCATACTTCTCCCCACCACATAGCTTGGGGAGGATGACTCTGTCCCCAGGTCCAGGGGTAGATCTCGGTTATCTCATTTCCTTTGTCAGTGATTGGTTTAAGACAGGAATGTGAGTGAGTTTGAGCCAATGAGATATGAGGGGATGTCTGCTGGGATGTTTCTGGAAATGATTTTTCCTCCCTTCTAAGTAGTCACTATACAATATATCCTTTTTATTCCTTTTTTATTGTTGTACATGGATGTGATGCTCAGAACTGAAAGTAATCTTGCTATCAATATGAGGATGGAGCCACCATTGGAGGAGGGCAAAACAAAAAGAATTACTGAGAAACAGAGCAAATAATTTTAACAAACCACATTTGCAGCCCTCCATCTCTTGACTTATCTGAAATAATAACTTTCTTTATTGATTAACTCAATTTAGGTTGAATATTTCTGTTACTTGCAGCCAAAGGCATTCTGATAACAATTTTTACCCCTACAGTGTTGACTTTTCTTTCTTCTCCATTTCACCAAATGGTTATACCATCTACCCAGTTGCTCAAGTAGGAACCCTAGGACTCATTATTTCACTTTTCTTCTCTGACTTCATCCAAAATCCATCAGTAAGTCCTGCAACTTGAAGGAAAGGAGTAAGAGACAGGGAAAGAGAGGTATACTATTACTCTGATGTTTCCATCTTAATTAACTGGGAGAGTGATGCTACTAACATAAGTAAAGGGGTACAGAAGAGAAGTTAGTTGAGGGGGCCAAAAAGATTAATTTTATAAACTTGTTGAGTTTGTCTTATTGCCTTTCATTAGGTTTTGAATTGGAAGTTTAAAAAAAAACCCAGTCTATTAGGAAAAAAAACAAAAGTCTTAGGAAGAATATGCTTAATTACAATTTTCTAATAAGAATAACTTTAATTTTTTCTCCCATGTAGGCTATATCTAAAATAAGGTTAAATAAAGTCAATAAATCATAAGTTTGCAATAAAATCTCTCCCACAGTGTATGTAGGACATCTTCTAGATAATGATTTGTAGTTGATTAATCTATCATCCTGATATTGACACCTAAAACTCAATTGCTAACTGACATGTTACAATATTATATACAAAGTGATAGATATACAAAGCCAGAGTGAAAACCCAATATAACTAAAAAAGTGGGATTGGAATGTTCCTAACACAAAGAAATGATAAATCTTTGATGTGATGGATCCCCAGTTACCCTGATTTGATCATTACACATTGTATGCCTGTGTCAAAACATCACATGTACCCCATAAATATACATACCTATTATGTACCCATAATAATTAAAAATGAAAGAATTAAAAAAAAAATTTCACATTTTGTAGGTGGGGTTCTACACTGGGTCAAGGTTCTTGGTGGTAAGCAACAGAAATTAACTCTGGTGACTTTAGAAGAAAAAAATGTATTGGAAAGATATTATAACTGCTAGCTCATAGAATCAGACGGTGAGCAGGAGCCAAGAACGCAAGGCAGATCCAAGATCCAGTCTCAGCCATAGTGGTGCGGTGTTATGGCATTGTGATTGTTGAAGAGAGCTGCTGCTGCTGGCACTAGTGCTCCTGTACACTCACTTCTACCCCATTGGCCTTTCAACTCCACCACAGCCACCTCCAACAATCTCTGCTCCTCCTACACCAGCACTCAGCATTTTAGAGGGGATATCTGATTGACTGAGCCTCATTCATGTGCTCTCACCCCAGTCACCAGGGAGCCGACACAGGAAACGTCTTTTCTCTTCAGGTTCCAAAGTGGGAGAAGAGGGATTGCCTTCCACTTTTTCTGGGATACTCCAACAGTGGGCAGCCCAAAACGACAACTATCTAAATCTTAACTTATGAAGAACAGAAAAGCAGGGAAGTAATTGAAGTGTGTGATTTCTGTATTTATCAGTCCTGTGTGAAACCGAGTGTGAAAAAAATGAATAACTATCACCTGTAATTTGCCAAGACATCATCAGATGTTATATACATAAACATACTCTTGTGGATTACCCTTTCTTCCTGACGGGACGCTATTGAGACATTCCTAGTTTCTTTTGTTGATTTGTTTAATTTATAAAATATCCTCCTTGCTAAAATAATTCCATCAAGTTATTTGCTATAATACTTAAAGTGTTTCAAGTGAGGGCCATCCAGGAGAATAATAAGCAGCTTAAAGGAAAATGTAAAGTCTTTCTTTTTGCCAGCTTGTCACAGCCAAAGAAAAGGTCAATTCTATCTAGACTTCTTGGATAAGGATTGTTTCCTGAGTTATGTGGGTCATTGCTTTAAATCTTTTCCTTTGCTTTATTTGTTGTGATGATTAATTTTATGTGTCAACTTGGATAGGTTATGATTCGAAGATGTTTGATCAAACATCAGTCTAGATGTTGCTTTGAAGGTATTTTTGTAGATGTGATTAACATTTAAACCAGTAGACTTTGAGTAAAACAAAGTGCACTCCATAAAGTGGATGGGCCTCAGCTAATCAGTTGAAGCCCTTAATTTAAGGGCTTAAGAGAAAAATACTAAGACCCCCTGAGGAAGAAGAAATTCTGTCTCCAGACTGTCTTCAGACTCAAGCTGTAGCATCAACTCTTCTCTAGGTCTCCAGCCTGTTGTCTTATCCTACAGATTTTGGACTTGCCAGCCCCCGCAATTGCATGAGCTAATTCCTTAAAATAAATCTCTTTCTATACTTATATATACACATCCTCTTAGTTCTGTTTGTTTGGAGAACCCTGACTAATACAGTTGGGAAGTCTTGGTTTGCCATGGTTTTTCTAACATGGTAAGCTTACTAGAGTGGGAGCTTACTAGGATTAACTGAAGAAAATGATTTGCCAAGAGAACTGTCTAGCACTGCCCTCTCCAATATAGTTGCCACTAGCCACACGTGGGTTGTTGAGCACTTAAAATATGGCTATGTCACATGTTCAAATGACAATATTTTGATATACTGGGTTAAATAAAATAGATTATTAATACTAAAAAAAGAAAATCCAACATCCAGCAAATTTTGGAGAGATTTCTACCACAATTTGTGGTGTTACCAATTAGTACATGAAATTTTTTGAGTTACATGGAACTTTTACTATATGTATTTATCCATAAATATTTACTAAATGTATATTATGTGCCAAGCACTGTGCTGAGGTTGCAGATACAAAGATGAATAAGACACATTCCCTGCTTACAAGCATGGAAACAAATGACTATAATGAAATGTGGTAAGTGCTGTAACTATAACACATTATAAGCGCTTGTTTTCACTACAGCATTTAAGCAGGCTGTAAAAACCTGTTCATTCACTTTGTGCATATAACATTATTTTTTGATATAGATATTATCTCCTGTTATTCTCCCAGGGAGTCATTGCGCTTATTTACAACAAATTCTAACTAGCTCCAGGCCTATTAGTACAGGATGTGAAAACTGTGATTCTAGAGAACCTAGTTTGGGAGACATGTAAATACGCTTACTCCCTTTACTACATCAGGTAAAAATGACATACTTTCACTCTCTGAAAATTACAGTTAGGACTGGATTAAGACATTCTGAGGCTTTAATCTATGTTAAGTGTAAAAATAATTCCCAATTATAATAAAGATTCACATTTTATTCATAAAAAAAGAACACAGACTTTATAGTGAGGAAGCTTTTAATTTACATATATGTAAAATTACATTAGATTAATTGAGAAGAAAAAATGGGGACAGAGAACAAAATAGGAAAGAGGGAGGGTGCAGAAGAAAGAGGAAGAACTTCCCATCAGCTGGGCTTGGATTTAGATGCCTGAGTAGCCACCAAAAATACATTTGCCCACTCATTCATTGATTCATTCAATCAATTAATGCTTACTGAATTCCTAAAAATAATAATAGCAATAATAATAACAGCCAACACTTATTGAATGCTTACTATCTACCAAGCACAGTGCAATGCACTTTATGTACCTTATCTATCCTGTAGTATCTCAGGTACTACAGGTTGAGTATCCCTTACCCAAAATGCTTGGGACAAGGAGTATTTCAGATTTTGGATTTTTTTGGAGGAATTTAGAAATATTTGCACCTACATAATGAGATATTTTGGGAATGGAACCCATGTCTAAACACAAAATTCATTTATGTTTCATACATACCTTATAAACATAGCCTGAAGGTAATTCTATACAATATTTTAAATAATTTTGTGCACGAAACAAAGCTTTGACAGTGTTTGACTGCAACCTGTCACATGAGGTCAAGTGTGGAATTTTTTACCTGCAGCATCATGTTGCTGTACAAAAAGTTTCAGATTTTGGAGCATCTTGGATTTCAGATTTTTGGATTAGGAATGCTCATCTTATATCATTATTCCCATTTTACCAATGTGGATTTTGAGGCATAGAGAGGTCAAATGCCTTGCCCAAGTCTGGATTTGTACCAAGCCATTTGCTCTCAACTACTATGATATGTGCCATCCATTGTACTAACCTCTGGGGATTTAAAAGTAAGTTTGACAAAGTCCCTGTCCTCAAGGAGCTCACAGTCTATTAGGAGAGAGAAATTATATACAAATAATTGCAGTGCAGTATGATAAATACTTCAATAAAGATATGTAGAGTACAGTGATTGCACCAAGCAGGGAACAATTAATTCTACTTAGATGGGAGTGGAGAGTTGATGAAATTTCAAAGAGGAGATTTGTGTACTGGAATTTAAAGGATGAGAAGATGTTTTCAGGCAGGCCTAATGACAGTAAAGAGCATTCCAGGTAGAAGGAGCAGTATATGCAAAGGCTAAGGGAACTTCGGGTTGGCTCGGAGTCCTGGGGAGGGAGGGCGGGGAAAGGACTGCAAGGATATGCCAGACAAGTGGAAGAAGATGTATGGAATTCTAAACATTTTTAGTATGTTTATTTTTTTGATAAGGCAAGTCGCCATTAGCTACCCGTTCAAAGAGAAAACAGCCAATCCACTAAATAGAATTCACTATAAAAATATAACAACTTTTGATAAAAATTTTAAAAATTAAAGGACTTAACCATTATTTTCACTTTTGGGATGTCACTTTCAGGTCATGATACACGTGAACATTTTAAAAAACATAATTTCCATTTTATTATCTTATATTAAAAAATACATTTTAGGGCCAGGTACGGTGTGGCTCATTCCTGTAATCCTAGAGTTGGAGACCAGCCTGAGCAAGAGCAAGACCCCTGCCTCTACCAAAAATAGAAAAAATTAGCCGGGCATGGTGGCACGAGCCTGTAGTCCCAGTTACTCAGGAGGCTGAGGCAGGAGGATCACTTGAACTCAGGAGTTGGAGGTTGCAGTGAGCTGTGATCACATCACTGCACTGTAGCTGGGGTGACAGAGCGAGACAAAACAAACCCTTTAGATATGTTGGTATAGATAGACCAGGCAGTTTCTATCCAGCTACTAGAATAAAAATTCTGGTTTTCAGAGAAGAAAAAACAAGGTAGGCAACATACCTTAAAGAATGAAGTCTTAAGGCTTCTGTCTGTGAGGTATACATTATGTAAGTAAGCACTGAGAGAAACACCTTTACTTGGGGAGAGATGTCTAGCTTAAAATGGATCCTCACTTAGGCGCTCTGAGTTTCATAGGCCCTTCCATAAAGAGTCGTGGGCTGGGGGCAGGTAGGTGGAGTAAAGCCTCCCTTTAGGGTTTTCCCCCTTTGGACTTCAGGCTCATCCTTGCTCCTCTTCCCCACATGGTTGACTAGTACCATGAATTCGATCACTGGCAGAGATAGGTAGTAGGTATCATTTTTTCTAGTATGAATCCATTAAGCCAATATAGTAATCTTATGATAAATAAAAACTCTACATAATAACAATGTTATGATTACAATAAAAAGGGGTTTGTTCCCTCACAATTTTGCCATTATTTCTGGGATAATCTTTAAAGTATCATTTTAGTGCATTATAATTTATTCGATCATTCTTTTATTTTGATATTTAGTTATTTCCACTTTCATTCCAGTATAGACAATGCTGTAATAAACATCTTTGAATATATAGTTTTTTTCTCATGTTATTTCCTTAGTACAAATTCCCAGGAATGAGTGAAAAAATAGCATTTTTATAGCTCTTCTTGTGTTTTATCATACTGCTTTCCAAAAAGGTTGTACCATTTATAAAGTCATTAAAAGTATGTGGGTGACCACTTTAATCACCTCTTCACCAGTATTGGGTATTGCGACTTAACAAAAAAATTGCTAATAAGAATGAAACACTACCTCAAGTTTATTTTGATTTGTCATTCTTTGAGGATGGTCATTTCACAGGTTCTCTCATTGCATGAAAAAGAAAATTTTCAAATATGGCTTAAGGAAAGTCTACATAGTTATAACTTGAAAGTATAAGTCTTTAGAATTTATTAAGTTTTGTTAAATACTTTAACAATTAAAAAAAATCCCATGCATTTAAATGACCAGTTACCTCATTCTAAAGTTTTCTCCAATCCTTCTCAGAATTCAAAGATATATTTATACTTTTAATCAGTGTACCTATTGTTGGGTCCTGTCTTTTTCATTTGAGATTACTCACATTTTTATGTATTGAAACAGCATACTTATTTTTTAAAGGTTATGAAGAGTTTGAATTTATTGATATACAATATAGTTTTTCAAATGTAAAAACTACTTCAGAATGGTTATTTTAAAAATTTCACTATTCTAAATAGCCCTGCTATAAACACCTTTGTATAAATTATTTCCTTCTCCTGTTTCCATTTGATTTTTCCCCTTGGATGTTATCTTAAAAGTGGGATTACTGGGCAAAGGATATGCTTGGTCTTATTGCTCTTATTAACATAATAACGAGGTTATTTTTAAGTGATTAGCCAAGATCTTGTTTTAAATTGAAACCAAGGTGTTTTCCATTGTAGTAGAAATATCTATAATGAATACTTTAGGAAAGTAGAAATGGCAACAACAACAACAACAAAACAATTCTGAAAATTATTTTAAATCTCTCTTTTAGGAACAAGTTATATTTTGTATTTACCAATTGTCTTAGTCTTTTTGTGCTGTGATAATAAAATACTACAAACTGGGTCACTTAGAAAAAAATAGAAATTTATTTCTCACAGTTCTGGAGGCTAGGAAGTCCAAGATCAAGGATCCAGGAAGTTGTGTGTCTGGTGAAGGCTGCTACCTGCTTTCAAGATGGTGCTTTGCTGCTGCATCTAGAGGGGAGGAATGCTGTGTCTTCACATGTTGGAAGTGGTGAAAAGGGCTGAAGACCCTCCATCAAGCCCTTTTATAAGCACTAATCCCATGCCCCCTTGTGACTCAATCATCTCCTAAAGGCCACACCTCTTAATACTGTTGCTTTGGGGATTATGTTTCAACATGAATTTTGGAGGGAACAAAAACATTCAAATCATAGCACTGATCATTGAGAAAATAGCATAGAGTTAGAAGGGGATCCAGAGGTCATTAAGTTCAATTGACCTCTCTACGACTTAGTTTCCTTACATGCAAAAAGTGTATAGTAACAGGATTGTGGTGGAGACTAAAATGAGATAATGCATGTAAAACACTTAGCTCATTGTCTGGTACAATCATAAATTATTAGAGTATAGCTGTTATGGTTATTACATACCAAATTGAAAGATAATAATATTCCATCCATTCATTCATCTCAATTTATTTGGCATTTGTACAGCAGGCATGGTGCTAGAATCTGGTATGCAAAAGTGAACAAAATTCATCTCTGCTTTCATGGAGCTTGTGTTCTACAGATAATAAACAAATATACCAGGTTAGATGGTGATTGTGTTATGGAGGATAAAGCAAGGTGAGGGCAAAATAGGGTACACGTGGGGATGTTACTAAGGGCAGTCAGGAATGATCTCCCTAATAAGATGATATCTGGGCAAAGGCCTGAAGGAAAGGAGGGAGTAAAAAGAGTTTCGAAAAGATTTTTACTTGGAAATGTGGTTAAAATTTTGAGGGCAGGGACCATTTCTTTCAGATTTGGGTAGCATGCAGAAACTAGATAGGCCTGAAACATATTACATTCATATTGAATGAATATTCAACATAAAATTTTGAAACATATTGTTAGGTGTGATCTTCAGTATAATTAGACCTACAGTTTATTTTTTCTTTAATATTCCACTTTAAAAAATAAGCAACACTTAAATTTTTGAATGGATAACACATTCACACGATTCAAACATCAAAAAGTATAAAAATTTCAGTGAAAAGTCTCCCCTTCTCTCCTGTCCTCATCTGTACAGTTTCCATTGTTTACCACAGGTAATACTTTTGAGTTCAAGTGATCCTCCTGCCTCAGCCTCCCTAGTAGCTGGGACTACAGGTGCACGCCACCACACCTGGCTAATTTTTCTATTTTTTGTAGAGAAGTGGGGGTCTCACTATGTTGCTCAGGCTGGTCTAGAACTCCTAACCACAAGCCATCCTTGCGTCTTGGCCTCCCA
Organism: Daubentonia madagascariensis; assembly: GCA_023783475.1. NCBI lineage: Eukaryota > Metazoa > Chordata > Mammalia > Primates > Daubentoniidae > Daubentonia > Daubentonia madagascariensis. The sequence continues at coordinate 9,578,481 of JAKFHU010001990.1, forward strand.
AAGTGCTAGGATTAACAGGCATGAGCCACCGCGCTCGGCCCCAAAGACTTTTTTTAAAAAACATGGCTTTATAAGCCAAAAAATGTTTTACTTAACACATTAACTGCCATGTGAGTTGTATTCAACTCATGCTAGTTTTGAGCATGGGGCCTCGTGAAGCATATGTAACTCACACGTCTCTTTACCCTGGTAGCTGGTTAACTATTTTTCAAGTTGCATATAACTCAGGCACAGAAAATAATAAAAAATAACAAATTTTTCATTAAATTAGAAAGGATCATTTTGTTTTCGAAGTTTTTATTCTATTTTTGTAATAAAACACCATGGCCCCAAGGGAAAAAATTTTTTTTTATACTGTGGCAGTCAATGTGTTAAACAAAGAAAAGCATTAAACATCCAGAGAGATATTTTCACGAGCTTGTATCTTTAAAAAAATCAATCACGTGCTGCCCCAGATTCTCACGTTTCCCCACCCATCCTCACCTAAAGACCTTCTAGCCCCAAACAGGAAGTGCCCTAGGGCGGGAAAAGGTCAACCGGAAGCGCACACAGGAGCCACAGACGCTTTGCTGAGGTAACTCGGAGCCAACTAACTTGTAACTGGGCTGTATATGAAGCGGCCCTAATCTTTTCATCCAGGGTCCACTTAATGGTTTGCCCTGCACCTCCGGTTGCCTGACTTACCCCTTCCTCAGCTCTGGCTGCCGAGGGGCCGTCTTGCCCGGAGTCTCTGGACTGTCGTGTTGTGTCTAGAATCTTCCACCCTGGCAACCCAGGATAAGCTGGCACCCTCTGGCCTCCATCTCGTTCTCTTTGCACGGGCTTCTCTTTGCTTTTCCTGAAACGCTGTCGAGGCTGCCGGTTAGTAATGAGAGTCTTGTCTGTTCATCAGAGGGAAGCACATTCCATACATGTGCCTTAGGTGTTTTTTGTTTTTGTTTTTGTTTTAACCCTCGTGTTTGTCTTATGAATGCAATGTGATAATGTTGGTCATCTTGTGAAAATTTTCAAACAAGTCTGGCGCTCAGTGTATGTAACATTTCAAACTGTTATTGGTGAATCTCGACTTTCTTTGGTGGATGTTATTTTGCATAATGTTTTAAGTATAGTACAGAGGCAGGAGGATCACTTGTGCTTAGGAGTTCCAGATCAGCCTGGGCAACATAGGGAGACCCCATCTCAAAAAATACATTTCTTCTAGTGCAGTAAATAGTTGTGGAAGTGTGTAAATACCCATGGAAATTTCTCTATTTTTCTTTATTCATCTGGTAATTTTGTTCCTTCTAAAGTGTCTTGTACAAGCACATTTAAATGGAATTTCTCTGGTAGTGAAATGACTGTCCTGCTAATCCAGATAATGCCAAATCGTAGATACAAATTATTCATAAAAAATTGTTCATGTTATTGTCACAGTCTTCCACTCACTTTGCTTTTGGAAATAATACGTGTTAACTCTTAAGGCATTTTTGGGAACCTTTATAATCACTACATTCCATTTAGAAAGAAAATGTGAAGCTTCCATTAACAATCTTCCATTTAGAAGACTGAGATCCTCTAACTTTTGATTATTTGCTATTTTTACCTTAGTTGTGATAAATTCCAGCAGCTGCCTTTGTTTTGTACCTTGAAGGAAAAATACTTATTGAAATATTCTAACTTCTCAGCAACACCCAGATTGCTAAAACACAAAATAAAATGAAAAAAAAAAAAGAAATATTCTAACCTGAAAATCAGCAACTACTATGTGGGTGGAGTTTGCTCTGTAGTCCTTCACAGTTCTCTTCTCTAGCCATTTCTTGAGTCAATTTGAGGGTTTATGATAACTCTCCCTGGTTTCAGGGTTGCCTTAAGGTAGTTATTAAATTTTGAAAAATTAGATTCCCCACTTTGATGATTTATAAAGTGTGCTAATGTAGCTTGAGAAAATGTTGTACTTTTTATACTGGCTTCATACCATATTGTCAGGAAGGACACTAATTATCGATTTTTAAAATCACAGTGCCCACTAGGCGGCAGCATAGTGTTTTTATTAATAGTTTCTTTAGCTCTGTGTGTCTCATAATAACTGTACTGGTGGTGTGATAGTGCTATTCTGATAGTAATAGATATCATATGTTGAATGACTTTTACATGCCAGGAGCTGGAATAAATGATTTATGTACATTATCTCATTTAATCCTAAGAAACAAACCCCAAAGCCTGTGACATAGGTATTCAAATTATTTTCTTTACACCACATGAGAAAACTGTGGGAAAGATTAAATAACAATGCAAGGCTGATAACTACACGGCCAATAAGTAGTAGAGCTAGAATTGAAACCCAGGTGCTTAACCACTTCTTCATGCTAACCAAATTCAAGTTATTGTAAGTTTGACTAAATCGTGAAAGATGCTGCAGTTAAGATGAGAAATCTGATTGTGGGTATTCTGAAGGAGGCGAGAATTGAGCATTGTTTTATGTAACAACCTAGAGACAGTTGAAGGTGCACTGTTTCCAAAAGACAGTATGTCTTAAATTGTGTTCCAAGGAGCACTAGTCCTGTGAGATGCTTCAATAAAAAAAGGCTCCTGTGGCCAGAAATGATTTTGGAATTCGTTAAAGGCTCTAAAATGTTCTGCAGTAAGGGAACTTCTTTATGTCACGGTTCAGTCCACAACTGGACTTTCAAGTGTTGCCCCAGTTCTTGGGCTCTTGGCTTGGAGGAATCACAGCCTTGGCCCACGCGACAGAGAGAGATGACAGGCACTCAGCAAGTATGCGTGAAGAATTTATTGTCTGGAAATTTTTAGGGTGCAAAGTGGAAAAGCAAAAGTACGTTTCCTAAGGGGGAAACGGGTCTGTCTCCGTGAGTGGAGAAGACCCCGTTTAGTTCCACATTTTCCTTTTTATATGCTTTACATTTAGGTAAAGGTTAGTTATAATTAGGACTGAATTCCTTTCTATGTTTGGACGTGACTTAAAGGGTATGTTATACGTACTGTGGGGAAAGTTCCGCTTCCATTCTCTGACTGGTGGTCAGTGTTCCACGGCCTAATCACCCCATTCTTTCAGACTGAAATAATGGTTTCCCCTGGTTATTTTTCTGTAACCATTTCCTCCTTATTGTTTTTCTATAACTGCTTTCTCCTTTCTGTTTTTCTGATTTCTATTACCTCTCACTTGTTTTTCTGTCCCTCATATTTAGCCCAACTTTTTTTGAACTCATAGCGTTCCTAAACTTTTTTGACTATAGCCCACATTAAGAAACACATTTTACATGTAAGCTAGTATAAATATATGTATATACATCTGAAATAAAATACATGTGAGGCAATACTTACCTTTACCATAAGCAATGTACTATTCTCTATTTTATTTTTTTCTAGTCTAGCCTTTCATTTAAAAAAAATTCTGTTCAAGACTCATTACATTGATTTCTTTTTTTTCTTTTTTGAGACAGAGTCTTGCTCTTGTTGCTGGAGCTAGAGTACAGTGGTGTCATCATAGCTCACTGCAACCTCAAACTCCTGGGCTCAAGCGACCCTCTTGCCTCAGCCTCCCGAGTAGTTGGGACTGCAGGCACATGTCCCCATGCCCAGCTAATTTTTCTATTTTTAGTAGAGACAGGGTCTCACTCTTGCTCAGGCTGGTCTCCAACTCCTGAGCTCAAGCAATCCTCCCTCCCACCTCGGCCTCCCAAAGTGCTGGGATTGAAGGCGTGAACCACCATGCCCAGCGGAAATTATTCTTTATAATCATTTCAGGCCACTAGGGAAAGAAGAACATGTAATAATTTTGTAGATTAGAATATCCTGAAATATATTCTTTGGAGTACATGTTCCCCAGAATATTAGTTTGTTTTATGAATTATGAAATAAAAAGAGTTTCATGGTCAAGGTAAGCTTGGGAAATATGGGTTAAACAGGTTCTAACTATGGTAATGGGACTGTTAATCTCTAAGATGGGGAGTTAGTGTGGAGCATTTCCCTAATTTATTTGACCATGGGTCCTGTTTTTAGAGATGTATCTTGTGGACCTTGTGCCCCTTAGAACATACTTTGGGAAATTATCATGTAGATAATTAAGGCAGAAATGTTTTTGTTGTAATGTACCTTTAGGTGAAAATTCAGGTAAAATTTTTTATTGTAAATTATTTACATCATTTTCATAATTCATTTATTTGCTAATGTCAATATGATAGAGAAATGCATCAGCGGCCAGTCAGCTTTCTAAATTTTATTATGACCCATGGAAATTTTCTGCTAATAGTAAGAAAAGCCTTTATGAAATTCTCTAGCACTGGTTAATTTCATATAAAACTGAAGCTTATTTTCAGTTTAAGTTCAATGAGCAATACATTTCTAGCTTTTTTTTAGAATCACCTTTTAATGAGACATTTTGGAAATTTTTTCTTGTTTCATGTTTGGAAAAATTTTAAGTTTAGTTAGTTAAAAGTTGTAAGTGTTTTACAGAGTCTTTAAAGGATTTTCCTACATTTTATTTGTAAGGTGGCTGAAATTAGTGTTTATGTACTTGATCCAAAGGTCTCAAATATATTGCCTTAGTATATAGTATGTTTGGTAGTTTATTTCATGTTAGGGTTTTATAATATCCTTATGGAGAGACTTTCTAATGCTCTCATTCCCTTCACGCATATCAGACAGCTCATGTTTAGTTTAAGTATTTCTAATTTCTAAAATTTATATATGAAATCCTCACTTCTCTTAAAACAAGGAGAAATTTTGTAATGATATTTACTGTGAATAGAGAATATTTTACTTATAATAGTGTAAATATTTTCTTTCAAGAAACTCAAAGTGTTTCTCATAATTTTATATAATTTATAGTAATATAATAAAATATTTATCAAGTGTCCATGGTGCTCCCAAGGTTTGTTTCCTACCTGGAGCTTAATAAACCTTCTTCATACATGAAACAGTTAATGAAAAAATAACATCATTTATGGCAGTATTACAAATTGACAAAATAAAGTGCAAAATATGTGAAATAGACAATAAGAGAATGAAGCAATATGCCCAATAAAGTGCTAATCATGTGATCTGGACAATAAGTATAGTTCAGAAAAGGAGAATTTGGCATGAGTAGAATTCATAAGAAAAGCTTCACAGAGAAGATGGAATTTGATCTGATTTTAAAATGTGTTTAAACAGAGAATATGGGGCAAGGCATTCTATATGAGAGAACAGAATGTGTTAAGGTGTTAGTTCAGGCTGCTTGACATGGCATAAAAAACCCCCTAAGACTTGCCTGTTTCTCAAGCCTCATCTTATCTTCTCCCAGCCTTATGTGTTAGACTCCAGTATCCTCATTTAAAGTGATATTTCTTCCATTTGTGCCTCTGCTTATGCTTTTATGTTATGTCTTATGTTCTAAAATACCCTTATCTGATTTTTCATTATACTAACATTTTAACTTTTTGAGATTGTAAGTCTCAGCCCAGAAGTCACCTTCCTCAGGAAGTCTGACCTTCCCAAGCCATCCCTGATTTTCTCATGTTGGATTAGAAGCTCCTTTGTGCTACCATAATACTTTTCACAGATCTCCATCATTGCACATGATCACATTATAATTATTTTTGTAAATCTGTATCTCTCTATCAGAGTTCCTTGAAAACAGGGTGTCTGTATTTTTAAAAATCATTATATTTTGAATCTAGAAGGGGCTCAATAAATATTTGTTGAATGAATACATGAATTCTTTTTTTTTCTTTGTTTCCTTTTTTGCTTACATTAATATTTTTAGGCTTTAAGGTTCTCCTTAGTTCTGGTATTTTAAAGTTTATTTAACAAGATCAGTTTTACACTTGATTTTATAATCTGTTCTTTTATGGAACCTCAGCGGTCTTTGTATCTTGGCCCTTTCACCTTATTCTTCACTCTCTAAGAAAGAGAAGAGTGTTATTCCTTTTTCCCCTAGACTAAGCATTCATCTGTACATTTCCCCTCTAGTCAACTCTCAAACTTCACTTCTATAATCCCCTCTTTTTCATATTTAATTGCTTGATCTTTTTGACTTCTTTCTACAAGATGTAAGATGTTTGAGTTTCTCTCCTATCCTCTACATTTCCTTGATTACTTATGACCTTAAACTACTACCTTATATCTTACTTTGCATCTCATTGTTGGAAAACTGCTCATCAATGACCTCCTACTCTCTAAAAAAGTTTGTGTTGGTAACAACTAATCTTATCCTTCAGCCAAATTCAGTTTCCCCTTGCTGAGGGTCTCTATCTCAAAATCCTTCTCCATGAATTCTCGTTAGCCTAAAATCTCTTCTCCATAGGTTAATGAAATCAGAATTTTGTAGTGAGAATTATACTAGACATCATCTAATTTGCTATTGTACTTATAACTGTTTTTGCAATGAGAAAGTATATTTACAAATTAACAATAGAAAAATTAAATTTAGTTTAGCATCCTTATTTTATAGATGATGTGAATGAGGCTTGGACACTGTGACTTTGAACTCTTTGAACACTTAGAGCACCTTTTTTTGGTTCATCTACTGTGTCTTATATCA